>JAOWBC010000115.1:22000337-22013653 GCA_028566105.1 Hypoplectrus providencianus
GGCCAATTCTTGACCCCCATGAAGGCTCGGATGTTCCACTGGATCACAAGGAGAGCATCCCTGTGGACATTGATTCACAGCCATAGTTGATTTTCTACATGTATTGTGCTTGAACTGTAAAATGATTTCCCCAATATGCTTTGTGTTTGTTCTTTTACTCATAAACTACACACCATGCACAACTAAATTCATGCATTCATTTCCCTGCATTCACACATATACAGAAGAACACAAAAACAAAAGCTTTGACCTGATGCAAAAAAAAAAAAGAAACAAAAAATCCTTTTAAATGCAATCTGAATTAATAGGGTAATGTTTGCTTTTGTAGATAAGGCACCCAACATATATATTCAGAGATAGATGAATATGTTTTTTGACTTAAGAGTCGTCAGAGTCAAAGTCTTACTATGAGGCTTTATTGTCATCGTACAAAACAATACAACGTGAAATTTGCACAGCAGCCTCCCAGTGGATCAGCAGCATGGGATAAGAAAAGAAAATACTTTTTTTTAAGAAATGATAATGAATTAAACAAATTAAACAAATGAATGAAAATACAAGGAAGAAAATGCTCTCATGAGGAATGAGAAAAATAAAAAAAAATGGTAGGGTGAATTACCTGCGTTCAACAATTTTCTGGAATTCAATTCTTGCCAGTAGGCCTCTTGACCGGGCTTGGATGCCAGTGATGATTAATGCTAGACGATCATCTCGCATCTCCTCCAGTAGACCAAGCAGTCCAGCTTTAAAGAACACCTTTTAATTGAAAAAGAAATATATTGAATGTTATCTTATCAGTTATAATAAACACATTTTCTAGATAGAGTACTTACCTTCGTGTGCCCAAGTTTGTACTGGTTGTGATCAATATCCAGAGATCCTAAGAGTTTCTCAGCAGCTTTCTTGTTATCGATGAACTGTCCCTCAGGAATGGCATTAGGGTTCAAAATCCGATATCTTTAACATATATCCAACAAATAAAATGTTTCACATTATAAAATACCAATAAAATTCTGACAAGACAACATTTTCTCCTTATGTGTGGTTTCATATGTGTTTTTGTCCTTCAAATGCAAACCTCTGTTTAAAATCTCCATAGAGGATCCTGTTTGGGAAGCCCTTTCTGCAGATCCTGATGCCTTCCAGCACACCATTACAGCGAAGCTGGTGCATCACCAGAGGGTTCTCCATGGCCCCAGGAGTCTTGGTCTCATTGGGGATGATGCAGCGTACAAAGTGAGGGTGAGTAGACCTCAAGTTGGTCATGAGCTTGTTTAGGTTCTCCTGCAAGTTTTTAAAACATAATCTTTCATACTTTTCATGATTTCATTATTAGACACAATACTCTCGAAAGGATTGTTTTGTCCAGGAAAATGTTTACCCAAAATACTGAAATTAATGTTATCAGAAGTCATAAACTGTCATAGATTTGTAAATGTATGTTATACACTGTAATGTTGGTAAATGATCAGCCTGAAGAAGTTTTCTGAGTTGGTTATCTTCGACTTTTTTTTTTTATATATCTTTGCCCAAACCCATAATTACAAGCTGAAAATGTGAATGAAAACATCAGAAATATCTTACCCTGTGCAATGCTGACACTGTTTGGAAAGATGAACCTTTCTTCTTAGCACCTTTGCCCTTACCACCAGCATCAGCTAAATAAAATTAAAAAAAACAACAACAAACAATCAAATTAAGTCAACAGAAAAATATTACAGCTACTGAAGCCACATCATGGTGCTCATTATTATTAATAATTACTTTATCATTTGTTTGTTGTTATATTATATTGATTTTAACTTGTGAATGTCAACATACCTGAATCTGCTCCTGCATACCCTGCAAAAAGCAGACCTAACAGCTTTAGGGTAGATTTCTGGAACAGACCAACCACAGTCTCATTCAGAGGATCTTTGTTCTTCACCAGCCAGTTGTTGATATTATAATCAACAGTTCCAGCATAGTGAACCAGGGAGAAATGTGCCTCTGGTTTTCCTTTGATAACTCTAGGCTTCTGGAAGTTATTGGATTTTCCCAGGTGGTTGTCATAGAGCTTAGCTTTGAAGGTGGCATCAGAGGCTTTGGGGAACATGCACTCCTCTTCAAGGATGGACATGATACCCATGGGCTAAGGATTAAAAAACATCATTTAAATCACGTTATTGTTTAATCAGTCTTTATATAAGACTAAATTTATAGTTTGGTCTCCCACCTTTTCAATCAGGTCAATGCAGGCCTGCAAGTCCATTCCAAAATCTATGAACGTCCATTCAATGCCCTCTTTCTTGTACTCTTCCTGCTCCAGCACAAACATGTGGTGGTTGAAAAACTGTTGCAGTTTTTCATTGGTGAAGTTGATGCACAGCTGCTCAAAGGTGTTGAACTGTAGTAACACAAGAAATTAACTCAGTCATTAAAATGTTACGCAAACATTTACTTCTTTTGATATGTTTTGGATACATTTAACACTCACGTCAAAGATCTCAAATCCAGCAATGTCCAGTACACCAATGAAGTACTGGCGAGGCTGCTTGGTGTCCAGGGACTGGTTGATTCTAACTACCATCCACAGGAACATCTTCTCATACACTGACTTAGACAGTGCACCAATTGCATAGTACACCTTTTGGAAAAAAACAAAAATACCTTGAAACATTTTGGCAAACACACACTCTGAATTCAAATCTCAACTGTAATACGGATTCAATCCTCAAAAATGTTTCCTTCAAATCATCACCTGAGCAACATTTTGTCCCTTGGTGACCCATTCATTTCCTACTTTGACTCTTGGGTGACAGAGGCCTTTGATGAGGTCAGCAGAGTTCAGGCCCATCAGATATGCAACTTTGTCAGCAACTGTATGTAGAAAGGGATAAGTTACTAATACATACATTTCTGCTACATCAACTTCACATCTATACTGTTAACTGAATGCACCATGTAAAACCATAGATGGTAAAGGCTTTATTTATAAACTGTCATGTATTAAGAATTGTTGAGATTGCTTGCTAGCCTCTCTCACCTTCAGTGCCATCAGCCTCTGCCTGCTCTTCTCGCTGCTTCTGCTTGAATTTCATATTACCATAGTGCATAATGGCACCAGTGAGCTTGTAAATACTGTTCTTCTCTTCTTGAGTGAAGCCCAGTACGTCAAAGGCATCCTAAACGGAATCAATATATTTAGATCATATTCCTTATATTTGTTCTTAATTTATATTTGATTTTAAAAAAAGTTTTTAAATCAAGATTCAGCTTACATCAGTGGCCATCAGCTCTTCAGAATCATTGATAGAGGCTACTGTCGTCTCTCCTTGGGAGATGAAGGCATAGTCATAGGGGTTGTTGGTGATGAGTAGCATTTCTAAGGACAGAATGAGAAAAATATTTTGTCAAAAAAATATATATATTTGACAGTATTAAAGTAAAGTGACATCTTTCACTTTTGATGGATTTTGTTGGATATATACCAAGAAGTTCAGGCTTTTGCTGAGACAGGATCTGGTAGAAGATGTGGTAGTCCCTCTCAGCTTTGAGCTGATAGGTTACACGAGACTTCTCCAAAAGGTCTGTTAGAAGTATAATGCAAATTATATAAGTGTCAAATATTTTTTTTAAGTTACAGGTTTTAACCAACATTAATGTATGCACAAAACTGATAAGAACCACCACAAAGTAATCTAATCAAACATATTCAATAACATTTAGTTACAGCAGTTATTTCTTAAATTCAGATTTCCAAGTGTCTTTATATTCTCCCTGTAATTATGTGGCTTTCTTTGGTTGCTCTGATTTCCTGTATGCAGGTTAGGTAAACTTGGGCCTAAAAATCTCCAAAGGTATAAATGTGTGTATATTGTATAGGATATATAGTATACAGGATGTGTTAGCCCAGTGATAAACTAGAATCATTTACCATGGTGCCACCTGCCTTTCAAATACTCTGATTACCTTCAGCACTATGTATCCATACAAAGAATAGGTAACCTAGAAAATGGATGTAGGGATGTATTTAGGATTATCTTACATGTCTCAATGTCAGCAGAGGCCAGCTTTCCTCGGTTGTCAAAATGAATTCTGATGAATTTACCCTAAAGAGAAAAGTAGATCTCATTCACATTTCTAAGTTAGAAATAAAAGCCTTAATGATAATCAAATAACTGCCCTGTAGTCCCCAAGACACTCACAAATCTGGAAGAATTGTCATTCCTGATGGTCTTGGCATTCCCAAAGGCCTCCAGAGCAGGATTAGCCTGAATGATTTGATCCTCCAGGGTACCCTAGTTTTGTGAAATATATACAAGTACAAGTACAAGTACATAAATTGCTGAACTTACTCACTTAAGATTACTTACTATTGATGAACAATAGTTTGAGTGTATCAATATCATGTGTATGTGCTACAAATAGGGATGCTCCGATTGATCGGTCACCGATCATGATCAGATGATGTTTGTGAAAAAGGAAGTGATCAGTGATCACCGATCATTGCCTAATTTTTTTCCGATTTCAAAAGCCGTTCACCTGTAGCTCGTACCTCGCAGCATGCAGCGGATCAGTGTGCAGTATCGTGTGCCCCCCCTCCATGCAGTGGCAAACTGCAACACATGTATGTTGTGTAAACTTTTATACTGTCTGTGGGAGTGATGAAATTGAAAGCATTGTAACTTCTGGCACAGGGCAGTAAAGCCTATTCGGAAGTGACAAATACTGCAATTCCTTGACTGGCTGCTCAGGGCAGGCTGCAGAAGGGAGCAAATTAGATTGACCCTCATGTTAAAATGTCCAACTTATTTTAACAGTCTATAGTTGTAACTTTGGGCCAGAGAGTGCAGTGGCACGAGGGTCAGTCACTAGCAGCGGGATGGGTCAGTAGCATTCATGCAACCAGGGGCGGTACTAGGATCATACCATTATATGAAAGAAGGAAGGGGGGCAGACACTCAGACAGCAAATATAGGGGTACAGGCCAAGTAAACAAAGCCGATTTTCATTAAAGAATTACTGTAATGTAGAAGTAGTAAGTAGTAAAGTATGTACAGTTTAAGCCCTGCACCTCACAAGGATGAGACAGTGCACTGAATACAATTAAAAATTAACCAAAAAGGGCCCATCATTAAAGTATCCTGAATTCGGGCTTGTGGAATCAAATTTTACTTGAGATGTAAAGTTTGCATCTTGAAAAACTGAAATTGAAAAATGTGTAGCCAATCCTTGTAATTGGTATCAGTGATCAGTATCAGTGATTGGCAGCATAAAATCTGATCTGTGCCTTCGTAACTACAAACCTTCTTTTCAGCAGCTGCATCTTTCTTTGCACCTGGGACAGCTGCGATGCTGGCAAAGTACTGAATGACACGCTTAGTGTTGACAGTCTTTCCAGCACCAGATTCTCCGCTGATTTGAAGAGAGAAAGTTTTAGTCTATTACCTATGACCTTTAACTACTGAAGATATATTTATTTGACTGTGTGACTTACGTGATCAGGATAGACTGGTTTTCTCTATCTGTAAGAGAGATTTTTTTAATTCTCATTAAAAAAAAATTAATAACATCAGAGTTGAATATTTAAATAAAATGAAGGCTAAAATAGATATATAATTTTATTTTATTTATTTTATTTTTTTTACCTGCCAGCATGTATTGGTAGGCATTGTCAGAGATGGAGAAGATATGAGGAGGAGCTTCAGTCCTCTTCTTTCCTCTATAAGCAACAACCACCTCTTGGTTGTAGACTGGCAGCCACTTGTAGGGGTTGACAGTCACACAGAAGAGCCCAGAGTAGGTCTGTGAGAAGGACAGAGATGAGGCAACCTTTTTCAGAGATATATGTTTGTTAGCTATTCATATATGAATGTAATATGTAGTTGTCTTTGTATTCTTTGCGTAAAGTGACCCAACATACATAAATCATCCATGCTGCATAACGCTCTTTGAGGTTAAACAGCACAGCAGGCTCATGGAGGAAGGTGAACATTGCCATGTCTTCAATTTTATCAAACTTTGGCGGGTTCTGAGGGTGTACATCACACTCCTTCACTGTGACCGTCTGTGGAAAGAGATAACAGTCTTAGGAAAAGTTCAAATTTTTATTGGCATGCATTGAACTGAACTGAATTAATAGTGTGTACATACCTTTCCAAACTCCGTCTGAGCAGTGACTTTGTCACCATCACGACTAGTGATGGATGCTTTGACATACTCCACTTCAGGGTCAGGAACAAAGCACTCCTTCTTCATGTCAAATGGACGAGTCTGGGCCTCCAGGCGCTCCTTATCTGACTTCCTAAGAAAGGAAGCAGCAGCCCCAAACTCTGCCATGGCGGCATCACCCATTTTTTGACCTTTTAAGAAAAAATCATATTTTACAATTGATTATTTTCATTGTACATATATGTATCCATTGATTTTCATATAAAACCAAATGCAAACAGAAATAAAACAGAGGACATGGTTAAATAATTATATTCCATAATGAACCTGAAAAAACAAACAACACAAACCGTATAAATCCCCATGCAAAAATCAGTCCTTTAACAATTGTCTTGTTAACATACCTGTGTTATTCAAAACATGTTATCTCTGTTTTTTTTAATGAAGTTATGCACTCCTTACATTAGTTGTAGAGGCAGAAGTCATTCACATTCACATGAAAAAAAAAACATATCAAGCCTTTGGAAATGCTATAACAACAATCTGATGCTTTAGAATGACAGACGGCATTAATTTGTTGCTGACATACACATGTATCAACAGAGAAGCACAGTGCATAACAAGAAGGTTAACTGTACAATGTAAAAAATAAAAGTAACAGTGAACTGTACCTGAGGTGGTTCACGCCACTAGAAATTGGGATTTGTGCTGTTTTAGTAGTACTACTCTGTTTAGTTGACAGTGGAAAAACAAATTGCATATAATATCAGTATTTTAGAGGAATAGAAAGTGGCAAGTGAGAACAAAAGGCTCAGTAACAACAAATGTTCTCAACCAAATATTGTCATAAGCAAAAAACTATCTAAATATAGCTGGGAGTAATTCTATCCGAACACCTTTGACATACGACAGAGTAGTTACTCACTTGAGTGGATGTTTTTCTTACCTTTGACTGTCAACCTCTGTCAAGTGAATTGATGGATCCAGTGGCCGACACGAAACTGCCTCTCCATTAATAAGGGTTGTTAGTCAACCAAATATGGGGATGCATATCAGATAAATGGCATCCAGGTTGCCTAGCCCAAAAAGCATTCTCCAAATTGGGTAGAGCCCGGGGCTGCTATTTGTTGCTCTCACCTTGTGAACAACAGACTAATACACAGGACAGGACAGGACAAAGAAAGGGGGAAGGCAGGGGTTGGGTGCGGGTGGGGTGCACTCCATCAGCTCCAAGTATTTTTTTTTCCTTTTGTCCCTATATAGTTTGGAAATAATAATCAACATCACTATAGTTCATTAGAATTAAGTTAACATATTGAATTATTTAAAGTTTAGATGATTTCTAATTTTACTTCATCAATCTATACTTCAAAAAACAAATCATGAGTATTGTAAAGGGTGTTGATATTCCCTTTTCTATTTACGACACTTGAGAATAATTATTAATCAATCCTGATTAAATTCATAGTTGTTTCAATACATGATCAAGTAGGATAGGGCCTACTATCCATATGCTCTATAACAGCACTAATTAGGCAAGCATTCTTTTCTTTCTTGGTGCTGATATCAAAGAGGAAATGCATTAATTTGATTTGTTATATTAGTAGTCATTTGCTGCATACACTGTGCTCTATAATAATGCATGTATTTTCCATGGCAAACATACGTTTTCATCAACTACGACATTATACTCAAACTAAATAAAGTAGGCCAGCAGGCAAGTTGGATTTATGGGACATCAAACATCTCAAGAACTAAAGTTCAACAATAGTCAGTCAAGTGATAGGGTGTGAAATACATTTCAAGAGGGGGAATAAAGAGTTGCAGCTGTCTTCTACAGATAGGCAAGACAAGGCCAAGGTCGCAGCTGTGAGATCTCTTTTTTATCACTCACCACTGTTGGCAAACGCATGCCTGTCTAATGGTGATGGTCACTTGACAGTGTTTCCTTTGGTATACCAGCAATAGAAACATTTAGAAACTTTGCAATCCAATACATGTATTCTATATCCTAAATTAAATTTCAGGCGCTTGGCATTTTGAGATCACTTGAGATCCTTTTGGGTGTCCCAGCTTTTATAGAATGGAAAATACAGATACCATCCGAAAAAGGGGTTTACAATGGAAGAGGAAAATATTTACATTTTTCTAGACCAACATTGAGATCATATTATGTAGATAAAGTTTCTTATCTTCCTCAGTTGTATCCTTTATTCCTATTATATCAATGTTATTGTGACCTCTAGTTTAAGTCATTTTAAGTGTTCAAATCAAATCATAAATCACACATTTATATTTATTACTAATTAAAAACAGGTGTTTTACAACTTTACCACTTATTTGTTGGCAAAAACAGCTCTCTGTTCTATTTTGCATTTACCATCCATCTCTCTTGTGTGAGTGATAACCCATTCCTATGCACACATTACACTGCTCTAACAACAATGTAGTAAGTAACATGGGTTGCAGTCTAACATGGCCTTGAGAATTTTCACACCACAGTGCTGCGAGCATTTAAGCTTCAGAGTGATGCAACCTAGTATTTAGCATAAAGGAACCTTTGTGCATGTAAATCTCACAAAGCCAGGTTTTGCATTCTATGGCATGACAATACTGATTCATCATTGTTTATCCCAAAGATATGAAACCCCAAAACGTGCGTGTTACACATCCACATAGAAATGAAAATATTTGTGTATACCATTGCTGTTCCAACAGATTAACTTCCATAATATTTACCTTAGGCTAAACTACCTAACCAACTGTCTAAAGGAAATGTATTCCTAGCTTGCCAGCTATTCACTTTTCATTAGACTGATTAAGGAAAATCAGCCGTTCATGTACTAAGCTACATGCAACTGGATGCGGCAAGGGAAAGACTAAAATCACTCTGTTATCTATTTCTATTCATCTAAAAATCTTTTGTAGGTAGTATCCAACATTTCTGTTTTGCATTAAATTTATTAGATAAAGGGCCACAAAAAATCAGGGTAGAAAGTACAATAGCTTAAAAATGGCATTACATTTATAATTTTACAGTATTTGATATGTACCTGGAGAGGCTGGTCTTTGGATGAGAATTTTAACCATTAAACAACCATCAGGGTTTATAGTTTTAATTATAAAAGTATTTTTGTTTCATAAGGAATTCAGTAATGCTGAATTATGCTTTAAGAGTTTATCATTTTTTTTACCTGATAATTACATAAAGAATGCTTTGATTATGAGGAGCAATCCATGTCCTCCTGTGGCACAAATGAGTTTTTAACTATTCAGTTTTTTATTATTATTGTTTTATTATATTTAATGAATGAAAAGCACAATGTGTTTTGGACTCAAACAAAGTTATGTTGATGTGACCTATGCTCCAGGCTTCTGTCTAAAATTGTCTGCTGGAAGTGCCCTTGGCCTGCTTCTGTCGACATGGTATTGTTTTCTTCTCTTTATCCTTGAGCACAAAGATAACTTGTGAAATTCCTGCTGGCTGCCTTTGGGGGTTTGTTGGTTCAGAGGACAGCTTGGGGACAGCTTCGGGACAGCTTGTGACGCAAGTGCTAAGGACAGGTTTTTATTTTTTCTTTGATCAGCAGCAACAGGTGATACCAGTTGTTAAATGTAATGGACAGTATTTCTGTATTTAGACCACATTTTCTCGATTATTTCATCCTGTGAAGGTCAAAAAGGCATGTCAGCCTAAAACGACTCTGGCTCACAGCCATGAGCAATCTGAAACAAGTAATATGACTTTCTTGGCAAAATAGATATTTCAACACAAGTTTGATGAAAATTAAATCCTACAAAGCAGGATGGCTGGGATGCTTTACTGTCTTCCTTTCTCTCACATCTCATCAGGTCTCGTCCCTACTTCCCTTCAAACTAGAATTCTCATCTCCTCTGCTATCCTTCAGTCTATTCCATGCTTGTGTGGAGCACTCAGCTATTCATTAAAGGTCTCATTCCCAGCTGTCCTCAGTCCTTGTCTCTGAATTTTACAATCACATGAACACATGAGGGAAGGTGTGAGGCACCTTACCTTACTTAAGTTTGAAACTAGAGCCAGCAGAGCTATTGTTGGTATTTGTTCTTTGTTGTTAAAGGTCACCTCTAAAGGGGTGTTGAAATCTGGGGGAGGCAAGGAGTTAATTGTGCTCTTGCCTGTCTTCTTCCAACTACTTCAGACAGTGAACCTCTGTGTGGACTCCTGAGTACCGCTTGCTTTCCAATGAGGCATTGACTACAACATGGCAAATTAATGTAAAGGTACTGTTGACCATTTATTGCTTTTATTGTCTACTTATTGGATTCAGAGCTTATTGTCTATTGGAAAATTGCTAATTTAAAAAAGCAAAAAGTTTTTGTTGCAACTACCTGTGTCCTATTTTGTGATGTTTCTTAAATTCAGTAAGTAAGTAAGTAGATTATCTGAGGTCAGTCAGACATCTTTGTCAAGTCTGACTTCTTGCTGTGTCTCCAATGGTCCTCCCTTTTCTGGCTTTGAAAAGAAGATACTTGTTCCCTGAAGCAGACTGACCTTCACTACAAAGGAGAAATAGTAGTTTCACAAGCCCTCCATGATCTGAGTTCAGATGAGGGGTAAATGATAATGAATGAATGAATTACTTATCTTTAGCATGCACAAGAGTTTATAGTCTTGTTTATTTCATGTGTATATTATTATTTTTGCAGTTTTAAATAGGTTATTGATAAGTTTATTTGTTTTATTATTTTACATACCTGTTGTATTGTGGGTGACGTTTTACTGTGGTGTTGTAACATTTTCTAAATAATGTAACAACTATTTTGTAGGCATCCATATTTATCATGCTGAATACCCAGATACATTTCTGATAATTCCAAACAATCATCTTTTGTTAAAGAGCTCCTGCATATTAAATATTCAGTATGCTGGCTGACAGTGACACCCTAAGAAGCTGATAGAACTGGTGGTTTTTCTATCAAATGAACAACAGTTAAAAATATATTTTTCGGCGTAATAGCAAGTACAGTGCTGTACTTCTCAGCCTTTGTCAGCTTTTGAGTGCTGAATTGAGGCAATTAAATTCTGCATTCTGCATCACATTTCCCATCATTATGTCCTAATTCCTATGTTCAACTATCTTACAATGTGATCCAAAACCAGAGACATGAAAAGCGTCTAATAGTTTAACAAATTCTTTATCATGAATTGGTGTATTGGAAGTAAAATATGTTTAAAAACTTGAATGTCAAACACAAGATAATGTTACTTCTTACTGTTTTGTAACACCTGTGTAGTATTTATTCCATAACCCTCACAACTAAACTTTAAATGCATGTTTGAGCGCACTCTGCTGATCATGATGTGAAATGATTTCTGCAGCATTAAATGCATGCATATTTTATTATTTTTATTATTTAGTAAGTGAAAACTGGCTCCAGCTTAAGGCCAAAGTTTGAAACTAACATGCATAATCCACACATTTTTTTTAGATTTAAATAATGGAAACTGCCCGCATGAACATGATGCATTGTTAATTTAATTTATCAGCAGTTGTATAGTTTAATAAACCATTTAAAATTGCATATAGGAATAGAAATATTTTTTTCAGAACTTATTTTCCTGAAAGGGCCACCTGGTTATTAAAATAAAAATCTTAACAGGTTATGCAGTGTTTATGTTAAATCTTTTTGTTTAGTAGCAGCCAAGAACGACTTAACTGCGAGCTGAGAGTCCAAGACAACAAGGTGAGCAAAGCGAGAGACCAAGACAAGTGCAAAACCTCAAAATAGTGTTCCCAAGACCAGATTTGAGATTGAGCCTGGACTCAAGTATGACGGCCCTTAGCAGCATAATAGATTTTGTGTGTTGGCAAAATATTTTTTTTTTAGCTTTTTTTAAATTTTATTGTATTTTTATTTATTTTGTTCCTTTTTCTTTTTGGTTTTTGTTTGTTTGTTTGTTTTTTTGCATTTTTCCTCCACCAAGGAGGTTATGTTTTCACCTGCAATGGTCTGTCTAGTTGTTTTTTGTTTGTTTTTGTTTTTTTGTCCAAAATAATTCACAATTTTAGGACAAGTTGTGTATTGGGACAAAGAAGAAGTGATTGGATTTTGGTGTCGATTGGTGATCTGGATAAATTGCGTCAGTGAACATATTGCTACACTAACTGCCGCCATCTAGTGGATGAAATATGTCTATGCCTGGGTTGAAGAAAAAAGAAAAAAGGCTCACACCAGCAGTTTAAAACATAGTGTTGTTAACTGTTATTTTCTGACCATGAATCCTTTTGTTATGTCTTTCTCATCAATGTGTTTTCATTGACAAGTTGACATGTTCTGTTTTGTCCCACAAAAGAGATGCTGATTTCACCAGTGTACTCCCAAAACACTGCTCTCAGTGTAATCCTTCAAATGTGCAATTTGCTAATGCGGAACTGACACTATTCTCGTAGCAGAGGTCTATGCTCTCCGAGTGCTTTTCTAGTTCAACTCTGTGTATTTCAATAAGTATTTAAATGTATTATTCTGTCATTCATTACATGACAAGACAGGAAACTGTTTTGGATGCACATAAACTTTATTCTACTGAAAGAAAGACATGCTTAGGGAGACACCAGGCAGCAGGTGCCTCAGAGATGATCATTTTGAGGATACTTTACTCTTCATCAAGTCCCCTCTGAAATGAAAGAAAGAAAATATAATATCAATTAAGGGATGTGTTGATAGACCCTTCAGTCTATAAGTTGTAATACCATTTTTGTCTGTGGAAGGAAGTAAGAAAGTTGTGAATGATTTCCCATTTTAAATGTAAGCACAATATGTGTATACTGACCTTTGACCCCACATCACGACTCTTGGCACGTAGCTTGTTGACCTGAGATTCAGCAATGTCAGCTCTCTCCTCAGCTTCATCAAGCTCATGTTGAATCTTACGATACTTAGTGAGATGATTGTTGGCCTGTTCTTCCTGTAGTGGAGACACACAATACTTGTAACATATTTCTGCTCATATTATTTTCATTAAGATGTGTTGTATGTAGATGCCTCTGGACTTACAGCATCTTCAGAAGCCTTCTTATAGGATTTGACTTTAAGCTGCAGCTTGTCCACCAAATCTTGAAGACGAGTTAGATTTTTGCGGTCTTCTTCCGACTTAATTTTGAAGAAAAAAAAATTATATATGT
>JAOWBC010000115.1:22023606-22037841 GCA_028566105.1 Hypoplectrus providencianus
ATATAAATAATTTATTATTTTGGCATACATTGAACTGAACTGAATTAATTGTGTGTACATACCTTTCCAAACTCCGTCTGAGCAGTGACTTTGTCACCGTCACGACTACTGATGGTTGCCTTGACATACTCAACTTCGGGGTCAGGAACGAAGCACTCCTTCTTCATGTCAAATGGACGAGTCTGGGCCTCCAGACGCTCCTTATCTGACTTTCTCAGAAAAGGAGCAGCAGGCCCAAACTCTTTCATGGCAGCGTCGCCCATTTTTTAACCTGTTACAGATTTACAAATGTTGTATTGCCATTTTGTCTTGTCACAACATTACATGCAATACAGTAACTAAAGGGCTGGTTGATATCCAATATGATCATTTTCTTAATCAATAATAACAAGCATATACCCTAATACTCAAATATTAATTGTGAGAGATGTTTTCTCAGTCGTAGTGTGCACGGTTTCTTCATTTATCCCCCAGCCTTACTGGTCAAGTCCTGTGTGCATGCACCCAACAATTCTGCACATTCAAAGACCCAAATGTAGTTCAATCAATGCATTGTTGTAATCTGATTACTCAGTACTTTTCATTGGTCAAGTATTTTACACAGAAATGAATAACAACAGGCTTTGCAGCACGATTATTTCAAATAGATTATTTGTTTATTCTACCAGTAAACATGCTTTACAGTGATACCCTTGTTACCCATCAACATTCAACATGTACAATAATAAAATAACAATGAGGCTGTACTATCCATTAAGTACTATAAAGTGTATTAATTAAATTCCATTAACCTTGCATAAACTAAATTTACTGTCCTGACTGATGGAGTTTTTACAACACCCCTATTCCAAAAGAAGTGCAGCACTGTGTAAAAGAAAATCATCAAATTTAGTTTAAGGTCTATACTTAAAAATAAGTATATGGTCTATGACTAGTTTTTAATGATTTTGTAAGTATCACATGACATTTAGACAGCATCCCAAAATTTTGTAGACTTGAGATGGAATCAAAAGTAGTTTTACCTAGGCTTGGTTGGAGCTCAAAAGAAACCAGGGCCAGTGAGGGTCTTTCTATTTAAACCAGATATGAAAGCAAAACTTTCTTTTAATTTCAGCTACTACAGCATAAAACATGATCCACATGAAGTAGAGTACCAAATCCTTCCAACAAAATGTTATCTATTCACACTACCACACCTCTAATACAATTGTTTTACTTACCTTTAACTCTCAACCTTTAACTGAGTGAAGTTATGAGCCCTGTAGCTGACAGCAGTCCTCCCTCCATTAATAAGGGTTGTTTATCCACCAAATATGGGATGAATTTTTGGAGAAAGGTTGCACATGGAAAAAAACCTCACCAAATTGGGCAGGATGTACTGCTGCTATTTGTTGCTTTCACCTTGTGACGAACAGGGTGAGGACAATACATGATACACAGAGAGGGGAGGGGTAGAGATAGGCATCAGGAACAGACTTGATATCAAGTGACTCTCATTTTATACAGAAAAATTATAGAAAGTAATTTTAATTAAATCTTTTACTAGATACTGGCAAATTTCAGTTGGTTCATATATTAGAGCATATAAAGAGCATTTAAATATATAACTTAACATGTATTGTCTGAAAAAGTCTAGCATCATGTTCAATTAAAAGATACTTAATGGTTATAATAAACTAATGCATAGTAATATTAAATGCTTAAAGTCATGCAGTATATTTAGAGTTTGGTCTGATGATGACAATCAGAAAAAAACAACATGGCAGTGTTTCATCCATTTAAGTTTAAGTTTATATGTGAAGACAAACAGGATCCACCGCTATGATTCTTCCTTTTCCTTTTAATATGGAGTCTACATTCTAAATCCCAAACAGAAGGGGGGGCAGACAACAAAGATTAAATATTTAATAAGATTTGCCCTTCAAAACACTCTGCTTTGAAAACAGTTCTGGACTTGTCATGTTAGTATTCTTAATCAAAAAAGATAGTGAAGGTCAGTCATGTGAAGGGTGGGGATGCACACTGTGTCGCAGCTGTTGTCGAGTGAGAGCTAAGGTCAGGGACTTTGAATTATCACTCATCACCGTTTTGCTCCGCTAGGTCTACACCCTTTGTCTGATGGTATCGTTATGGCATTGTTCCCTCTCCTTTGGCCTTGAGGACAAAGATAACCCTGTGAAATTCTTGTCTGGATTTTTTCTCTCGGATAGTGAGGGCCAGCTTGAGAGCACTGAGATAACTGAAATGTAGTCTCAGATGTCATGAATAAAGGAGTAACAGGTGCATGGCACTGAAAATATACCTAGACTTGTCCCTTTATTTTAGACCACAACTTCCATAAATGATAATTTTTTTTTATCATTATGGTTTCTAATTTGTATTTCCTTCTCACCCCCTACCACAGCCTATGTCTCACTTTTACAGAACATCAATCAATAAAACAGAACAGGATATAAACAGGCGATCAGGAAAGATTGTGTTTCTTTGTCTTTCTTCAGTTAGATAAATATGTTTCCATTCTTGCCAAGTAGCACTTGTAACAATGTAAGATTTATTTATTTTTTTTTTTTACTTCTGTAAAGTAAGATTGATGAGTGCTGATTTGTATTTTACATTGTTGGACCCTATTTCATTCTCAGCTGTCCCAACCCCTGAGGAAATCGTCATATGTTTAGTGTCCCCCTCCCGGCTTCATCCCTATCTCAATGTTGGAGAGAGTTGAAACCAGACTCCTCTAAGGTAAAGCCGAATGTTGGGAGCTAACATCTTTGATGCAAACAACACGTGTTGTAACCTTGATATACTGTATTTGTCATTGTCTGCTAATTGATCCTCAAGTATTTCTAAACACCATAGTTCATCATGTTAAGCAGTTGACTCATATGAGCCTATGGTGCCAGTGTAATTATGTTAAAAGGTTAAGTCTTATGGGGGCAGGAGGAAAATAAATAAAGCCATGGCTTACATAGTTTTGTTTGTGCTAGCATGTGGATGACATAGAATAACACTATGCAATTCATTTCTTATCTTGTAATCTCTCTGCATTGCCTAAACCCTCGAAAGGACGGGGCCATGTGAGATCAAGGTCAGCAAGCAGTGCTTGACAGGTGACAAGCTGATATCCAACCTTTACTTGGCTCCCTCTGAGTATAAGAACTTGACATCAGTCTCTCTTTTGTACCACTGCAGGAGAATGAAGTAAGGTAAGCCTGTAATAGATTTACCTCGAAGTTAGTTTTAGCATAAGCAATGTTTTATTTGTTGTGTTTTGTTTAATATATAATGGACTAATTCTGTGTCCGTGAGTTTATAATGTTTCCATGCTGTCCTTAGCAATAGTTAACATTGTGTGAGACTGCTTTACTGAAAATTACATTATATATAATGATAGGGTGTGAAAATATATTTCAGGTCAATTTGGCAAATGTCTATTACACTGACGTCTAAATCAATTGACTTAATTGCGATGTTATGCATTTTGAGACTAGAATCTATGTCAAATCATATCTTAAGAGACAGAACAGCTTGCCTGGAATCATTCATTTGGACAACAAATGTGTAGAATGATAACATTTCTGTGATATAATTATTTTTCCTGAACACCATTATTTTTTAGTGAACACCTGTAATAAATTATAACCCATTGGATATGGCCCTAAACAATGTCATTGGATATGGTGTTCTGTCAAAACCTCTCTTCAAATCTATCATTACCAAATACAAGAAATGGGATGTAATATGTTGCATATGTGATGTTTCATTTGTTAAAAAAAATAGTGCAATATCCACATCAGCATCCCAGAATATGATATCTTTATAATTTTTATATATATTTTTTTTTTACATGGAGTTAACTAAATTACACACCTACTCAACCTGCACAAAAAGGTCTTGATATTGTTATTACACTAAAGTTGTAGAAACAAGCAGTATTTAGTGTAAAAGGCAATGTCACAATGCCAAAATCCATGAACATAGGTCTTTCAATAGGCTGGGAATATTCCTGTTGTTCTCAATGCAGTCCCAGTGGAATTGGAGTTTGAAATTATTGTTAGTATTTTGACGTAAAGACAGAATAAGGCAAAAGGGATGCACTTTTACTAGATATATGATACTTTATTTGAAATAGTTATTCATCCAGCTGTTTTGTATGAGAAGCAAAAATACTAGCAATAGCACTGGTAAATTTGTTTCAATGGAAAATACAAGACCTTAAGACTGTAGGACTACACATCTCTGTGAGATATATTTCTGTGCAAAGTTTGTTTTTACTACACTTTCATGTCTGTTCATGCTACACAGGCTTAACATAGTGTAATACACCATAATTTAAGGCTTAGGCTCTATTTACAGGTCATCTGTTGATTGTTCAGTCATTTTACATTGTTGAGGAGTAAATAATTTTAAGGCTGGGCTCAACAGCCTTCGACATTTAAACAGGCTTTGGTATCCCTACAACTGATATTGGACAGCCTTATAATTATAATTACAATCCATGTTTCCCAATGTTTGATTATGGACAAGGTGAAGAATCATCAAAAAATAAACTTAGACCATTACTAACTTTAATCCCCATCACAAAAAAGTTAGGGTGCATTGCAAAAGTACAAAGGTTTCCCAGTTTGAGCATTAAAATTCTTGTTCTTTCAGTCGAAGGTATGTTGCAAAGGATTTGTGGATGATAAAATTATGTTTTAATGAAGTTATTCGTTGCATCCCAACTTCTTTATAATAAGCGTTGAACCTTCAATCAAAAGCAGTTCCTAGCTACAGTTTATGGCTAATTGTCTTACAATATTCAAATAGACAATATTGTTCCCATATATTTACCAACTGATTTATCATTCTAACCCGAATTGAAAATTGGTATTTAAACTGAAGTATCTAAGTATCTGAGTAGTGAAAACACTGAAAAAGTAATTTACAGAACACTACAAAAGTCATGAAACGTTTAGGATCATGGGAGTCTGTAAAAAACAGTTTAAGAATAAAATAAAACCATATGTTCCAAGGGTGGCAGAATTGACCACCCAACAGTAAAAACCCTTCTTCATTTGGCATTGACTGGCTTCACAGCTTCTGGTTTGCTTTTCCATTTTTTTTTTTACGCTAACCCCTTTTATGTATTAATCTATTGAAATGTATTAGTTGTCTGTGGGTATAAAGTGAAAGCTGATGAATACAACATGCACATTATATGACATGTCTCCTTTAAGCAATCTCCAGGTTAATGGTATTGGAATAAATGAAGAGTCTACACATTATTGTGAATGCACTTTGCTTTATTCTACAGAGTTACTTTGACGACAAAGGGGACTACAGCACAGGAGATCCCAAAGGTCTTAGACGGCCGTCAGGATTTTCACTCCTCATCTAGCCCTTTCTGTGTTGGAGAATGATAAGAGAGTAGACATAAAGAGATGGATTAGTCAAAGAGGACCAACAACAAACTCAGCAAGTATCAAAGGTAACTAGGCTAATGATGTTACATGTTAGTGATACTGTCAGCATTCACCTATAGCAGTATGCTGATAAATCATGTATCTGTTGGATTTCTGAAAAGTACTGAACGTATATGAAGAAAGCCAAGGTGTTTTACATAAACAACTGTGGGTCTGCTGGATTTATTATTTTAAATAATATCCATATAGGTGCACTCTGGTAAAATAGAGGTTAAGGCGTGACTCATCCTTTGTCTGAGTCTGATCAGACCTTAGTTGCATGTTATCCATCTCTCTCTACCCTAATCTTGTAATTTTTAAAAAATAGTAGCAATTTAAATATTGTGCTATATTAGCATTTAAATTGACATGATGCTTTTTAGGTGATAAAAACAACATAACACTTAACTAATGCAGCTTACTAACAGTTAAACGAATCTAAATAAATATGATCTCTTCAAAGACTGGTCTGATTTTTTACTCCCATTGAAACTGATGATCATTTCTGCTTTACAAATAAAACACCACTTACCTAAATCACATGGTACTGAGGATGATTGAAAAATAGTGTGCAATATTATGAAGGCAATAAGTATGTAAGGTGTAGGTTGGTTTCATACCTTTGAGCTCACATCTCGGCTCTTGGCACGCAACTTGTTGACCTGAGATTCAGCAATGTCAGCTCGCTCTTCAGCCTCATCCAGCTCGTGCTGCAGTTTACGGAATTTACCCAGATGGGTGTTGGCCTGCTCTTCCTGCAGGGTTTAACACAAACACAGACCACATATTCTATTACTACAAAAGGCAATGAAAACCGATGAAGTGACAGATGATGACATGGTGTTTAGTTGAAAGGATGAACACAACTTCAACACTGGTTTGTCGGTCTAAAGCAAGTCACAGTGGAGAAGTTGTTTCCTTACTAAAATTTTAAATGTCTTACAAGTATGTAGCATCTATAAAATATATTTAAATGTAGAAATAAACATCCTGTGAAACGTAACTGTGTACATATGAGTGGATAATAAATGAAAGACAGCTTTTCCAGCCCACACTCACAGCCTCCTCTGCAGATCTCTTATAGGCTTTGACTTTCAGTTGCAGTTTGTCCACCAGATCCTGCAGACGCACCATATTCTTGCGGTCTTCCTCAGTCTTCAGAAATCAAGGGAAGAGGAAAGAGACTTTCCATTTTAATATTAACCACAAATACACTTTTGAAATTAATGTGTTGTATAGTGGCACATAGGAAATTTTCTGAATATTTAATTGATCAATGCACAAGGGGGTATTTGGGAGCAGGCTAAGGAGACAGCTGTTAATAGTATATGTTGTATGTTTTTACCTGGTATGTGAGCTCTTTAATGCGTCTCTCATATTTACGGATTCCTTTCACTGCTTCACTGCTCTTCTTCTGCTCTGACTCCACCTCATTCTCCAGCTCCCTGACCTGAAAACATCAGAAAAGTATTCATTAGGAATTAACTTGTCACCAGGGAGAACAGCCAAAACCAGCATTTAATAATATATTTTAACATTTAACTCCAAGCCACTTATCAGCTAACTCTGCAGCTCTATGTAGCTTTGTAGCCAATCTCAGCTCACTGTTTGAATTTATTGGCATGGTGCCATCTAAAAGCTTTGACAAACCTTCTGTATACTAACTGTTCACTATCATACAGGAGAAATACAACATTAGGGACTACCTGGTGAAGGAAACAACATATCTCACAAAAGATTTGATGAGAACGAATGATGGGATGGTGATGTTGTATGCTTGTTACAAAATGGGATACTACAGCTTATAAATACAAAACAATGTTGGACCCACAGATGTTCTTTTAGATCTATTATATATTTGTATATCCAAATTTCTCTTACCCTGGCTTCGAGCTTCTGCACCTGCTTCTTTCCTCCCTTCATGGCGATCTGTTCAGCTTCATCCAGACGGTGCTGCAAGTCTTTGATGGTTTGCTCCATGTTCTTCTTCATGCGCTCCAGGTGAGCGCTGGTGTCCTGCTCCTTCTTCAGCTCCTCTGCCATCATGGCAGCATCAGTAATGGCCTTCTTGGCCTTTTCTTCAGCATTTCTACACTCTTGCACTGCTTCCTCCACTTCAGTTTGAAGCTGGGAAGCATCAACCTCGAGTTTCTTCTTTTGGTTTATCAAGCCAGTGTTCTACATGTTTTTGAGACGTGGGATTAAGAAAAAAAGGAGTTACCTTAATTTTAATAATTGCAATGCTTTACAGTTATTTTGAATATCTAAAAAAAAACTGTCAGCTATCTTTGATTGTTCACATATATTAAAAAGTCTCACCTGTGAGTGCAGTAGCTGCACCCTTTCACTAACATCCAGCAGCTCTTGCTCAGCAAGTTTGCAACTCCTCTCAGTTTGCTCCAGAGCAGCCCTCAGTTCCTCCAGTTCAGCCTGAAGCAGGTTGTTGCGTCTCTCAACAATAGCAATGTTTTCCTTCAGATCATCATTAGTCCGAACAGACTCATCCAGCTGAATTTGGCAATCCTTAATGGGATGATATCAATCACAATGTTTAGAATCCATCTGATTCTAATGAAATGAAAGTAAAGTGAGGATTTTCCTTTCTAGTTCACCTTAAGATGTGCATGAACAGATTTCAGCTGTTTCTGAGCCTCAGCTGCCTGCCTGTTGGCCTGGCTTAGCTGGATCTCCATCTCATTGAGGTCTCCCTCCATCTTTTTCTTCAGGCGGAGGGCCTCATTCCTGCTGCGACACTCAGCTTCAAGGGAACTCTGAAGAGTATCAATCATCCTCTGCAGGTTCCTCTTGGTCTGCTCCATCTCCTCATCCTTCTCAGCCAGCTTGCGTTCAATGTCAGCTTTAATTTGGTTGAACTCTAGCTGGGCTCTTAGAATCTTACCCTCTTCATGCTCCAGGGAAGCCTTTTAAAACAGGAATGTACATAGTTATTTATAATATTAGGCAGTTTAACTGTTTCATTAATCAAAGAAGGCCCTAGTACCTCAGCTTCTTCAAGGGCAGAATGGATCTCCATTTTCTCCTGTTCCAGTTGTTTCCTTAATTTCTCCAATTCATGGATGCTCTTTCCACTCTCACCAAGTTGCTCAGTAAGGTCAGAAATCTCCTCTGTGAGATGTCAAGCAGGGAGATTAAGATTGCAATAGAGTTGATCATTTTATAAAGTGTGTCTGCAGAAATCTAAAAACAAATCCTGGCAGTAATTCCCACCCTGTAAGTTCTTGTTCTCTCTCTTCATGGTTTCCAGATGATCCAAAGACTCCTCATAAGAGTTCTTCAATTTGAAGAGTTCAGTGCTTAGAGCCCTGGCTTCCTTCTGTGAGCTCTCCAGCTCACACTGAGACTCTTCATATTTCTGCTTCCACTCAGACAGAACCTAGAGTGGGTTGAAAGGACAGCAATCATATACATGTGCTAGTTAAAGAAAGAAGAAATAATTACAGTCGGAATACCCAGCGGGCACTTTATGAAAATGACAGGAGGATAGGGGCCATGAGCAAATATTACATATATATATTATCTAATATATATATATTAGATAATAAAATGAAAAATAAATATAAGAGGCAGTTTTTCAATATATTCTCGCTTGATTTGGATCAGTAGGCCACATTTGGCCCCTGGGCTGAAGTTGAGTATCACTGGACTAAAAAACTTGAGTTTCTCTTGTATAAAACAATTCATGTAATTTATTTATTATCTGTTTTTAGGAGCACAGATATGCAAATGGATGGACTTTGTTCATTTGTACATACTGGACTGTCTTGAATCAAATCAGTTTCTCATGTATGTATGGCCAGAAAACTGGTTCTGTGCCAGCGCCATTTTTGCTGGTCTTGAACCACAAACTACTCACATCACAGTTCATGGGCGGGATTATCCTGACCAACAAAAGGAATGAAAAAGCTATGTAAAAATCAAAGTTCCTTAAAGCAGTGAACTTCAATTTATGTAGTTTCTGTAGGGTAGTAGGGTAGCTCAGTAATACTGCAGTTGTGCTGTGAATGCGTTTAACCGTGATGCCAGATAATAATTGATATAGCAGGTTAAAAGACCAAACTAACAGTAATTTCTCAATATTTTTGTTTGTACAAAGGATTAGATGCTGCACTGGCAATAGATAGGTTTGGTGTTTACAAACACTTATTTTCATATTTTATTTTACCTTGTCGAAGTTCCTTTGCTTCTTGTCCAGGGCAGCAGCAGCAGCATTAGACCTCTCCACATCCACCATGAGATCTTCAATCTCATTCTGCAGCCTGTGTTTGGTCTTCTCCAGAGAGGAACATTTAGCATTCACTGCTTCAACAGCTTCCTCTGCATCCTGTAGACGCTGAGCCAGCTTTTTCCTTCAAAAAAACAATGATTTTAATCATCTCATGTTCCTGCAGCTGTGCATGTTTGATTACTTACACTTATGATTACATAAGTTCAACAAATATGACTGGCTGCTTTGTCATCTAACAGACAAACTTTTTGTTCGTCTTACATTTTAGTAGGAACATAACACAAACAAAAAGCTGATCTGCTAGATGAAGTTAAACGTCAGAATTACATGTTTTATTAGTAATTAGAGTCACACGGTGTCTTACTTTGCCTCCTCCAGTTCCTCAGTTCTCTGGATGGCATCAGTTTCGTACTTGGTTCTCCACTGAGCCACCTCAGAGTTGGCCTTGGACATGCTGCGCTGTAATTCAGCCTTGGCCTCCTGCTCCTCCTCATACTGCTCCCTGAGCAGGTCACAGTCATGGCGAGCAGACTGCACTGCATGGGCCAAAGCACTCTTTGCCTGTAGAAACAAAAAAGTAGGAATGAGTAACACTTACGTTTGAAATAACTGTCCATTGATGTCACTGTGTACTGAAATTTAATTTGACCTTGGTCTCCTCTTCCAGTTGTCGCTTTAAGTCTTCAATCTGTTGAGTGTAGGACATTTTTCCTCTTGTTAATTGAGAAACCAAAGAGTCCTTCTCCTCCAGCTGCCTTGAAAGCTCACCTTGTATTGGCAAATGAAAAATTATATTGGCCAGTGTCCCAGCAAATCTTGTATAAACAAGAAGTTGACTTGTGAAAAAAAAAAATATAAATGTTTGTTTTCCTCAGAACTCATAATTTGAAAATATTGAATTATTACACATGAAAATTGGCAGCTATCGAATTCAACAAGTAAATATTAGTTGGAAATTAAGGAAAAATTGTATACCATTTTCTGTTTGAAGTTTGGCCTTTTGCATATTGAAGTCAGTGATGCAACGTTGAGCCTCCTCAAATTTGGTCTTGTATTCATTCATCTGATCTTCCAAAGTCCTGCTCGTCTTCTCCAGGTTTGTCTGCAATAAACATATATTTTAGATATTTCCATCATACCCCAGTTACCAACCTATTTGTACAATGTCAACATTTGCAAGAAATAACCTTTGTCTTCACAATATGTTCCATATTGGAGATCACATCATCCAGCTCCAGTCTGAGCTCACTCTTCTCCTTCTCCAGTTTCTGCTTGACTCTCTGGAGGTTGTCGATCTGCTCTCCCAGATCAGCCACACTGTCAGCTTGTTTCTTCCTGAGTGTGGCAGCAGTGGCTTCATGCTGCAGAGTGGCCTCTTCAAGGTCTCTGCGGAGTTTCTGGAACTCAGCCTCCCTTTTCTTGTTCATCTCAATCTGGGCAGATGTTGCTCCACCAGCCTCCTCCAGTCTCTCACTGATCTCCTCCAGCTCTCTGGCCAAGTCTGCTCTTTGCTTCTCCACCTTGGCTCGGGCAGCTCGCTCTGCCTCAAGTTCTTCCTCCAGCTCCTCGATGCGTGCCTATAAGGGAACAATTATTTAGTCTGTACCTATTAAAGACCACTTTGTAGATTTTGGACCATTACACAATTAGCTCATTACCTGGAGCTCCTTCAGTTTCTTTTGAAGCTGAATTGTTATGGCCTGCTCATCTTCTATTTTGCCATTGAGCTGACTGATTTCAAAATCTTTCCTGTGGTGAAATAGTGTTTTAGAACCGGTCATCTGATCTGTCTCTATGTGTACAGCTTCTGCGTATTGTGATAGATACAGTCATACTGTATATGGATTAGAATAATGTGATTACTTTTTCAGATGCTCTTCAAGTTGCTGCTTGTC
The DNA here is from genome assembly GCA_028566105.1 of Hypoplectrus providencianus. NCBI lineage: Eukaryota > Metazoa > Chordata > Actinopteri > Perciformes > Serranidae > Hypoplectrus > Hypoplectrus providencianus. Next base: position 22,035,189 of record JAOWBC010000115.1, read on the forward strand.
ATTCTCCAGGTCCATTAGGCTTTCCTGGGTTAATTTCAAGTCTCCCTCTAGCTTCCTCTTAGCCCTCTCAAGATCCATCCGAATCTTCTTCTCTTGTTCCAGAGAACCTTCAAGCTGGACAAACACATTACAAAATTCAAAGATATTTTTCCAGCACAGCTCGCATAGTATTTAACAAAACACTTTAAACTTAGGTTGCAACATTACATATCGGATTTCTTACATCATCCACTTGCTGCTCCAGCTTCGACTTGGCCTTGGTCAGAGTGTTGACTTTGTCTTCTTCACTCTGCAGGTCATCCAGTGTTTGCTGATGAGCTTCCTGTAAGGCTTTCTTTTCCTTGGTCAGCTTTGCGATAATTTCATCCAAAGCAGCCATCTCTTCGACCAGGTTCTTCACCTGATCAATTAATATAAAAAAGGTGTACAGGTTAAAAAAAAAATACTTCTTGTTTTATTTAAGAGCAATAGAAATAGACAAGTCATTGCCATACCTTGTTCTCAGTAGCATGCTTCTCTTTTTCCACTTTAGCCAGAGTTAACTCTAAGTCATCAATGTCTTTCTTCAGCTCAGAGCACTCATCCTCCAGCTTCCTCTTCTTAGCTGTCAGTTCAGCATTCATCTCCTCCTCATCCTCCAGTCTTTCTGTCAGCTCTTTGGCTTTTGCCTCCAGCTGAATCTTGTTTTTGATCAGCCCTTCACATCTTTCTTCAGCATCTGCAAGATTATCTTGTTCCTAGATGGACATGATCAAGTAAGTGTATAATTTTTCACATACGTTTCAATATTCATGATTAACATATCTACTATATTGCGACATTTCTTTATATTTATATGCTATTTGCTGAATAGTTTTATTGGCATTTAGACATATACATAATAAGAATACTATAGTTACTTACAGCCTGGACATGAAGCTGCAGGTCGTTCTTCTCTTGAAGTAGGGAAACCATTTTCTCCTCTAGCTCCTTCCTTCGAGCTTCAGATTTTGCATAAGCCTCTTTCAGCTTCAGGAATTCTTCCTTCATGTTGGCCATTTCCTTTTCTGCTTCAGCAGACCTCAACAGAGGTTTGATCTTGAAATACAGCTTCATCCAGGGCCAATTCTTGACCCCCATGAAGGCTCGGATGTTCCACTGGATCACGAGGAGAGCATCCCTGCCAAATATCAACTAAAGTTATTACCACCACCTCCACAAAACAAATTATAATGACTCATTAATATTATTTACATGGTTTTAGTTTATATCTAATTCCTTAATTCCTCTGACCTTCTTTCAACTATCTTCTGGAATTCCACTCTTGCCAGCAGACCTCTTGCTCTTGCCTGGATTCCAGTGATGATGAGTGACAAACGGTCATCCCTCATTTCCTCCAGTTGCCCAAGAAGACCAGCCTTAAAGAACACCTTTGGGAGTATGTAAATATTGATCAGGGGTTTAACATAAGGAAAGGCACTTTCGGACACTGTTTCTTCATAAAGACAAATAATAAATCATTCAATCAATCACTCACTGAAATTAACCCTCAACTCAAGACATCGCACTCATGGATGTTTCTACTCTAGTCCAATTTGGTCTGGTGTAACAAATAGTTTGTGGTTTTTTAGATAATAAAATATTGCTGTTTACTTGGTATTATTCAATTATGTTACTTACTGTATCACTCTTTTCTAATATTCTCCAATTACAACTGTGAAACTTTTTGCAATAGCCTTAATTCCATAGTTTATTAAAGATTAACTATCTCTAAGGTTTTGTCTTTTATGAATTACCTTTGTGTGTCCAAACTTGTACTGGTTGTGATCAATATCCAGAGACCCAAGAAGTTTCTCAGCTCCCTTTTTGCTGTCAATGAATTGTCCCTCAGGGATGGCAGCAGGATTCAATATGCGATATCTGTTTAAAGAAAAACATTTTTGAAGAAGATTATTGATGTATTGTCTGGGTATTATAAAGTGTGTTCTGAAAACATTTGATATGTGAGGTAATACCTCTGTTTGAAATCTCCATAGAGGATCCTGTTTGGGAAGCCCTTTCTGCAGATCCTAATGCCTTCCAGCACACCATTACAGCGAAGCTGGTGCATCACCAGAGGGTTCTCCATGGCCCCTGGAGTCTTGGTCTCGTTGGGGATGATGCAGCGTACAAAATGAGGGTGAGTAGACCTCAAGTTGGTCATGAGCTTGTTGAGGTTCTCCTGTGTAGGTGATGAAACATTGTGTTTATTACCCGGTTTATTCTGAATGTATCTTAACTGTCAGTGAAACACGCTGCCTGTTAAAAGTAGCCATTCATTGATTTTTCTTTGTGCTTTCACTTACCCTGTGCAAGGCAGACACAGTTTGGAAAGATGAACCCTTCTTCTTGCCTCCTCCTTTGCCGCCCTTTCCACTTTCAGCTAATAAACAAATATAGTACCATTTTAGATGGCATTTGAAGACACAGATATAAATGTCAAGTCCTCACTGTGAAAAAAAAATTATAGTAGAAGCAGATGATTCCTACCTGATTCTGCACCCGCATAATTTACAAAGAGGAAAGATAACAGCTTGAGATTAGACTTCTGGTAGAGTCCAACCACAGTCTCATTCAGAGGATCCTTGTTCTTCACCAGCCAGTTGTTGATATTATAATCAACAGTTCCAGCATA
>JAOWBC010000115.1:22039668-22055215 GCA_028566105.1 Hypoplectrus providencianus
GGTGTCCAGGGACTGGTTGATTCTCACCACCATCCACAGGAACATCTTCTCATACACTGACTTAGACAGTGCACCAATGGCATAGTATACCTAACATGGAAATCCAGAAAATATTCATTCTGTGTTGCTTTTTTCATATATTGGGCTTTCATCTAGACAAATTAAAATCAATCTTACCTGTTGGACATTTTGTCCTTTTGTGACCCACTCATTTCCTACTTTGACTCTTGGGTGACAGAGCCCTTTGATGAGGTCAGCAGAGTTCAGGCCCATCAGATATGCAACTTTGTCAGCATCTGAGAAAATACAGAAAAACATTTTTTAATTACGCTTCATGTCAATTAAAACAGAGTATGTTTAATATTCTGTTTTTCAGGTTTTGAGAATTTATAGAGCCTCCCATACCTTCAGTGCCATCAGCTTCTGCCTGCTCCTCACGCTGCTTGTTCTTGAACTTCATATTTCCATGATGCATGATGGCACCAGTCAACTTGTAAATGCCATTTTTCTCTTCTTGGGTGAAGCCCAGCACATCAAAAGCATCCTGAATGTGAAGAGGGATTTTGAATAGAACTATATGAAGTAGAATGCATTGTATCAGGGTATGCAGAAGAGTGCATTGTATCAGGTTATGCAGCACTGTTGCAGGGGAGAGGTGGGCAATAATATAGCAAAAATGTCAACTAGTAATAATTGGTATTTGACATCAACTTTCCAAACCATCCTGTTCCAATGACTTGGCCTCATCCAGGGACACAATATTTACTTGGTTACTTATAATATCAAGTTACATAATCATATTTAGAAACAGAGGAATAGCAATGGATTTTCTTGATTTGATGATGTAAGGTGACATTTTGATACATTCTTACTCACATCAGTGGCCATCAGTTCTTCAGCATCGTTGATGGAGGCTACTGTCGTCTCTCCTTGGGAGATGAAGGCATAGTCATAGGGGTTGTTGGTGATGAGCAGCATTTCTGAAACACAAAACAGAAATATTGTAAATGATTTTGTATGCTCAGAATACAGCAACATTTCAACTAAAAATTATTCCTGGTTCAACAAATAGTTATTTGAATTTACCAAGCAGCTCAGGTTTCTTCTGAGACAGAATCTGATAGAAGATGTGGTAGTCTCTCTCAGCCTTGAGCTGATAGGTGACACGGGACTTTTCCAGCAGATCTTAAAATACATTTGCATTATGTTAGAGATAATCATTGTGAACTTATAAATGAAAAATATTATAGTTTAGAGAAAAGATTGCATACATGTCTCAATATCAGCTGAGGCCAGCTTCCCACTGGCTGCAAAGTGAATTCGGATGAATTTTCCCTAAAATGTAATACCAGATTTTTTTTAGAATAGAATAGCCATAAGTGGATGTTTATTTCATTCAGAAACTTACAAATCTAGATGAGTTGTCATTCCTGATGGTCTTGGCATTACCAAAGGCCTCTAAAGCTGGGTTAGCCTGAATGATTTGATCCTCCAGAGTGCCCTATAAAAAGGCACAAGTCCATTTTTTGATTAATTTTTTGGGGACAAAAATAAAAACATTTTCATCTTATGCGTTATCACCTTTTTCTCTGAGCTTGCATCCTTCTTCCCTCCTCCAGCTGCAATGCTGGCAAAGTACTGGATGACTCTCTTGGTGTTGACAGTTTTCCCAGCACCAGATTCTCCACTGAAGAGAGACAAATGACATTTTTTGATAAATTGACAAACACACTATAGATCATAAACAACTTGTCAGTTTTTTTGATTCATCATCAAAAATGCAGATTGAAATTAAAGCCACCTGTGGAGAAAATTAGATCCTTTATATTTACATGTATCAGGAAATAAACCCATTTATACCATGGTCACTTACCAATAAAAATAAAACTTTAAAAAAACCTACAGTGACAGCTGATGATTTGACTTAAGTATAGTACACTTACTATCATCCAGCATCCATGATCCTATGCAGTTAAACATTTTAGTACTCTAGGAAAAGGAGGAAACATGGATGCCACTTCACAACAGGATATATTTCTAGTCCAGTCAGCTCAGAGAATCCTTTGGTTCAGCTGACAGAAAGAAAATGTTATGCTAGCGTGATTCCAGACCCATTATGTAAATATAATTTCACAATATGCTAAACAAGACTTGCTAGCTATCAAGCCTTGTCATTGTCACCCAGTCCATATCAAGATTGGTTTTGAGACAGTTGACCATGTGTTCATAGCCTCATGTAGCGAGTTGAATAGAATGAAATGTGATAGGGTAAGTTCAGAGGGACAGTGTAATCCTTGCAGCTTGTGTTAAACAGTCTTTATCCTGTGGTGTTCGGAGGATGACGCACTGAATGCAACAGTCAATGCTAGAAATATTTGCTATAAAATGCAAATGGAGGCTTTGACTCTGTTGATGTTGCTATGGTTTCAACTAGCAAGTACATTCATTTTCAAAGTGATAAGACAGTTTGACAGAATCGACTTAGTAGGTGTGAACTGTCGGGAATAAATAGACATCCTGCAGCCAATGAGAACTGAGTATTCACTAAGAGCAGAATATCCTATTCAGACCTCTTTTTCCCCTGTGGCATTAGCATACACAAGTTTTTTACTGATTGCATACCAATTAAAATAATAACAGATTAATTACTGAGAAATTTTAAGCCAAAACTCACAAAACTAACAAATCCCATTTCATGGCTGACATAAATTCTTTCAACATTATATGATTTTCAATTTTAGTATGACAAAGTCATGAAAATATAACTTACGTGATGAGAATTGACTGATTTTCTCTGTCTAGAAAAGAGAAAAAAGAAAGTAAGGTTTCAGAAATTCAGTATTTTTACTTGTTGCCCTTCTGTGAACATAACTGAAGGTGAATTACCAGTTAGCATGTATTGGTAGGCATTGTCAGAGATGGAGAAGATATGAGGAGGAGCTTCAGTCCTCTTCTTTCCTCTATAAGCAACAACCACCTCTTGGTTGTAGACTGGCAGCCACTTGTAGGGGTTGACAGTCACACAGAAGAGCCCAGAGTAGGTCTGTGAGAAGGACAGAGATGAAGCAAACTTCTTTAAGAGATAAAAGTTTGTTAGCCACCCTATATAATTGTAATATGTAGTTGTCTTTGTATTCTTTGCGTACAGTGACCCAACTTACATAAATCATCCATGCTGCATAACGCTCTTTGAGGTTAAACAGCACAGCAGGCTCATGGAGGAAGGTGAACATCGCCATGTCTTCAATTTTATCAAACTTTGGCGGGTTCTGAGGGTGTACATCACACTCCTTCACTGTGACAGTCTGAAAATGGAAATAGCCAATATTAATACAGTTATAAATTCGGAGGAATTCCAGCTGCATTTCAAGATAACTCATGCTTTTTGTGTGAATATACTGATGGAGGTGCATCAGAGTCTCTGGTAAATATGTTTCCCTGCTACATATGACTTAAGGACAGATATACTGAATAATCTCTTGCATTACTACTGCGTCTCAGTTAGGAAACAAGTTGAATCCAAGGCAGCTGTGCCCGCCAGCTCACTGACCTTCCCCCTTTCAGTCTCAGCAGTGACTTTATCCCCTTCACGACTGACGATGGAAGCCTTAACATACTCCTCCTCAGTATCAGGAACGAAGCACTCCTTCTTCATGTCAAAAGGACGGGTCTGGGCCTCCAGGCGCTCCTTATCTGACTTTCTCAGGTAGGGGGCTGCTGCCCCAAACTCTTTCATGGCAGCGTCACCCATTTTTCACCTTGTCTACCAAAAACAGAATCTTAACTTAAATTCAATTCCTATGCATTTATGTAAAGGTAACTGAAGGAGAAATAGGATGCAAATTCCATTAAAGCTTTCAGTTCTTAATATGTTTATTTGTTATAATTAATTTCCTTCCTCACATCTTAAGAATGTTTTTAAATCCAATATGTTTACATTTTTTCAGATGCCCTTACCTCTCCAATCCCTACCAAGAAGACTGAGGTGTGATGGTCCTGAGGGAATAAATGATGGTTACTGATGACAGCGGTCCACACCAACACAAAGGTAATGCTTTAGTTTTGATGTATAGTCTGTGATTTGTAAGCCATTGTCTCTGCACCTTACCTTGAGATAGAATGGTGACCTATTGGGGGTTTCACCATGAGTTCTCCTTATAAACAAAGCCTCTCTGCCAAATATGGTGGAGCGTTAGGGTCCTGGAATGTTATTGTGTCTGCCTTGGGTTGAGGGTACATGAAGGGAGGGGGTTAATGAGTGGCGGTGGTGGAGAGCAATATAGAAATCAGCGGGTCAGAATCTTATCAGTGATGTGTTCTCCTGACGATGCCATATTAGGAGCTTCATGCACTGCAGTGATTAATCATAGGTATCCTCAAGCAGCCAGGGGACCACAACTCAATCTTTAAATAGGCACAGGGAGGAATTCCTTTCCCATCATCCCTCAAGTGTGCTTCTGTTACAGGAACAATACATGCTGTACTGAGCAGAAGCATCCTCACATATGGCGGGCAAGACTGACAAGAGTTAAACGGCATTGAAATTGCATATGTGGGGATATTTAAATGGATAGTGACATACTCAGGATGCTGCAAGGTGTCAAGTACTTCCTATTTCATTTTTACTGTAAGAATGTATTGATGATATATTTTCTTTTCATATCAGGCAAGTTTATTAAATGTGATTATGGATGACATAAAAAGTTGTTAGCTGCTTAGGGGCAAATGCCAATCGTATAAATCATTGAAAAGAACTCATTAAGAAAGAAGATCATCGTTATCGTCTTGATTCCAAGCAATATAGTGTTGCAGCATGAACAAAAAGAAAATCAAAAGTAGTTATAGATCGTGGGCAAAAGTATGAGTCAACAACAGTTGGTCATTAGACAAATTGATAAAATTGTGGGATTTGTGGATCGAAATCAGCAGAGTCACTATTGACTTAATTCGATTGTGTAAACTAGAAGTAGCAGATTTCCCCATAAATACAGTATCAGTGTCATATAACACTTGCTGTAGCTTATTATGTTAAGGAATTTGAAAATCTAAATCACAGTCCTCAAGACAATGATCTGGTACTCTACATAAAAAGACTTGAAAGTACAGTAAGAGCTGTGAGTGCTGAGGAAAGCATGTTATCAAATCATGACCTTAAAATAGAATGTCTAATTGGTGATTTATGACACCAGGGCTCAAAACCAATCCTGAATTGACCTTCTTTTTCTTTGATAGGTAAGAAACGTGTCGTATGAAGTTCACTGCAAGACACAGTTTAACATCAAGATATGCCCAAACAAACAAACAAAGTTTACTTCAATGTGTCACCATTGTCAAAACACAGTTATTAATCTTATATAACTGCCAATAGATGCATTTACTCTGCATTTCACAAAGCCGTTAAAGCAAGAAAATAGTCTTGAAAATGAGTTATTTCTCTATTCCACTGACTTTTCGAACAAAATCAATATCTTTGACACAATAAGTGGTGCTCATGGAAACACTACCACTTATGTCACAGGGGCCACTTTAATCAACAAAATTAAAAAAAATTAGAGTTCCTTGTTTTTAACAAAAAGGAAAAAGCATATCACCAGAATCCAGATCGAAGAAATTACTTAAGGTATTTGTTATGTACTGTGTCCATCAGAAGTTTGGGAACACCTCCTCATTCAATGCATTTTCTTTATTGATATTATTTTTTAAATAGATGAATACTGAATACATCAAATCAATGTGCAACAGTTGAGTTTATGAAATGTGCCTATACTGTTGCCTAGTTGCAGCATCATCAAGCAGTGACTGATCATTTCATGAGATGCACACCACAGTTGTTGCATATATCTTGCTCCTATTTTCTTTTACTTATTTGAACAACAGTGAAGGTTAAGTGGCAACTATTTTGTTTATGTATGATATGCATTTATATATGATCTGCAGCATTTGTGTGGAGGTGAGTTACTCCCTGTTGTTTTCCTCTACTCCCTGTGGCCGCAACCAAGCTACATGGCCCCAAAACCATTACAAATGAAAGAACACATGGAATTAGGTTGTTCAGAAGGTGCATTTTACATTGTTCGAAGTAGCCAAGTTTTGAGATGAGTCCAAACATTGGAGTGCTACTGGATCAGTTGTGATATAATTGCAGTATAGTTCTTCATATTTTTGCGTATACAAAATATTCTATTAATGAGAATATAAGAAATAAATAGACATTACTCATGCATCTTGAGCAGCAGCAAAACAACTCAAAGATTTTACATTCTTTGCTTGATTTACAATGATACATATACATATTCCAGAAATATAAACTACTGATATTGTTGTCTAAACACAAAAGGAAGACGCAGAAATATCTGGGGAGATATTATAGAGAAGTATGTTATGTATGAGTGTCAATTACCCAGGAGGCTTAGGCAACATAAACAGCCACCAGATACCCATTGGGTAGATCTAAATAAAGAACATTAGTCACTGAGATTAACTAGGCGACAAGTGCGAGGCAAAACAGACAGAGATCTGCCACAGGTGACGTGCTTGAGATTCACTGAAAGGCATTAATGATGACACACAATAGAGGGCTATGTTAGCATGATATTCTCCAGTGCAATGCCAAGGTCACTGTGGAAGCCTTCTCCCATTATCAGTCAGCAGCTAGCGAAAGCTGGCCCCTCAGTTACAGTCCCGTTGACAATGATGACATTGTGTCTTTGAGGACAAAGATAACTGTGTGAAATTCCTGTTTAGCACACGGCACTGGTTGAGGCCACAGCCACAGGGGCTCTAGGATTCTGTGCTAGCCTGCATCTGGGATCAGTTGTTGCAGACAATGGCCTAACATAAGTATACTGTGATTGACAGGTAAATCCCAGAGCCCATCAACTTTTAGTGTCCCACTTAAAATGCCGCTACTATATGGAGTCAGTCCCTAGTAGGTAATATTTACAATTCTTATATATGAAACTAGTGCTACTAAACTACTTTACCTACTATTTAATGATACTTAATATTACTACACACTGCAGCCAGTACAGCACACAGGCCGGCTGCAGTGGCTGCCAGTGTATTTGCTAGATTCTGATGACAGCATATACCATTGTTAGTGGTGGGATTGGTGACCTTTTAGTATACCATATTTTTTGGGAGTTAAATCCTGTATTTTCATGAGCCTGAAACTGTCCAAACTATTTATTCTATGGTAGGAACTGGCCATAACTTTGGTACCAAAACTCAGCAAGTAGGCTTTGCATCCAATACAATACTACCAAGTATTTCATAAAACTTAATGTCACAAACTGCCCCTTACAGCAACATGCATTGTTATGTATGTATAGCTACTTTAATGCAGAGCCAGTCACTCGCACCAGTAATCACAACCCCTTGAGAGGTTAAGAGATAAAAGGAGGGTCAACAGCTGGTGACAAGTGCTTAGATTATTTCCATTCTGATAGCTTCCCCGGCCCTGTTACTGACAGCTGGCGTCAGGGTGCCAAATGGAAGTGATAGATTCCATGCCACTGCTAAAGAGTGAAGTGAAGATAACAGTAACCTTCCAGGTCAAACTTCTGTTCATTAAAGGAAACGTGATTCAAATGCTTTGTCTATGTCACAACAAATATAGATTGTCAGCACATATGTTTCATTTAATACCAACTGGTGGCAAATGTTTAGCTTCATGTGCCTATGATTTGGTCCCCAAGGAAACCCTGATAGTCCTCACCTACTTATATAAGCAACTGAGACTGAGACTGTTCTCTGGGAGAGCATATTTTATTTCTTTTAAACTTTCCAGAGTTTTCTTCTTATTTTACCAGGTATTGTTGTTAATGCTGCTGCTGCTACTGCTGGAGAAGCAAATGTGTGAAAGAATTCCCCTGCATAGACCTTGGTCATACCTGTGTGTGTAAAATCTTTATTTTAATTGGCAATGATCTAAATTACTTCATTGTTTTAAAAGTCATAAGTAGTGGAAAATTGTTTTTGTTTTAAAAACATTATGACATTGTCAAAGATGATTTGGTGAGAGCATGGCGCTATACAGTGTGTTAAATATGGTCTAATTATAGAGGCAATGAATTGTTCTATCTTGGGTCAGGCCTCTCAGGACATGAGCATTGGCTCATGTCATAATCATGCTGATAATCCTCAACAAATTCTGTGCTGTATGTGCTGCACCTCTTTAAGCGTAGGTGTGAATGTTTTTTCATTAGCTAATAGATACCTGCTTGTCCCCTTGGGGGGTTAAGGGCATGACATGTAATAAGAGGAGTGATGGGACTCCCTGATTTTTACACAATGGGAGTCTGAGCCTCCCTCGCCTCTCCTCCAGCCCTAAATCGTATTTAGTCTCAAGCAAAAGCAAAAATGACTGAGACCTGGCACTGGCACCAAAGGTCTAGACAGACAGGTAAGGGCAGTACTCTTAGTTAGGGTTTAAAATAAAGCTGATAATTATAATTTGTTGTTTTATTTTGATTTATTTCAGTATTAGAATGAGATATTTGTTTCTTGATTTTGTTGAAATCCCCCCTAGCCCTTTGGAGGAATGGGTAGGCTTGGACAGGTATTCACTGAGCAGCTGCAAGTGATTATGTATGGCATTATGGTAGGCCTGAGTATGAGCATTGCTTTATGGTTGACCTTGAGGCCCATGCTTTGGGCTTTCTTTCACTCTATTTAAAGAAAAGGGGATTTGTTTTGTCTCCCTCTATTTTAGACCTTACCCTAGATTTCTATTTTTTAGGGCCACTGCCACCACACTTGATTGATCCACCATTATGATTCCTCATTTCCATACTGATATGTGGTTTACATCATCAAATATTTTCAGCCAGTCCCGCTTCACCTTTCTAAATGAAAGATTAGAATAAAATGAAAAGCATGACATTAACAGTCTTATCTAGTTTACAGGCATGATGGTGGCAATTGTGTTTAAATACCATATATAGAATTACAGTTAAGGCAACCAATAGAACTGCTACCATAATACTTAAATCTAATCCAATCCCACTGCTCTGCTATGACTGCACTACTATGGAAAAAAAATGGTTGGCCAAAATGTCAGGAACACCTCTAAATATAATGCACTCAGTTTCAAAACTACTACAAACTACAACCTCTGTAATGAAGTTATAGTTACAATTATTACACTTTGACACTGCCAATGAAAATCAAAAATCAATATTTATTTTGAAGGCAGAATATAGGTAGGAAATGCTTTGTTGGCTCACATAAGATTGTACAAGTGGACCTAATGAAATGGCCAGTCACTGTGTAAACTGTGTATATAGATTAATCTATTTCACCATTTATTGTATATTCACAATATAACCAATTTAATTTTGTTTGTTTGTTTTTTCCAATATTCACTTTTGTGAATACTGTATTTCCTAAACAATGTGCACACATGTTTATATAAAGAAAAGTAATTAATAATAAAAAAAAAACAACAACAACAAAAAAAACAGGAAGAATACAATTCTGTGCAACAGCTTCAAGGGATTTTATTAAGCACTACAGGTTGTGGATAGCAATAATGAGAGGGGCACTGTTTGAAAAAATAAAGTGATCAGAGATTTTGAGAATTAATGTGTAATATTACAAGAAAGAAGTCTTTATTTTGAGATTGAAGTCAGACTAGATTAGGTTGCCTCAAGTCATAAATCTTGCTTATTATTTACTGGATGGTTTTAGCATGTTCTGGCCATCCTTAAAACTTGGACTGCATTGTCACATATTGAAAGTTAACATCAGTTTTCAATAGAGTATTAAAATCTCCAGTGAAGAGCAGCACACAGATGGATCCCTAAACTCTCATCCAGAGGAAGCCTCAGGGTGGTTTGATGTCTGTCAGATGGTAATGTCACTAAGGCACTAGCATAGTAGAAACAAAATGCACAGCAGACTGGAAGACATGTAGATTCTGGCTGCCTCACACATAAAACCCTCTGAGCTGTTTGCACATTCTAATGCCATGATTGAGAGCTTGTCTTAGCAGCCTAGACAAAAACAGATCCCTGCTGTACCCCAGCTGCTGCCTCAAAACACATGCTTATTGATTTATTTATCATGTAACTGCTCATTTTACACATTAAATATAAACAATCAGCAATGAAATCTCAACTTGTTCACTAAAAATTGTGACTTCATTCTTATATTTTACACTTTTTTTCTTGAAATATTGTTACTTTATTGTATTTAGGTTAAGCTTTTCTCTTAAAATCTTTTTTTCTTTCTCATAATCTCTGATTTTTTTTTTTTCATGCTCAGTGTGGGTCTTTCTCTTGTAGATCTAAGGTACACAGCAGGTAAAAGGGTTTCTGCAGGCTCCAAAGCTTCACTCCTCCTCAAACCCTTTCTGTTACAGCCAGGGAAATTGGAAAGAAAGAAAAAGAGAAACAGCTGTTAGTTCTTCAGATTAGTATTGCTTTAGCAATGTATTCAGTAACAGATGAATATTAATACTGCAGTTGACCGCACATGTAATCATACCAATGCTGAATAGCAGAGCAACATGTTAAATGCAGCCAACAGAGGGCAGCATGTGTTGGGGTCAGATGCTGTACACCTGCTACAGAGGGCATGCTACAAACCTTGGCGCCAGCATCCCGGCTCTTGGCACGCAGCTTGTTGACCTGGGACTCAGCTATGTCAGCTCTCTCTTCAGCCTCATCCAGCTCGTGCTGAAGCTTGCGGAACTTGCCGAGATGAACATTAGCCTGTTCCTCCTGTTTCGGAGAAATACAAGTAATATAGTTTCACAGTGACAGGGAGAAACTAAATGAAGTTCTCAATTCTACACTTACAGCTTCCTCAGAAGATCTCTTGTAGGCTTTAACTTTCAGCTGCAGCTTATCTACCAGATCTTGGAGTCTGGCAATATTCTTGCGGTCCTCATCAGTCTGTGAAAATAAGACATATGGTTTAAGTTAATTCAACTCTACATGCATAGAAATGAAAGTGGCTACATGCTACGCACCTGATAGGTAAGTTCCTTGATCCGGCGCTCATATTTACGGATGCCTTTCACAGCCTCACTGCCTTTCTTCTGCTCACTTTCCACCTCATTTTCCAGCTCTTTCACCTGTTCATGGACAATGTATTTTAGATAACTCTCCACATAACACAATTTAATAACATGACTGCTGACCAACAATCGCACATATCAAAAAATCTGAGAGGCATACTGACCCTGGCCTCAAGTTTCTGCATCTGCTTTCTGCCTCCCTTCATGGCGATCTGTTCAGCTTCATCCAGACGGTGCTGCAGGTCTTTGATGGTTTGCTCCATGTTCTTCTTCATACGCTCCAGGTGAGCGCTGGTGTCCTGCTCCTTCTTCAGCTCCTCTGCCATCATGGCAGCATCAGTAATGGCCTTCTTGGCCTTTTCTTCAGTGTTTCTGCATTCCTGCACTGCATCTTCTACTTCTGTCTGAAGCTGGGCTGTATCGGCTTCCAGCTTCTTCTTGTGATTTATCAGGCTGGTGTTCTTTTAATATGTAATTAAAGCACTTTTGTTATACAGTGTACTATAGAGCAACATTTTAAAAAATTACACAAATTCTACCCTAGTGGCTAGACCGCAATTATCTGTCTATATCTGTTCTGTCTTGTTTGCAAATCGAAGCATCCAGCAGCCGTTGTGCAATCAGACTTTAAGAGAGAGTCTGTTGGATCTAGAGCAGATTGTGCTGTACAGTGCAAGCCTGACTCTGTACAGGAACAGTTCATTCTAATCCTTGAAAGTTTTAAATTGTAGATAAACTTTTATTGAGGTTTTTTTTTATTGGATATCAACATCACTTTTTAAAAGGGAGTTTAAATGCCAATAATAAAAATAAAAACTTCAGGTTGTGTATGCCTGTGAGATGCAACTGAATAGAAAGAATAAAAATGTATCTGCTGGAAGAGACATGCAACTACAAAACATGTCATTTATGTTTGCAGTCTAGGCACAGAGTAAGTCCAGCATCCTCCATACCTGTGAGTGGAGTAGTTGCACCCGTTCAGTAACATCCAGCAGCTCTTGCTCAGCAAGTTTGCGACCCCTTTCAGTTTGTTCCAGAGCTGCCCTCAGTTCCTCCAGTTCGGCCTGAAGCAGAGTGTTGCGTCTCTCAACAATGGCAATGTTCTCTTTAAGGTCTTCATTGGATCGAAGAGAGTCATCAAGCTGGAGCTGAGCATCCTGGAAGATATTCAAAGCCTCTGGTTAGAAAGGCAACAGTGTAGTGATGCTGCCAAAAATTAAGAGTTTATCTCCTTTTTACCTTAAGATGTGCATGAACAGACTTAAGTTGTTTCTGAGCCTCAGCTGCCTGCCTGTTGGCCTGGCTTAGCTGGATCTCCATTTCATTGAGGTCTCCCTCCATCTTCTTCTTCAAACGTAGAGCTTCATTCCTGCTGCGTGTCTCAGCTTCAAGGGAACTCTGCAGAGTATCAATCATCCTCTGCAGGTTCCTCTTGGTCTGCTCCATCTCCTCATCCTTCTCAACTATTTTACGCTCCATGTCTGCCTTGATCTGGTTGAACTCAAGCTGAGCTCTTAGAATCTTACCCTCTTCATGCTCAAGAGAAGCCTAAGATAGACATCAGGAATTTGTTAAACCATATTTATTTCCAACCATTTTCTAAATCACACCTTTATTTTAAAAACTTTGCATATGCTTGTGTGAAATATAGGTTCATGTTGTAGGCTTACCTCTGCTTCCTCAAGAGCAGACTGAATCTCACTCTTTTCTTGCTCCAGCTGCTTACGGACTTTCTCCAACTCATGAATGGTTTTTCCTCCCTCACCAAGTTGCTCCGTGAGGTCAGAAATCTCCTCTGTGAATGAAAGTTGTAGTGTTTAGTTTGGTACCTTTATTGTGTATGTATTTCCTGTTGAGAAATATGAGCTGATGAATTACCCTGAAGGTTCTTATTCTCTCTCTTCATGGTCTCCAGGTGGTCTAAACATTCTTCATAGGAGTTTTTCAGTTTGAAGAGCTCAGTGCTCAGAGATCTGGCTTCCTTCTGAGAGCTTTCCAACTCACACTGACACTCCTCATATTTCTGTTTCCACTCAGACAGGACCTAGATAAAAGGCACCACAGGAATGAGTTCTTGAACCAGGAAATAAGTTAGCATTTTAGCACCCTAGCTTAAAACCCAATCAGTGTTTTGAATGGGTTGGGGTCAGATGCGTGAAATAAGGTCGGTGGTTAACACAAGCTGAAGAGATGTTCGTGTTTTGTTGCAAACACCTACACTACATTTCCATGTGTCCTTAAAAAGGCGGATACTTATGAGTGGCAAAATGACACAGGCAGGGACTTTCACATTAGTCTGCCTTGCAGCCTCTTCTCTTGTTGTTTGGTGCTCGGCAATGTGAAACATTTGATGACACCAATTGTACAACTGCAACACTCTGAAACTTAGAAAACTTAGAAAATATTGATATACTTTGTCAAAGTTTCTTTGCTTCTTGTCCAGGGCAGCAGCAGCAGCATTAGACCTCTCCACATCCACCATGAGATCTTCAATCTCATTCTGCAGTCTGTGTTTGGTCTTCTCCAGAGACGAACATTTAGCATTCACTGCTTCAACAGCTTCCTCTGCATCTTGCAGACGCTGAGCCAGCTTCTTTCTGAAAAATAAAACAAGTCTTGACCACTGATACTGGAGTGTTGTTGTTTTTCCTGTTCTTTCAAATGAAAATGATTAATGCTCTTTCTCAACTGGACTCACTTGGCCTCCTCCAGTTCCTCAGTCCTCTGGATGGCATCAGTTTCGTACTTGGTTCTCCACTGAGCCACCTCAGAGTTGGCCTTGGACATGCTGCGCTGTAATTCAGCCTTGGCCTCCTGCTCCTCCTCATACTGCTCCCTGAGCAGGTCACAGTCATGGCGAGCAGATTGCACTGCATGTGCCAAAGCATTCTTGGCCTGGATAAGCAGTGGTAATGTGAGTATTTGTTATGGACATGCATTTTTTTAAATCTAAAGATGAGTTAGTACTTTTTTTATTTTCATACCTTTACTTCCTCTTCTAGTTGTCTTTTTAGATCTTCAAGTTGTTGAGTGTAGGAATTCTTTCCTCTGGTCAACTGAGAAATAAGACATTCTTTTTCCTCCAGTTGTCTTGAAAGCTCATCTAGAGAGGCAAGTTGGTAAGTTAGGTTAGAGAATACAAATTTTCTGCTTTAAACAAGTGTATTATTTCCAAGAAAAGAGTAACACTAACCATTCTCAGCTTGAAGCTTGGCTTTTTGGGTGGTAAAGTCATTAAGGGACCTCTGATTTTCATCACACCTGTGCCTGTATTCATTCATTTGATCCTCCAAAGTTCTGCTGGTCTTCTCCAAGACAGTCTTTATAAGAAATGCATCACATTTCACAGGTTTAGTACTCTGCTTCTTAAGATTACACATCAATAGACATTAATTCACTATTTTACGCTGCCAATTCCAGTTTAGTTGGGACAAAAGAAAAATCACTGTTTACTATGGTACTGCATTCATTCAGCTAATTACTGGATTGTCAGTTAGTTACATCATCATGGAAATATTTCTTGAGTGTCTTCATGTGTGTATACCTTTGCTTTAACTATTTGTTCCATACTAGAGACCACATCATCCAGCTCCAGTCTGAGTTCGCTCTTTTCCTTCTCAAGTTTCTGCTTGACTCTCTGCAGGTTGTCAATCTGCTCTCCCAGATCAGCCACACTATCAGCTTGTTTCTTCCTGAGTGTGGCAGCAGTGGCTTCATGCTGCAGAGTGGCCTCTTCAAGGTCTCTGCGGAGTTTCTGGAACTCAGCCTCCCTTTTCTTGTTCATCTCAATCTGGGCAGATGTTGCTCCACCAGCCTCCTCCAGTCTCTCACTGATCTCCTCCAGCTCTCTGGCCAAGTCTGCTCTTTGCTTCTCCACCTTGGCTCGGGCAGCTCGCTCGGCCTCAAGTTCTTCCTCCAGCTCCTCTACACGAGCCTAGTGTCAGAATGACATGTTTAAGTCTGGCAATTGATAATGTTAACAATTATTTGAAATAAACTAGTAAACATTTGTACCTGTAGCTCTTTCAGCTTCTTCTGGAGTTGAATGATCATGGCTTGCTCATCTTCCAGTTTACCATTCAGTTGACTAATCTCAAAATCTTTCCTGGAGAATTTAACGGTATAAAACAATTGGAAATAGGTAAACAGCCTTTATTGAACATATGAATTGAACAATGTCTTGATGAATTTGTACTTTTTCAGACGCTCCTCAAGCTGTTGCTTGTCATTTTCTAAATCCATCACAGTTTCCTGGGTTAACTTTAAGTCTCCTTCCAGCTTTCTTTTGGCTCTCTCAAGGTCCATACGAATCTTCTTCTCTTGCTCAAGAGACCCTTCAAGCTTATTGGAGATACATTTGGTAACATTTGTGAATTAAGTTTTTACTAATTACATAATAAGTAATTGAGTTTTGATATGGATTCTCACATCATCCACTTGCTGCTCAAGCTTAGCCTTGGCCTTGGTCAGAGTGTTGACTTTGTCTTCTTCACTCTGCAGGTCATCCAGTGTTTGCTGATGAGC
>JAOWBC010000115.1:22134242-22149152 GCA_028566105.1 Hypoplectrus providencianus
TTATTATTATTATTATTATTATTATTATTATTATTATTATTATTATTATTATTATTATTATTATTATTATTATAAAAATCCACCCCATTTTAGTCAATATTGCATAATTTATTCAAGGGAGGCTGACAGAACAAGTTGGACTTGGAATCATTGTTGAAAATAAATAAATAAATAATAATAATAATAATAATAATAATAATAATAATAATAATAATAATAATAATAATGTTTAAATTTTAAAGAAAGGTTTAATAACTTTAACAGTGGTGGCAATCAGCACAATCAGCGGTTTTGTTGTATATAGATCCATAACTTATGGAACTTTTCTGCCAGAAATAAACCCACAGATATAAATAAGTAATTAGGCTATATTATTGATTGATGTTTTCACATTCCATGCTACACTGACACCAACACCTTGTTTTTTTTTTAGTTGTAATGTAACTGTGTCCCCAGGCACATGTGTGTGAAATGCAAATGTTGAATGCAAGAGAAGAGAAGACGCCTCGTGGGCTCTGACCCGCCCCCACTCCCACTGTAGGCTTGTTTCTTCTGAGAAATGGAAATAATGGACCTGTGATTTATACACATGTCAAAACTGTAAGTGTCCCCTCACCTCTGGCACAGTCACTACTCTGCATTATGCACCAGAAGCAGCTGAACAGATTATTAATCATTATATGCCCGCTGGTGTCAATCAGACCAATATCTAAATAATAAGATGAGGATCGGTGCAGGAGTAAAGCTCCCGTTGTTTAAGCTATAAACACAACATCAGTGCATCAGAGAGGCTTTTCATCTCATTGCCAGCAATAAAGAAAACATTATGCTGATGTTCATGTTGCCTGACATTTCAAGGTGCTGTTTAAATGTTGTGCCTGGGGTTTTGTTCGTGATTCACAAAAGTAACAGAAAATTAAGGCTCAGTTTGTGCCTCTCATTGTATTGCAATGAGATTTAAATGTGTTTTTGTCTATATAACCGTATAATAGCATGGATCTGTTTTGGTGACCACTTGGAGGCAGAATTTCACAACAAGCTGAACATTGTGCTTTGTACATATTTTTATATATATTATTTATATATACACTCAATAGTCATTACATTAGGAAAGCAAGACAGTGTAAAGCTGTGTGGTTTTTTTTACTGAGGTCACAGCAGGTGGAGTGCATTATGTTGACAGGTGATACTTATATTCTGGCACAACTATGTATGAAAATCAGGTGTGAAACACCTCTTAATATAATACACTCCATTTAAAATAAAAACTACTACAAACTACAACGTCTATTATGAAGACAATGAAAATAATAATAAACGCCAATACCAATAAAAACTGAACATTGTTAATAATCTTGAAAGGCAGAATTTATTGATGGAGATTATGTTAAAATCATATTAGATTATTCAAGTGGATCTAACAGAGGGGCCAGTCGTTGCATGTTTACAC
Organism: Hypoplectrus providencianus; assembly: GCA_028566105.1. Classification (NCBI taxonomy): domain Eukaryota; kingdom Metazoa; phylum Chordata; class Actinopteri; order Perciformes; family Serranidae; genus Hypoplectrus; species Hypoplectrus providencianus. Next base: position 22,135,693 of record JAOWBC010000115.1, read on the forward strand.
TCATGCTACATTATTAGGAACCAAATATATCGTCAACATTTATTATGAGGAATCATAATTTAAAAAAGGAAAAAAAAGAAAAAAAAGATTAACTGAGAGTTCCAATACCATATAATAGGCCAGAATAAAGATTTAGGAAATACAGCTGCCCAAAATTCCAGATGTTCTTCTATATCCTGTTGCACACAACATCATTTTCTACCTTTTCTGAACCACAATCCTCTGCACAGCATATTCATGAGTTTGAGGGTCAAGGTTCAAGTTACAATGTTACACTGTGGTCACACGGCCACTATTGCAGACAATGACCATTTGTTTTCATTTGTGACATACACAGGTTGCTTGGTTGCAGCCTGTTTGATTTCATGTGTTGCAGGTCCTGAAAAATGTAAACTGAAGAGCAGAGATGTTTTGTGCTTTTGTTGTTGGTGAAAAGGAAAGGCATACGAGCCTATTCGGCAGAGAAACAATCAAGGTTGAGTTTGTCTTGGTTCATAAAAAAGAAAAAGAAAAAAAAACTGCCAAAGATAGCAGGGCTGGATTAACCACATACACTTGCTTGTTATTTGTTGAGGATGCAACTTCACTTGTTTAAGTGTGCAAAAGTTATACTTGACCAATGCAAAGATGAGCATTTCTCTGCCACTGGAAGCAAAAATATCCTACGCCCTTTTGCTGCATTAAATAGAAGTGAATGATAGGAAATATTGGCAAAGTTGAACTTTGGGGACATGTGTCTGTAGACTTATGTTCCAAATTTGTGCAAACTGTATGGAACAGTAAAAGTGCATGGAAAAGTATTTGCTTTGGAATGCAGCCTAAGAGTCCGCTAACTGTGTGATAGCACTTCTGCAGGGCTAGCATAGCAATGCTAATGTACTGATGGTTTGAAGGTAAAATGGTAACCACATTTCCTATCTTTCTTAAGCTAAATAGCATGCTAACATTTGCTTTATAGCACTGAAGAGCTGCTACTAAATTTCAATCAAGGATCTGATTATTTTTTATTAAATGGTGTTATTCTCTGGTTCTGTGTAAAAATATAATCAGCCCAACAGTGTTTCAGTCTGGACCAGGAAAACAAAGTGAACAGAACCACTGTAATACTTTTTCTGTTAAAACTTTTTGACAAGAACTAAGCTAACAGGAGGTTAAAAATACATATTTTCTGATGCTTCAAAGACATTTGTTTTGCAATTACAGCTTAGCTACTTTGCATAAATGCAAAGGCCAGGATACAAACAGTGTACGGTGTCACAGGAGTGGTAAAGGTTTACATTATTATGTGCAGTTAATTAGAGCTCCTGTCACAAAGTGTTCAGAATAAACAAAGGACAAAAGAGGCAGGTGTTGGAGTAATGACTGCACATCAATGCAGCACTGACTTTATTCTCAAACACATTATTAGAATCTAAAAATAAGAAAATCTTCATGGTTGTTGTTGCCCAGAGTCCTTTCATCTGCCAAAAAACATTAATACAAAGAGATACAGAGAGAGATGTGTCTCATCATCATCATCTTCATCATCATCATCATCATCAACACTAAAACAAAACTTGATTTGATTAAAAAAAACAACATTAAAACACAGCCAACCCAGCAACAGTTATAGTTTCTTAAATAGCCTCTGTGCACAGAGAAATAGAGATGACAAAGGAGACCATGCAACCCAATCAACCACTCTGCTTTCTCATTAACACTTCACACACTCACTCACACACACGCACAGTTTGGATCCAAATCAATATTATCAACAGACATATGCCAGGAGGAGGAGCTGTCATCGTACAAAGGAGTATTTTTGTTTCTTTTTTTTTTAAACAAAGAATTGCTTGACATTTCATTATTTCAAGGACTAAATTACATTAAATTTCTACCCTGCAGATCTGAGCGTCACTGCGAGAGAACAATGAAAGTTCTTTAATGGTACACAATTATTCACAGCCAGCGCCTGGTTAAAAAGGCTACTAACTGCTTCAGGTGCTGTTCCGCCTCTTTTTCTTATTTGTCTGAATAAAGCAGTATGAGTTCAGTCATTATCGCTCTGTTCAACACTGCGATACATCACATGTCTTTGACGACAGGGCCTGGGACTTCAGTCCATACTGCATTAAATCAAAGGCTTATATTTATATAATTCATGAACCGGAGGGGGAACGTTTGTGTGGTATTTGGTTATCAACCTGTCATTTGTGTGCTGTGCTGTCTTGACTTTGGCCACAGAAGGGTACAGCCACTATGAGGTCAAAAAGAAAAAGAAATTGGCTTTAAATTGACAGCTCAAACTATTATGTTACAGCAATTTACACTTCCGTTTGGAACTGATGGTAAAAGCCACCTTTACAAATAAAAGAACTAGTTGTGAACTTTTTATGGCAGACAGAAAATTAGAGAGAATATCCCTTTGTGAGGGAGGTTGGAGTATATACACCTAATATCGTTCACAGCACAGGACCTGCCCACTTTAATTCGCTGGTATACACAATATCTATTCAAAGCAGAGAAGGTCTTATGCTGTCAATGGTCAGTAGAAAAAATACAGCCAACAGATGTTAGACCAGCCCTGGGGCATGCAGAAAACTTGGAAAAGTATTTATTCTTCCTGTTCTTAACACTGGCCTGTTGTCCCGTAGAGTAGACATGGGAATAATACAGACGTGTCTCATTATTCAACCACTTGGACCTTTGTTTGAAGTGCTGAACCCAGATTTAGCAAGTGGTGTGTTGTTTGAGGTCGTCTGTTGTTTGAGTCCTCAGTGGGTTCTGGTTGGACTAGGCTGGCCTGGGTTCATGTAGAAATGAGACTTGAGGTTCCACGGTGTGGCAGTCGAAGGGCTTGTTTGAAGTTTGGTGTCACTTTGTCCTGAGATTAGCTCAGATAGAGAGGTTTGTCTCTCTGCAGTCCGCTGCAGGAGGAGAGGAGAAACAAGAAGTGAGGAACCAGTTACAAGAATCACTGGATCTGACAACCATCCACAGTTTTTATATTTGGGGTTGGCTATAAACAGGGGTACTTTTCCCTCTGTTTTAGGTAAAAGCCACTTCACGCTGCTGAACCTCAGTTTCTGAGTTGTGGACAGTTCCACTCATAAAGGGGACAGTTTGAGGAAGCTGGCAGGGTTAAGAAACTGCAAAGTTTTACTCCACAAAGCAATGTGTACATCAAACAGTCACCACCCCACCACAAAACAATGCTCGTTCTGCAATACCAACTTCAGTGGGCATGATCTTTTTTCTTGAAAAGAACAGTATAATCAAGGAAAGCACATAGTAGTAATACAAGATCCTGCACTCGGACTATACGCTGTGCCAACTGCAGCATGTAGTCAGTTTGGTCCAATACAGGAGCTCCGGGAGTAAGCTGATAGCTTTGCATCACCACACTACTGGCAAGCATTTCATGCAAGTTAGAATCCCAACCTGTGCCTTTGAGAGTCAGCTGCATTCTTTTTTTTTAAATAATTTACATTAATATTTATAGCATCTGATGGTTTTTATTAAACATGACCTTAAAAATATACTAATTCAAAGCTTAAGGAGGAAAGCAGTGTGTTGCTGGATAAGAGTTTCAAGCCTGTTTTACACTGTATTACTGATAGATGTGGTCATAAATGTGCTTCACTGCACCTGAAACCACACCCAGCAGAGATGTCAGACCGTCCTTGATTGACTCCTCAGAAGGAGAAGATAAACCAAAAACAGATTTTTAAGGTGAGTCATGATAATCTTTTGAAACGTCCAACAGTCAAACCCAAAACCTACCCATTGCCATGGTAATCGGTACTCCAGTCCAGAGAGGGGTGGTGGTTTGGCGTGTGTCGGCCCAGCTGATGGTAGTCCACTGATGATGACATCACTCCTCCACCATTAAGCATACCTCCTCCTAATGGCTGATAGTCAGACTGGAGGGAGGGACGGTAGCCCTGAAAAAAAAAAAACTTTGTGAATAAAAAGTGGCTACTTAAATTACTTCAATCATAATGTATGCAGAGAGTACAACAGCTGATCACACTGGAAAAAGCAAAACGTTAAAGAAAGGGTGCCTCATCAGCCAAGGCGGTAACATAGGGTAACTAAGTGTTAGGGCTGAAAGGATGTTGAGAACTTCAACACCAATAGAACCTAAAGTTAGAACTGTAAGCGCCCAATTACTGCAATCTACGTCAAAAACCAAACTCTGCCTCAGTGTCATAACAAATGTGAAGACACTAGGGTTATTAAGGCAAACTCTAGACCTGACCACATTTTACCACTAGGTGTTGCACTGGATACGGCCTCCGTGATGGAACATAAAGTAGCTGAGGGGACCGAGGAATCAGAGTGTAGCAACATCAGTCGGCTTGGTGGCAACTGTGCTCTGTTTTTATGGGTTTCATCTTTCCCTGGCTTCAAATCCAAAATGTGGCCAGATTGGCCTTGTTTTAGTTTTCTTCAGGGTAACTCAACTTCCTCAATCCAACCTTGATCTCCAGCCCCAGTGTGATCTCTACCATGTTGCTCCAAAGTACATTGCAAACAACACGTCAGGCACTAGTGGCTCATTTAGTCCATATACAAAGATAATGTTATGTTTATTACATTTTCACACTGCTCTTTCAATGTAAAACCAAAGAAAAAAATATCACTTTCTGTTTTTCTGTGGAAACTTTGTGATAGAGGAACGCTTTTAAAACCCATTACAGCTCATTACCTTTATGTCCGTGGAATATGGTCCACTATATTTTCGACATGTAGCAAGTCATATTTCTTAGAAAAGTGGTTACAAGGTTAAATCCTTTACATTAATCAGTGTTATCGCACATCTTTGAATGACAGATGCCATTGCAGAAATGGTGGCTTGTTTACATCCTTGTTGAACCTGAATTAGTCCATACACAGCTGATGGTTTTATCAAACCAGCCTTAAGCACTCCGATGGTTAAATGGTTTCTGATTAACAGGGACATGAATGAAAGCGACTAAAGTGAAAAGCAGACAGACATCAGTCATAGGTTCATCAGCGCTAATTACAGAGTTTAGAGTGTCTTGCTGATTCTATCATCTGCCAGGGGGGAGGTGGAGAGCTGTGCATGTGAGAAGACGAGATGAAAAGGTAAGAGGAGAGGAGGAAGCAGGGAAAGAGGAAGAGGAGGAGGAGAAGGGAAAGGAGGTGAGCATGTCTCAAGCCATAAGACACTTGAAGGAGAAAGGGAGATGGAAAGAGAGAAAAATGAGTGAGTGCAGTGACAGAGTGCAGGAGTGTGTGGGAGACACACACAAACAGCGAGAGAGAGGCTGAAAGGGAAGTTAATCTGAGTGTTGTGAGTGAAAGAGGAGAAAGAGGAGGACAGCAGGTGGTTGGGTTCTCCCCCCTCTCCTCCCCCTCTCCTCCTCTACCTCACCTATTCATCCATTGTTGAGCAAATTCTTCTCCTTCACTCCTTCACAAAGACCCCATCTGCCTCTTTTGTCTCTCTCTCTCTCTCTCTCTCTCCCCTCTCTTTCCCTCTCTCTCTCTTTCTCCCTTCCCCCATCATTTCTCACTCTTCACTCCAGGGGAAAAAAGTTTAGAGCTCTGTCACTGTGTCCTCTCCATTTTTTCCTTCTCTTTTTTTTTTGTCTTGTTTGCTCTTTCTCTTTCTTTTCTCAATATATGCAAAATGGAGAGAGAGAGGGGATTATGGAAGTGTGGGATTTTAAGTGGACTATAAAAACAGGAATTAAATAGGAAGTTTGAGTGAAAAGCCTTCACCCAAATTTGAAATCCCACCATCTCACTTCAGGCTCAACACAAATTCATGTCTCAGTCAACTGTCCGACAATTCCTCCTGTTTTGATGGAATGACAATTAACAGACCAGCCGACAGTGAAAAACTCTCCAACAGATTGACTGACTGACTGTTCAGAAATCCAGCATTTTCAATAAAGTCAAAAGATGGACACTGATTTGACGCTGAGGTGATATAGTGCACCTAAAGCGCCACCAGAGGTAAGTCACTACTGGTGGAACAGACAACGCATACATATTTTTTTTTTACAACCCACTTTAGACAAATGAATCCTTAAGACAAATGACTTGATGTAGCATCAATGATGACCCCAACGTTTTAAGGAGTTTTTTAAATGTTAGCATCAAACGACAGAAAGTGTGGTATTGCCCTTTGAGGCGAATGTGTGATTTTGGGCTGTATAAATAAAACTAACCTTAAATCTAACAATATCTTGAATGTTGTTGCCTATACCCACTTTCCAACCAACTTGAACCTAGTTCATTTATGGTGCTGGAGCTGGTATGCAGTTGGTTCAACTTGCAAATCTTCTCGGTATCCATTTACATCATTGTATACATCTGTATACATCTCTATTAGCCAACAGAAAGAATTTTGACCAAAATTCTACCAGTACTAGATGACTGGATAATTGTAGGCTGGATTTCAGTCTTCACCAGCTCAATACCAACCAGACATCAAATGCTTCACAATGGCCAATGCAGGAAATCTTTCCTACCCAAAGCAATCACTCTTTTCTTATCTATATATACATCCATCCATCCAGCCATCCTTCGGCACAATGCACTCTTCAAGGAAATGTGTATGCATTCTCTCTCCCACTCAGGAATCCATCTTATTTCCACTGTGTGTGTTTTGTCTCCTCTGCTGATATATTCATCTATCTCAATTCACCTCTGTGCAGCTTTTAAATCAGCAAGATGCTGTTACCTTAAGGAAATAGGAAGGCTGACACTGTGTGTGTGCAAGCAATAGTTTGATGACCCTCAGAGGAAAGTACAAATTGAAGACTATTGGGGAAACAATAGCTGGGTCCCAATTCTACACCTAAAGTGTGTGCACACAGGAGGAGTGGCAAAATTAGGTATCCTCAAAAATATCAGTATACTTGCAAAATGATCCTATATAACTTTATTTTATTTCCCTGTTATGTAAAACAATCCTTGTATAACACCATTAGTTTGCTTGATTAAAAAGGTTTAAACATGTATTTTCTACTTGCCCTGCCTGAATTACATTTATTGTTAAAGAGTAAAAAGGGTCTAAGATCCTATATGGTATCATTTAATGGTTTTAATAGTTTGCACAGTATGGCTGAGCAGGAGTATGCAAATAATCCTATGACACTGCAACAATTACAATAGGAAATTTTTTACCATCCCTCAAGAGTAGTGTTTTAAAGATAATGTTGGTAAATAAAAATCAGTAATTTTTCATACTGTCAACATATCCCATTCAAGGCCAAACCTAAAACAATGAATTTCAGTCTTCAATATTCAGTGTGACTGACCTGTGTAATGGCAGGTGAGTGCGTCATTCCCATTGAGTGTCCACTGAGCTGCTGGTGCTGGTGGTTCTGATGGTGTGGACTGTGCAGCCCTCCCAGGTGTGCCTGGCTGTGGAGGGGAGGGCTGACCTGGAGAGGAGGGGTGGATGCTGCGGCCATGCTGCCAAGAGAGAGGCCTCCCTGGTGAGGGACACTGGGCCGCGGCACGGTCCCTCGAGAGGACAGAGCCTGGAGCTGGGGATGGATCTGGGTGTGAGGAGGAGGCAGGTGTGGGCTGAGGCCAGGGCTTGAGGCATGGGAGGGGTGTGAAGGGTGAGGGTATGGCATGTACATGCTCGGGTGTGGGTGGGGTTGGAGAGGGTGAGGGTGTGCCATTGAGTTGGAGGAATGGTGCTGGCCGGGGTGCCCTGGGTAAACTGAAGGTTTGGGTGTGAACATTGAGGTAGAGGAAGAAGAAGGTGTGGAGGAAGAGTGGGGCGGCTTCATTTCAGATGGGTCATTGTAACTCTGGAGAACAAGAAAAGCATGACAGAAAATCAGTTTACAGATTTCGGACAAGTCCATTTACTGCTGCGTGTGTGTGTATGTATGCGTGTGTGTGTGTGTGTGTCTGTGTGCCTGTGTTTGTGTGTGATTACCTGTGAGACCAGACTGGCTCTATAGGCAGCCAGTTGTTTCAGATACTCCTTCTTAGCCGTCTCTGTCCTCTTCTTGTACACCTGAGAAGAAAGAATTCCAGATATAATTAATTGAATATTTAATTAAATACAAAGCTTTTGAATTAGTGGTACATCCATTGTAAAGAGATTTATTTAATGTGAATCAGTGAAGAGAAGCTCTAGATAAAAAAAACAATGTGCTGTGAAATTGGTGGCTGCATTAAATCATCACTCAGGTATAATGGGGCTCAAAGTATTTCCCTAAACTGATACAGTTACATAATAACACCTAGCCATTAAAATAAATCCCAGGGCACTTACTACTACTCTTCTCTGGAACTGAACTTTTTAAAATTCAGCTGACATGCTACCTCTGGCAATTTTATGAGCCCAGTAATGACTGGAAGTCTCAGTGGTATTATTAGACCTGATGTTTCCCTGCAGAACTGTTGATTCCCGTCACAAAGACTTGTCCTTTTATTTATGTTTTTTCTTTTATTCAGAAACATGTGGGTCACAATCATTTTCTCTGTCAGGCTGATTTTGAGCTTGATCAAAAGTCAAAATCAGAAGTTGTTACAATTCTGATGGGGAGGATTAATATGCCACAACATCAACTATCATTACATCAATTATCCCGAATTTGTTGTGCAAAACCTACTGAAAACTAATGGATATATATGTTCATAATTTAAAAAAAGATAAACGAAAACAAATTACACCAAAATAATCTAGAATACATACGCAGCACTGCACTGGAACAACATGCTTAAAACAAATAAACATCTATTCAAAATGTATTAAACTATATTTTACATTACATACTACAGGGCACATAGAGATGCTATATGAAAGATGGAGGACCTACCTGTTTCTGTTCCTCTCCCAGGCCATCCCACATAGAGGCCACAATCTTTGACACCTCCCCAAACGTGGCGTTGGGATTCTGGGCCTTGATATTGGCTTGGGTGTCCCTGAAGAACAAGGCGTACGCAGAAACTGGCTTCACTGGCTCATTAGGGTCCTTTCGCTTCTTCTTCTTTGGTGTTTTGGGTTTCTTGGAGATGTCCACAGTTGCTGGCCTCTTCTCAGCTACACCGCCCAGCTAAGAGGAGAAGAAGGAGGTTGAGATTGACACAGGTAGGTATGAAGGAAGGAGTTTAACTCTGTGGCAAAATGCAGATAAAAGTAAAAGAGTAGCATGAAAATATCATGCTTTTGTATGTGTGCTGTGAAGTAGATTAATATAATAATGTGATGTAGTAATTCTCAGTTCTATTCTCCCATGTTATAGGTGAGTGACCTTAAGCTCTTCTAATTAAATGTCAAGCTATGACTCAATCACAGACCAAACAGCGGGAAATTCCTTTGCAAGTCTCAGAACTGATGAAGCTGCTCAGATGACTCTTTAAAAATCAAGACCACACACTGTGTCTACATGAGCAACATGGCAAAATCAAATCAGTGTAATTAAATATATTATTTTTACACCGTGAAAAGAGCAAGCAAAGTGGAAGTAATTTCCAATTAATTTCATCAAATATTTTCTCAAACAAGCCATGGTATTTAGCACTATTTACAGATAAAACAGAGACTGTGTTCAACTGCTGCACTTAATATCCAATTACTGGATTCCAATTAAATGCTCTTTTATGCCAAAAACCAAAATATTTTTAGAGACCAATATATGAATGTTTCTTGATCATTAACTTAATAATATTCCATGATTTACTGTATTTGATTTATGGTAATATTGTTTGGACAAATCATTATAATAGTTGCATAAACAATTTAAAAGACTGTGTCATTTAAAAAGATTACATAGTATCACATGCCACATAAATGTCATTTTTTGGGAATGTGCTACAATAAGGTGCCATTGTTTCAATTTTAAAATTTGCTGATACTGCTTCTGATTTCAATAATTAAGATGGAAACTATTATATTGTCACACCCTTACTTGCTAAGAGAGCTTTTAAGCTATGTTAGACAATGCAATGATAATAAGATTCTGGATATTATGTGTTATTAAGGAGCACGACTTCACTGCTAAAACAAAGTACAGCAGCACACTTGCACATCACTTGGTGATAAAGAGTATGAATAGCAGTATCTATGCTGTAGTTGTCCATTAACTGACTGCTGCAAAACATTTTTTTCTATTATTATTATTTCATATTATTTCTATTATTATTCTATTTTTCTATTTTCCCCCTTATTTTTTAAACATGGTCTTAAAGTCTAAATTCTGCGATCTAATTTTATTTTGTTATCAAACAATAAATACATAAAACAGCAATCCCTAAGGTGAAAAACACACCATTGTTGATCTTTACTTTGGCTTTATGAACTGTACAATCATGTACAATTAATTGAAGGCTGATGAAATATGATAAAATGCGTTCCTTTAAATAAACAGTGTTTGAAAGGTGCTGTACAAATAGACAATCTTTGCTTAAAATGTGCATATGATTATGAAAAGCTAGAACCAAGTACAGCATAACTGAAATCTATACGTGTGTAAAAGCTAATACATTCTGTGTCTTCACTCATGCAGCCATTGTTTAGGTGTGTAGGCGTGTACTGTTTTCTATTCCCCATCCTTTCTGAAGCGAGTGCAACCTTTATTCTTGCTTCTAATGTTTCCCATATACAAGTCATTCTTCAATACATAGGCAATGAGAATGAAAAAGTTGGTAAATATTATTCAGCGGTACAATAATGGTTTCATTTCCCGAGAATATGAACAGTCAGTTTGGTGCAGAGTGCTTGTTTCAGTGTGAGATACCCAACAGAGAGGGAGCTGATTTCCATCTAGTTGATATGCAGGGAGAATGGGTCTATTATGACACATAACATTAACATAACAACTATCCACTGTCGACACACACACACACACACCAATACACACACACACACACACACACACACACACACATACATGCACATACACACAGCCGAACAGAAATGGTTGCTACGGCTCAGTGAGATATGACTCAGTGACAGGAGATGTTGTATGTCTGAGTGTTTGCGTGTTTTCTTTTTTTTCCATTTTTACCCTGAGTCCGTCATCATTCTCGTCCTCATGTGCTGAACTGGAGGGAGATGGCGTGGCGGATTTACTTCCAGGAGGTGAAGGAGAATTATGGGTAGCAGAGTTTCCACTTAGCCCAAGCTGGGATTGGTTGATAGTGGACAACTGATTTTGCTGGCTCATGCCTGATTGGCTCCTGGGTCCAAGCGCAGCTTCGATTGGCTGCTGGCTGCTGGTAAACCGAGAATCAGAGTTCACCATCTGCTGCATCTGTGCAAAGACAACAAACGATAAGAACCTTATGTAAGGTAAAATATCAAGTTGCATTAGGAGATTGATGACTTTACAGGTCTTTTGCAACATCTACAGACAACAGCAGTCTACATTGAATGTTGTCATTCATTAAACCATCTGGGGGTCACACAACTTGGTGTTGCCATTATTTTGTTACATTATGATTAAAAATACGTGCTTTTTAATAGAGGAAGAAATGCAATGTAGAAATATTAGCTGGTTCTATTGATGTACCAATGAAGCGGGAGCCAAGATGACCCCAAAAGAAACAAAAGTTGGCACTATAGTTCCTGGGAAAGTGCATATAGTGACATAATAACGTGGCTCTCAAGGATGTGAAAAGGAAAACAGTTTCCAAGAAGGTTTGCATAATCATCACCATCACAACCCCAGCTCTAGCACTACGTTTGTGTTGGTTGAAAAGGGGTAAAAGAAACTCACAACAATGCAAGAGAGGAAAAACAACAAAGGGGGCCCAAAATGGCTTTAGGTTGAGGATAGCCCTTTGTTGAGAGGAATGGACCTGAAGCTGTGGAATCTACAACAACGCAGCTCATAAAGCAAAAACATGCGCCTCTTTGTCTTGCGACAGGAAATTTGTAGCTCATCCTATCCTGTTGTTCAAGTTCAGAGTTGAACACGTTGTTTATCTTGATGGGCTGTGTCACACTGAAACAGCGTTGAGCCGTGGATGAGGTTAGCAACAGCCAGGACGTAGTTAAGCAGTGGCAACATTCTCTCCTGGTTTTAACAGCATAATATCTGACAGATTTATTTTCTGCTATTGTTGTTATTCTGATGGCCATAACCAATCACTATAAAATAGCTGGCTGCCTCTCAATGAGTCCAATAAAACTTATGCAGTGGCTACAAACTAAAGTGGTCCACTTTCCACTAGCTCTGTATAAGCTTTGTTTTAAAGCTAGTGACTAATCTGCAGCTCCCTTCAACTCTACAGTGTGCTTCAGTGTATTTTAGGTTATTGTTTTGGCTTTTTGGCATCTGGCATGGTTCAGTCTTGTTTATTACACTGCCCTAAATTAATATTATTAAAAAAACAACTTATAACTTTCTGTCCTAATCAGCTTCATATCTTAGACACCATATTGGACTGAACATTAGGTGTCCTGCAACAGTATCTGAGCTACATAACATGGTCATGTAACAGACCTGGCTGGGTTCGACACCGTGTGTAGCAGTCACTCATAATGAAATCTGATTGTAACTGTGGCAACAGGCAATACAGGTCAGATAGAAGACAGGATAAGAAGTCACATAACGTCAATTCCAGCTCATGTGTGAATACATCAATAGAGATCCTAAACTCCATTTGCTACATAACTCTTATCTGGAGTAGAAATTATGGTGTCCACAGGTGATTGACCAGATACAAGCACTGTTTTCATTGTATCTCCATGTCTTCAATAATTTGTCAGAAAGCTAGTGTATTTTCAGAGTATAGATTGGCCACACAGTTTAAGGCACCAATAAGACATATTTTCTGTCTTGAATAGGGCTGCACAATAAATCGTTAAAAAATCGCGATCTCGATTCGCACAAACACGTGATCTCATTTCTACACAAAACGATTCTAAACATGATTCTGAATGCTCCAATTATCTCCCAGATTTTTTCAAGCGGCCCCAAACGCAGCACTGCCACTGCCTCCTCCCTCAATCATTGGTAAAGCGGTCTTTACGTCACATTTCTCCTCTGGTGATTCAACTAGTACTATACCCTTGCCAAAGCACTGTTTTTTGTTTTGTCAAAGTTCTTCAATGCAATAAAAATTTTGCTAAAGAAATTGTGCCTAGAATCGGGATCTCAATTCCAAGCAAAATAAAATTGTGATTCACATTTTTTCCAGAATCGTGCAGCCCTAGTCTTAAAGTCTTAAATAAATCTATTATAAAATGTGATGGATGTGATGGATGAAAAGTGATGGGCAACCTACTGTAGGTAGGAAAACAAAACCCCTGCCATGAAACTAAAGGCAACAAAGTATCTATTTCTGTCTTTACTCATTTTGGACACATTAGTGAATGTTTCATGGCATATATTGGTGAAATTTGTCTTTTTCATAGTTCAGTCTGAGCTGGCATTGCCTAAACCTCTCTCACAGTGAGTCAGTGATATACTGTCCATTTCTCAGGAAAACAAAAGCGAACCAAAAATGATTGCAACACCCTCAGACAGGCA
>JAOWBC010000115.1:22150699-22160769 GCA_028566105.1 Hypoplectrus providencianus
TAATAATAATAATAATAATAATAATAATAATTTTGCAGTTGGCAAACCTGAGATAAATATTCTTCAAATTAGCAATCACACTGTTTCCACAACTGTAACGTGGGGATGCCTTTCATTATCAAGCTTAAGTACTCACTATATAAGGTGACTAGTGATAGTATGGTATATCCACAACTATAACAGAGTACAATTTACAGAGAAATACACACAAATTAATCCCCCCTTGGGGATTAATTAAAGAAATGTTGATTAATTTGATTTGATTGACTATAAATGGACACCATTTCATCAGTTCAGTTAAAACCTATGCCCAGTTGCCAACCTGGTGACCACTTTTAAGTACTGAACCCTGATGTAATATAATATTGGAACAGAGAGGACCTGGAACCACAATATGCAAGAGCTGAAATCTCAACAAGATTCCTCTTTTTAGCCGCCAACATTAGACATAAACATAGCAAATGACTATTTTAGCACTCAATATCCACCAGAGAGGATAAGTCAAGTGTTAGTTAGCTAATGTTAGCTACGCTTTAGCAACTCATAGCATTTGTTTACATGTAAAAGCATAGCTTTCTGATTCATTTACTTTCTTTAAGTTTCATACTGTCAAAATATTTTTGCTTATCTTACAGTAATATAATGTTTGCTTTCTACTGATGTAACGCTTGACAGTCTGTTAATATTCTACAGTTTCCCATTCTTGCAGCAGATGTCTAATGTCTTACTTCCTATACCAACAGTAGCTAGTGGTTCTTCAGCCTGTTGACAGTGTATCCCACCACACAGCAGCTTTCAGGAATGTTTCTGATGTTTGCTAACAGACAAAACTGACAAGGACGCTGCTTTATGCAAAACAAAGTCAATGAAGAACGACAAATAGTTTTCCCATCCTATGTGGGTGGGACTTATATGTGCCTTGTCTGTAAAGGTTACATCAGTGCATGATAGTTAAATGTAAATGGGTGATGACTTTAAACCAGGTAAGAACAAAATCGCCATCTGAAAATCTAAAAGATTAGGTTCTCTAAGTCAATAATTTCAGACATTAACCTTTATACAGATGGCAGCCACAAATAAAAAAGAGCAGTCTCAATATTAACTGCAACTGAGTAGACTTGCCTCTTATTGGAACAACACACACACACACACACGCACACACACACACACACACAAACACAGATTGACTTGAATCTTTCTATCCCCCCCACCCACCCCCGATTAGGCTGAGCCAGGCACGGTTGCTAGGCAACCATCATTCATGGGCTGGCAGTAAATGAATGTTAGTATGAGAATATAAAAGCGAGGTAGAGAGCAGGAGGGAGAAAAAAGGTAGGCCTGAGACAGACAGAGATGTAAAATAAGACTGCTCCTTTGGGCTGCTGAAATAATTTTCCTCACTGTTGCACAGTTAATACACGGCTTCATCACAATCAAAGGAAAAATGATCTGTATTTAATTAAAAGTTATTAAAATATATCTATCTTTGTTACGGTGTTTTCTAGTCCTTCTGATTTAACTCCAGTCTAGGTTAAGAGCTTCATCATGAGGTTTCAAACAGTCGCTTCATATTATAGCTGAAAGATCAAGAGTGGGAGGTGAGAAGTTTCATTCTTAATAAAATGGGAGAAATCTTTATTACAGATACAGACACATAGATGCCTTTGTCACCCAACTGAATACTCAGTTTCTATGACAGTTGAAGTAACTACAAGTCAGAGGTGAAGCTTTCATTTCTTTACTGTAGGACACATTAAGCCACATCTGAATGTCACAGCTAAAAGCAAGATTTTCACTTTACTGTGAAATGAGGACTTAAAATATGAGGAAAATGTCACATCGACCAGCTGCCACGATTCAAATAACAGCACCCCGGGCAATATTCCATTTTACACGGCTAAACTGAATAAAATATGAAAGAATGTAGTTTAAATATATCAGCTGGCTGTCAGTTCAATCTTAAGACTTGCTAAGATCCCCATTTTTCTTAAAATGAGTATAGTCAAACCATGTATCAACAGCAAGACACAAAGTGATAGTCCACCACAATCCAATTTGGTCAAAAGGAACAAAAAAAACGAACAAATGGCAGAATGGATAACATAAAGTAGTTTTTTTCAACGATGATAAAACAGCCTACTTAGTCTTAGCCACTATGATTACTGAAAGATCAGAATGAACAATTATTGATATGATTTTGTCAGAATGCAGCAAGGTCCCAAATACAAATTAAAGGCTGGACACCAAAGAAATAGCTTAACTAAACAGCTCAATAGATCTAGCTGGAAAAATGTCAAAGGTTTAAAAAATGTAGAGGTTAGGTTGCACAGCTGTATACTTTTAATATAATATGATGCACATTTAAGTTTACTTTTTAACATGGTATATTACCGACACATTTCTAAAATTGAAAAATAAAAACTGCATTTTACAAACCTGAAGAGCCTCAGGTTGGCTACCCTGGCTCTAAACCTTCATAAAAATGTTGAAAATAATCTGCTGTCCATCCATATGTACAAGGGTTTGTTAAAAGTGGTTGAGTTGAGTCTTAAAATGCTATACAAACCCTTCTGTCCCTTGATAAATGGAAAGCACTTTGCCCAACGATGTACATTTACTGTTCGTATCCAGCAAAACAATAATAATTCTTAATTTTAGAGAACAATTAACATCACAAACAAAAAACGATTACTAACATATGATGGCTGGCAAAAATGATGTAATCTAATGAAGATAATAACTGTTAAAGTCTAAAAACAAATCTAGCAGCTTTATCACTCTTTTAAAGTCCCCCAAACTGTTTTTTGTTTTTTTTACACTACTTGGATGTTTGACCTTCACTGCGCCAAACGATGTACAGACTGTAAAACCTTAAACCTCCAGAGTATACAGAAGACTGGACTTTTCAGAGAAGACCGAGACAGTTCAACTTTATATTCACAGCATATTAAATTGCATATTCATAGATTTGGGAAAGATTTTTTTCTGGGGCATAGCTCGCTTTTATTTCAGCCTAAAACTGTCTGTTACTCAGA
Organism: Hypoplectrus providencianus; assembly: GCA_028566105.1. Taxonomy (NCBI): domain Eukaryota; kingdom Metazoa; phylum Chordata; class Actinopteri; order Perciformes; family Serranidae; genus Hypoplectrus; species Hypoplectrus providencianus. The sequence continues at coordinate 22,153,735 of JAOWBC010000115.1, forward strand.
AAGTACTTTTGAAAACCTGTGTGTGCACACAGGGCCTTTATCTAAGTTGTAGAGTCCAACAGATATATTGGTTGACTGATAAGAGCCTATACCAAAGGAAGGATGGTATAAGTGCTGTTATGAAAATGATTATTTTTTTAATAGTCAGCAACTGTAATGTAAACTATGGTTTAATAAAGTTTAATGTTTCAAAAGCTATCTCTCTGGGTGCATATGCAGAGTGGTGAAAATTAGGTGCAATATGCACATGAAAAAGGTCGACATGAGATGCTGGTCTCATAAGCCAGCCTGGGTTCAAGTCCGGCTCAAGACACTTTTCCACAGGTCTTCCCCGCTTTTTCCCTGTTTTGTTCTGTCATCTACCTCTGTAGATAAAGTCAAAAATGACCCAAAATATCTTTAAAAAAAAAACCTGCTTACATTGGCCACCAGATTGGTTATTGATTAATTTTACCCCCCTTTACAAGAGGAGTCCAAAAAAGTCCCATTTTGGTTAGGTTCTAGTGATTTTCCTGATTATTTCCGATAACTCACCACAGAAAGGGTACTGGTCATTGGGCCTCCATCAGGACTGAATGTGCCACCATCTTGGTTTAACATCGCACCTCCATCCTGACTGCCAGGCATGCCAGGGAGATCCATGCCCTGCAGCTGGTAGGAGTGGTGAGGAGCTGAGCTGGAGGGGGGGTCCAGAGGGTGGTACGGTCCAGAGCGGGAATCATGGGGGAGATGGGGAGGCAGCATGTGGTCTGGCAGGGTAGGGGGGGTAATCGGCGGGATGTTGAAGTCCTCATCGCCCAAACCACCCACTGGGTATGACTAAAGAGAGACAGAGAGAAGGAAAAGATTGGGGAAAATACAATTATAACGATACTTTTTAAAAAATTCCATAGCTTTGCTCTTAATCTTTTACATGATATAGTTTTGTTTTTCTTAACTTAATGATAAACACAAGTTTAGGCAGGATGACATCCCGTGAAAGAGCTTGGGTGAATGGGCCATGTTGCTGTCAGCAGAGTGACAACTTGGAGAAAATCAATAAGAATTACATAGGGGACTATAAGAGACCGAAGTGTCATGAAACATTACTGTCAGAGATAATAGATGGAAGAGATGGAAAAACTGCTCATCACCATTAGCCCAGAATGCTGAATCCAGTCTCTGTGCTGTGTCTTCTTGTCATTCTTCCTCAGCCTGAGTTCCTGTCACAGACTAATTATCACTAATGATATTTCTAGCCCTAAAAAATGCCTTGTGCGCAAGTACCCGCTCATTCCGCTGTAGAACAACACGGTCATTTATATGTACAAGCCCGTTTTGCCTGAGAGAATACATACAGGCGGACCTTTTGTGTAGAAATATATCAATGCTAATCTGACGTGCAAAAAGAAAACCAGTAGAAGTATCGTATATGATAATTATTCTGTGAAGGAGACATGAAGAGGGAAGTGGAGTGCGAGAATCATGCAACAGAGGAGTGAGAGACACGAGGGTGAAAAGAGAGAGAGAAGCAGTGCTAGAGAAGCCCTCTCATACTAATCTGACAGAGGAGATCTTTTATAGAGACTGACAGCCTTTTCTGCTTGGCTAGCCACACCAGTCTCTCCCTCTCGTACTCTTTTGCTCTTCATCTCTCACCATCCTCCTCTTTCCACCCCTCTTTTGCCCTCTCGCTCTTCTACTCTCATCCTCAATTCCTCTTTCATCTCTCTCACTCTTTTCTATCTTACACCCATATGCAGTGTTGGGTTATGAGTTGCGTGACTTGTGAGCTGAGTGATCAGTTAGGCATTGAGTTATGTGATGTATATGCTCTCTGTGTAAGCATCTACTGTGGTCAACCATAGTTAGAGTTCACAGCTTTATAACACTTTTAAATCGACTGTGTGACAGAAAAACCTATCACACCTTGAATACTGGTATTACCACCCTTTCCATAGTTGAGGATGAAATATAATCAGGCAAACTTAAGATATTTCAAAGACAAAAGACAAGGGCAAAGTGGACATGTTTCCTTCCACCAGTGGCTCTGCAAAGAACAAAAAAATGAAGGCAACTAAGGCAGCATTCAGACCTGAGCTGTTTGTTCCATTTGAATTAACGGGTGCAAAAAAACAAACCATGGCCCACTAAAAACTGGTGGTCTTGGTTCGTGTCCAAGTCCAACAGGGTTCAGTTCTCTGCAGGCGGTAATGCAGTCCAAACCAAAGGAAGCACATTTTGGGAGGAATTTGGTTGGAAATTTGAGAATTAACACCAGGCATTGAAGTAGCAGCATGGAAAATGTCTTGTGGACAGATATAGTCAAATTGTTTGTGGCTACAAATAATACAACATAGTCTTCAAATTATTTGCATCAAATGATGGCTAATGGACTCCGTCACACAGCAGGACAATGTTGCACAACAGTGGAAAAACCCATACAATACATTAAAGTCTGCAACATGCTTTAAAATACCCGCAGGTCTTCCTTACACTGACAGACACAGTATCAACAGCTGGATGTTATAGAGCACCAAATGTACAGTTCATTAGTGCAATTGCTATTTATTTAAAGGGACAATTCAGCTGTTTAGTACTGCACTTACAAAAGTTTGAAACAGCAGAACATAATGCCTAATATCAGTCAAACAAAACCAAACACTGAATCCTACACTTCCCATAATGCAACACAAAAGCATCTTTTGAATTTCCTGTGCCTATAAAATGTACTTTGACATGTTAAATTGTACTTTTGGACTGAACGGTTCAATTTTTCCACAACAGACAAGAATGTACCCTGTTGTCCTTTTTTAGAGCTTCTGCTGCATACAGATGCAGATTCTTGAAGCTGGCTGCATTCCAGACTATTATGAACTCAGGTCAAGTCCAACTATGCCAATTTCATGAAAGGATTATCTGAGGTCACGATGGCAGCACTAATGACAGTACGTCGCAGTACAGCCTACTTGCATTAATAAAATAAAAATTCTATTGTGTAGATATTTTAAATAACAAAAACAAATTAGGCTAGGTCGTCACCATGTTAGTCAGGTTAGAAGTAGAAAAATTGAAACTAGGAAATTCTGACCTCAAAATGCAAACAATTAAGGTATCTTGAACAATAAACATCAGGGACACAGGGGACTTCCTGAGATTGCTTTTGTTGGGGAGATTGTCACATCTTTTCAGCCCTGAACAACTCCAGTCATCTAAACCAGTGGTTTTGTAATCCAATTCCAGCCAGTCCAATGTCTGAATCTCATCAACTCAGAATACTTAATTGCCAAATTTAATCAATACTGAATCTGAATGCTGAGAGCCACTGAGTACCACTGAATTTATAACAGTGGATGATCAAGCAATTGAATGAATGGTTTCTTAAGATTTAAATCTTAAAAATTGCCATTTTTTACTTCCATATCCAACAAATATCTGATCATTAAAGGCACATTTATGTAATACATACTGTATGTACCACAGATCACAATATAACTGTGGAATTTATCACTAAAGGTAAAGGTGAAGTGCAGCTGTTTATTTCGACTTTTTGGCATTCTTGTTCTGTCACCCACCAAGTTCTTAAATCCTATTTCACAATCAGAAATGTAGAATAGAATCTAGCTAATCAATGTCTTTCTAGAGCCATCCATCAAGCCCACTAGTGTCTACGTTTTAACCCTGATCACCTTGTCCTGTGTATCCAATTTAAAACTTATGACAGTATGTTTAGCAAGTCCTGATAAACCAACAGGTCCAACAGTGTGTTTCAGGCACAGAGTCCTGTTTGAGCTCAGAACTCTGCATAAATTACGCTGCTTGACTGCTGTCTGTCTGTCTGCCACTCTCTCTCCTACTTTCTCTATCATTTTCTCAAGTTCTGAATAAATTACTCGTCTCTCTTCATTCATGTCAGTACAATAGCCTGTTCCCTGTGCACTGGGGGCTTCTACAGAGACTAATGTTGTCAGGATTAGGTCCTTTCACACATGTTGTGTTCACATTACACACTTCTCACAACTTTATGTTTGCGGCTGTGTCATACAATATGAAAAAACGTTTCTGTTTGTTGGACATGAATAATGCGTGCCCATCAACACCAGTTTCTATAGAAGAATGGTGATTCAGTGTCATTAGAATGGGTAGATAATGGATATGTGAACATATCAAATAGTTATTAACCTTCTGAACACCCTGAACCCCTGTAACCTTTGATTCATAGTGGCCTAGTTTTTCACTGCAATATAAAGTCTTGCATATTTATGGAAACAATGGTGGCTTAAAATGTTACAAAACTTCAAATACAGTTGAATAAATATACCTTTTACTAACTGGGTTGTGGTGTTCAATAGTTAATAATTCCCATTTTCTGGAATTATTTATGTATCAAATGTAAATCAATCTGTAAATCAAAATATTTAATGACATGATCTGGACAAATTTATATTAATATAATTCATATATTTGTTCAGCAGTTTTACATCAGATGGTTTTAAAATTTTGTAGACTGATGTCTGTTTACTTAAACAGTTATAATGGTTTAGGAAATCTTGTAAAAAGCTTATAAATGTTCATTAGGAGACATCAGTGAGAATCATCTCTCATCTTTCTGATTCCATTTTAATGGTTATTCTGAGACGATGTGTTGTTGGGAGACAGAGGCAGAAATAGAAAGCAGGTAGTATGTGTTTTGATGTATAAAATTCAGGAGAGAGTAAAGAACAAACTTCTTTCTATCTGAATTTGTTGGCATAATAAAGTAAAGGAAATGTGAATGCATGTACAGTTTTATGTGTGCAGGTATATAAATAGTTTGGGGGGATTCCTTCCAATCATTTGGATTGCCCACTCACATGGTTGACATTTCCATCAATGACAATTAGGGAGATTTTTTTTATAAGGCAGTATCGTTGGTTGTGATGCTTCATACCAGTAAAATGGCATTTATATGAATGTATGTTGTAAGGTATAATATAAATAATCAAACAGCAGAGCACATATTTATATGAATGGCAACTGTGATTTCTTATTTGTCAACTATGGTTTTGCACCACACAAAGTCATTATCAAACTGGTGTTGTGTACATTTCAATCTGCCCGGCCTGTATGGAAGTAAAATAATTTCATGTTTCACACAGACAGACTCACATACTAGAGTTGTGTCCTGAATCCCAATCTGCTTGTACACTGTTGGAAAGCACTGATATGAAACATTTTTTTTAAGGACAAATGCAGAAAACAGTGTTTGAGGTTATTCTCAAGTCACCATGCTGTATTTATAGCAGTGTGCTGGGCAAGTTTATTTTGTTTCTTACCCTTCTTTTTGACTGCTCACTGATGTATTTTCTGTGTATGTGTGTCCATTTAAGCTAAAAGTTTGTGTCTGAATCTCAGTGATATAAAATTCTCAAAAATGCAGTGTTGTTTTGGTGCATCTGTGTGGTCATTTACCCAGGGCAGACGGTGTGTGTCAGCCATGTGTGTGTCCCTCCTCCAGTGCTGTGAGGCTTGGTTTGGTGGCGTCACCTTACTGAGAGGGTGAGGGGGCTGTGGCACACGAAACTGTGGGAAGAATAACAAAGACAAAAAGAGGCTCAAATAGAGGAAGAGGCCAGGAAAAGGTCAAAGGTCATATGAAAGGTCATGAAGAAGAGCAAGGACAAAGTGAGAGAGAGAGAGAAATTCTACACACTCCCCTTAATCATACACACACACACACACACACATTTCTAGTCTTCCATACGTGGGTCAAAATGATATTTTATCTTTACAGTTGGGTAATATTGCTTTTACTTTAACACCAACTAACAGCTACAGCAGAATTGAGTTGGCAGAAGGAGAGGGAAACTAGAGTCAGAGAACCATTTAAAGAAAGAAAGAGATAAGAGACAGGCTGTAAATAAATTGCTTGTTCATTCCCGCCACAGCTAATCCCTGATAAGAAAAGGTTACATCAAGTACTGTACAGCTGCAATGAAGGAAGAAAGAAACACAAAAACATAAGCACATAACAACAGTGCTAACACGCTCTGTTTTAAAGAAGACTGGTGATCCACTATGTTCTTTTTTAACATCACCATCCTGCACATTAATTAATATGTATTAAGGTTGCACAATACTAAAATAAAACTTGAGACGATACTCAGGAAAATATTCAATACTCAATACCACAAGGATGGAAAAAAAAGACCCCAGAATTTTAAAGAATTATTTTTATTACCAAGAAAAAAGCAAAAATAACTGAATAATTAACAGAACCACACGTTACATGTCAGCACACAGATGGTTGTGAGAGAAAATAGAAACAACTAACTAATTTCAGTCACCAACATTTATGTAAACTTAGTATACTGACACTGTCTGTTAATGTAATATGGGCGTGCCAAATTTATTTATCGATATGGTATTGAAGCTTTTGAGAATGAGTATTGTATGCGGATACAACATTTTAGTGTTGATACTTTGATGAGATTCGATACTTTTGACAACCCTGATATTTATACACTCACATCTGAAAGCCCAAGACTTCCCAAGACAGATGTTAATCTTAACCACTGAGCAACTCTTTATAGCAACGTAAACACTATATTGATAAATGGAATTCAATATTTTTTGGGAAATATGCTCAGTTGCTTTTGCCCAGAGAATTACATGGCAAGTTCAATACAACTCTAATGTTTCCATTAGATATAAACCCCGAGCCAGAAGCTGGTTAGCTTAGCTTAGCATAAGCACTGGAAAAAGCAACTAGCGGGGAAGAAATATTCCAGCTCCTCATTATCCATTAAATAATAATATATTGTTTTTCTTACAAGGATTATACGAAACAAAATTCTTACCTTTTAAAATCAAATTTTCTTTAGACCTTTCAACTTTTGGAGGGGAGTGCCAAGTACTTTGGTTCAGACGTTCATGCTTATGAAATGTAATAACTAATATTACTAATGTAGTGATTGACTTTTCATCAGCACGATTAAGTCAAAACTTGAAATCCTTCATCATCGTCCAATATTTTGGTTTATAACCAAATACCTGCAAAACTAATTAAATTCTAAT
>JAOWBC010000115.1:22163603-22174607 GCA_028566105.1 Hypoplectrus providencianus
AACTTATATTGAGTATTTTTTCTAATTCAGCTTTGAATGTCATTTCTTTACTTGAAATGCCTCCACTGTGTTCAGTTTAGCCAATTCTGTACTGTACTGCACATTTGCAATGTTGAAATAACAAAAAAGGAGAGGGAGGGCTATCATACCAAGTTATACAAGTTTGGGACCTGACTAGTAAAAGACAAGTTCTTTTTTTACATTACAGACACATAATTAAAGCTAACATGGGACTAGGTCACTAAATTAACTAGGGATAAGCATTTCAGTTTAATATTGGTATAACTTTAGCTTTAACAACAGAGGAGAGAGAATATCAAAGATATTTCCCCTGACTGCTTGCAGACAGTTAAACTTTGAAAGGAGTAAAAATGAATGGTGCATCTTGGAAGGAGACCCATGCATTCACACTTCTTCAACATCTGGAATTCTGCTCAGATTTCGATTAGTCTAATAAACCTTTATTCAGCACTTGATTATTTGCCACCTTTAAGACTTTTAAATCTAAATATAGTTAATGACTTGAAAACCTCAGTATCAGTTTATTATACAAACTAATTCTATGCAAACATCCCAAATAATGAAACCACTTTTAAATGTATAACTGCATTTATTAAGCAACTCCTGCAGCTATCCACACATACTGCTAAAATAGTAGTTGTAGTAGTACTGTAAAAGCAGTAGTTGTCTATATAAAAGAGAAAGCTTAGAGATAGAAAATCATTGTAAAGCTTTCTGTGCCTCAGGTCGAGTGCAGTAAGTGATATTGATTTGTGGAGCAGGATGGGAGGAAAAGTTGGTTAGATGCAACTGGAAATAACTGTTAAGACTGAAATAGCTTAAGGTGAGCTCAAAGACACAACAGAGCACGATCAAATGATCATAAAGAAAACACAGACAACAATCTTCTGTAAAATAATACCACAGGAGAGAATTAAGAAGTGGCTGCCTCTGTCAAATTGGTCTCATCCACAGCTTTTTTCTTAACTCAAATGGGTGTCTTAATGGGAAACACTGTTCCCTAGGAAGCATTGCACATGGTGGATTTGTCCTTTGTAACTGTAAATTGCGGTATCACGCTGATGTGATGGCGCTTCTCTATCGGCACATTACATTGGGAAAAGGAGTTGCCAAAACTGCCAAAGACGAAGAAAAGAGGCATATGTCCTCTTTGTGACATCGTAAAATGAATCTTGAAATGAACTACTTTTTTCCTGAGGTGTTCTAATAAAGTCTATTACAATTGGTCTGTTTTTGTTGCTGATCCATGTGACCGAACACTGTCCTGTCCAGACTACAAAACTAAAATCAGTTTATAATGTTTACAGAGGTTAGATTAAGTCCACATAGACAACTGTAGAACATTACATACATTCATTTCAACTCCTGCACCTGGTAGATACTGATTACCAGTTTAAATTAGGAAGTAGAACAAACAAAATATTCTGCATTATTTTGTGAAAAGAATAATAGGCTGTCTTAAAAGTGTGTTTTAAAGCACGAGAGAGAACAACCTTAAATACTATTATTTTCTTCATTAATTTTAATAACAGAAGAAAAAAAGAGTTAATCATTTCATGTGTTGATTCATTAGCACACACACACACACACACACACACACACACACTGAAGAACAAGTACCACTGGAAGAACTACAGAAAACAGTAAATTAGCCAGAACATGGGCATAATAGCAACATTTTACTACTGTTCACTAATTCTCAATGTAGAGAAATAACTGTTGTCTCAGAACTTTATCAGCACTTTGGGTTTAAAAGCCATACCCAACTGTCAAGAACAATAAAGTCTATGATAGTGGAAACACAATAAAAAGAACCACAGCACATGCTCTGATGAATACAGCATGTTTGGCTCTCTATCATTTCTTAAGAAATGTCCTGCTCTCCTTAAAAAATGAATTTGGCATGTATGAACCAAAGTTATGATTGCTTGCAAATTAAATAAATACTTCTTATTCAATTTTGAGCAAACCTGCCCTATATATGCTTATATTGGAGATATGAGCTTTCACATTTGCATGTTATTGATTCCACTTGACAAGATACAGCCCACCTACTTCTGATGTCTATATTTTCACAAGTTATTAGTTCCATCAGTGTAATTAGACAGTGGAAAATGCCAGACAAATAGCTCTGTAGAGCTCTCATTCAGTCTATGTCTTACACACACACTTATGAACAAAGCTACACAGACAGACAATAAACACTAACCTGATTGGTTGAGGCAAAGTCAAGGCCTGCTTCTGGCATACCCAGGAACATGGAGTCCCCATCCAGCTGGAGGGAACAAAGACACAAGAGCAACAATGTCAACAAACCATAATCAAACATAGCAAACAGAGAAAAGCCAGCAATGAGACGAGACCAAGTGAAGATGGAGGAAACAGATTATAGGGTAACAGCCAGTATGAACAAATACTCCACAATGTGTATGCCTTTTCCCTCACACACTGAAAAGCCTGCTTGTTCCATGAATAAGGACTGGTTAAAGTCTAGGCCCAAGTGACTATAAGAGCAACTGTTTATAACTAAATTGTACTTAAACTTTCATAAAATTCTAATTTGAATTAAGTCAGCATTTATTTATTTATTTATTTATTTATTTATTATCCGTTTTTACAGGTTATATCAATTCCAAATTTGAAGGTATAATACCTGTTGTAATACCTTGGTGATCACAAAACCATGCCTTATCAGCTCACTCGATAAATTCATATTTAATTTTAGAGTTTGTGTAAATCAGAAAAAAATATGTGATTATGCCTGATCAATTGTAGCAATTAATGTGGAGAGTGAAGCTTGCATTTTTGCACCCAGCCTAAGATGAGCTTCTGTCTATGCACTCCTGCCTGTTTGTGTGCTGACTGCTCTGCCTGGGCAACATGGACCAAAAGTCATATCCCAAAATATTTAGGCTGAATATCGATATACGATATACATCCCGATATTTTTATTGCAAAGTGAGAAAAAATGTTCAGTCAAAATCAAAGCAAAATATAACCATTCAATGAAGTGTGCATTTAAATTAAAAAAAATATATAGTAACTTGCCTGGAGCAAGGATCACAGCACAAATTAGAACTATATTGGAATATGCAATATGGTCTAATTCCCTATCACATGAAAAAAAATCTATATATTTTTTATTTCTATATAATGCCCAGCCCTGTTGTCCGCCATTGTTTATTTATCCCCAACAGTCAGCAACTCACAATATATAGTTTGATAAACAGAACAATGCTTAAAAGAAAAAAACAAAAATCCCTAAGTGATTGACCTCTGTCAGCGTACATGTTGCATAACATCCTATTTCACTGTTACACAATTTCCTGTCCAAAACATATGATTATTTGTTGTCTTGTATTATATCATCATAAACTGTATGCAATGAAAAATATATTTCATAGCACACAAGGAATCCTATTGCTATGCAGTACGGTCCTTTTTATTTTCTAATTCCCCTCTCTCATCCCCCCCTACACTTCCTGCTGTGGGGCCACTTCTCCTCCTTCCTCCATCAGCTCTTATTTTTCCTACACTGCAGACAACAGTGAGGAACAAAGGTTTTAATGTCACTATGCCTGTCAGAGTTACCAACTACACAGCTGCTTTTACTATTATTACTATTCATTTTAACTAGATGACTAAAAGCATACTGTGTTGTTGCCTTCTGGAGAAGGGTCATTTCTGTTCCCTGTTACATTATTGACAATCAGGAAACACATTTTAATCACTGATTCTGATATTTCAATAAAGTCAAACACTGATTATGCTTGAAATTAGTCATGTCTTTTAAGGCTGCTAACTCTACAGCAATTTCATAGCCCTTAAGAATGAAAGAGAACATTTCACAGTGTTTTTTTGTTTTGTTTTGTTTTGTTTTTTTTACTTCTATGGGTTTGTTTTCACACATATAAAGCCTTAGTACCACATTTCTTTTGCATACTCTTTGGCACCAATATATTTTTGGTGGAATATCAATGGAAGCATTAACTAAAGAAGAATGGGCTTTTGTTTGGCACAATTAGTAAACAAAAACTTTGCCATGTGAAACAGGCTAATATGAGATGTGTTTTTTTTTTTTTTTAGCTTTGCTGTTAATGCATATTAATGCAACAGGTTATGAAAATGAGAATACACTTAAATATATCTATTTATTTATTAATATTTAAATATTTAAAGCATTTATGTATTGCCTTGTAATACTATGAAAACATCTGGATGATGTCATGGAACATTAGTATGTTGGATGTTTCCATTCACATACCCAACAGCAGTGGAGCAACGCCAACACTGTCCTCGACTTATACACAACAATCTCTGTCTTGAAGCAGACGGGTTTTCTACTTCCACCAGACCCTGACCCCCGCACCATCACGGCTCGACACAAGTACACAAATCATTACAGCCCAACTGTTACACTTCCAAGGATAAGACATTTCTTTGTTTGGTCTTTGACACGCATGTTTGGTGATACATATCTTTAATATATAGCAATGCTAAAGCAAAGTTATTCAGCGTCATCTTCAGCACCACAGATGGCTGAGCAGCTCTTAACGGCTTTAGTGTGAGCTCATTTATTCAAGTGTTGCTTTGGGAAATGTGTGTAAAACACTCGTTGAAAACCCTCTTAACTTTGAAAACTCAGTACACTGGACTTATTGTAAAAAAAAAAAAGTTCCATAAAAACAGTCAAATTCAACTTTAAGTCCTTTGCTTCTTAGATAAATATACATTAGTTCTGAGGACGGTCCATAATTGTTTATCGATGTCAATAAAGGTATACACCTTGCAGGATTTGAGGGATTTAACCAGAAATAATTTACGTCAATCGTCACTCATGATCGACCAGAAATGTTAATAAGCATTTGTATCTGCGGAGACAGTGCCCTCCACCCATATTTTTTTTCATTGATTCTATTACCCAAGGATGCTGGGAGTTTCGTAGTGTGTTGGAGTTATTATTGCAGTTGTTATTGCTCTTTTGTCATGTTTGGGTCCAATTCAAACATTCTCTATGAGAACAGTAATTTCTTCTTAACTGGATGATTTTTATAGCAGTAATCAATTAGAGGTTATAGCATCAAATTAATAAATGTGGTATTGGCTGCAATAACCACTACTGGGCACTCCCTACATCCCAAATCAGAAAAACAGACCAACAAACATATTCAAATAATTCATTGGTGCATAATCATTGTCTTGGCTGACAAACACACACAGAAGAATGTTTGAACAGGTGCAGAGAAGGAAAGCACATACACACAGCCCCACTCACTCTCTCTCTCTCTCTCTCTCTCTCTCTCTTTCTCTGTCACACAAACACACACACAGAGACACACACACACACACAGAAATACAAACACAGGTAGACAGGTGGACAGACAGGTGTAACTGCCCTATCCATTCACCAGCTGTTGGGTATTATGCAAATGAGGTATAGGTTTACAGAGTCAACAGTGTTGTGATAGTCATAACACACACACACACACACACACACACACACACACACACACACACACACACACACACACACGCCTAATAGAGTTGACAGTTATTATTACCTCCACCAAGGATTTATCGTCAGCGTTATGATAAAACTACTGGCCCAGTTTGGTCGAAGTGTGAAGTCTAGGGAAGTTGGTCAAAAATACTGGTACACTCCACATATCTCCACTGAACTGTTTCTAATGGACTTTGCCTACACACAAATAGCGGAAACGGCTATCATTTTGTTATTTAAACACTCTGGGCAATAAAATATGACAAACCACTCATAACATGTAACAATGTCACCACCTTTAAGAAAGGGTAAAGATGCCATACAGCAATACAATAACTGTTAAAAACAAAAATGCTAGAGTGTAAAATGAGTTTTAAAAAGTGTGTGTAACCTCTGTTCCCCTACATGTAACTGACCTACAGACCAAGGGCCAGTTGCATAAAAACCTGTGTTGTTCACATCTAAAGTGTGTATGCACAAACGCAGAACTGTGCAATCATTTGTGCACATGTACTTCCGCTGCCACAGTTAGCCACAGAGAAATGCCCTTAACCCCATTTGCATCGAAAGTTGTGCATCGGCTCCACCACTTGTTACCATTACTGTGTGGGGGGTTCTCCAATACAGCAGCTGTCATACATACAGCTGTGAATATTGTTGCGTTCGAACCTCTAATTCAACATGTTTCTGTAAACCATTATGCCAATTAATGATTAATTCATAGATTTCATGTAGAGACTGGATTTCCAAGTACTCCACAATTCAGGATTAAATTAAACAACACCAGAGATCATAATTACCAGTTTTGGAAAAGTGATTGTGGGAACACGTAAAGGCACTGTTTTTGCATTTACACATCATTCATGCATCTGGACCCTGGTCTGGGACACACACCTCTCTTGTGATGTTTCAGTTACTATCCTGTTCCTATTCCATTTCCACTGCCACTTTTAATTTTCACACAGTCAGAGGCTATTTTTGATACCATTTTTGGCCTGCATTATATTAGCAATAATACGTTTTACAATCTGTAACTTCTGCCACTATAGCTGCTCCTCTACATTACACCATTCAACAGGCAAACTCTTAAACAACTCCACAAGGTATCCAACATTACTGCGTCCTGCTGCTGTTTGCATCCTGTGCAGCATGAAATCAAGTCGTGGTTGCTTGTGGCATGATGGAAAAATGCCAGTTACTGCCTGACTTCCTTATTAAAATAAAACAATGTGAGTTTGGTGCCTCCAGGATTCTGGGGCCTGTTATATTAAACCACACTTGCTGTTACCATGGTAACTATAGTTGTCTACAATCAACCAGGACAAAGGATTACACCTTTTAACACTACATATGGGCTGTTTATATCCATGTATATAACAGCACCTGTTAGAAAGGGACTTTTTTCACTGTACATCTAATGCAGCTGGTCATAACCGATTCTCAACAAGAACCTGCCACACTAATGCTACTGTTTGCAGAGCCGCTGATAGATTCCAACATCATACCTGACCTCTCACTGCTGCATGGATGTACTCTAACATTCCTCTGCCATGGCTGCAATGTTACATCGCTCACACCAGCACAACCTAATGGTGCACAGCCAGTGTGCCTTCCTCACTATACATGACAGCTCCCAACCAGATCTGTTTTATTGCCAGCATCAGTAATTCATAAATCACAAAAATCAACGGTTAGGCATGGACCTCTTTTTTTTTTTTTTTAAACCTACTTTGACATTGATACATATTGGCAAATACACTGACAAAAGTCACCTCAACTCTGAAAGACATATTCTGTATTTTGGGGTACCTGACTCTCCTGTATTTTTGATTCTGACCTCATTGTAGCACTCTGCATCAAGTGCAATACATCATCTTCTTTAGGGGAACCTTAAGTTCTGCTCATTAAAAAAAATAAAATGTGTTTATGTACTTTTATGTGTATATGTATCTTTTTTTTCTGTAAGCAAATACTGTCTTGTTTTTCCTGTCTCTATAAGGCTTATTCATATTTTAAAAAAAAAAACATTGATTAGTGAAGAAGATTTAAACTTTTACCAATTGATTATTTGCCAATTGGCTAAGAGAAGATTTGTAGGTGAAGCAGTGCTGCAGTATATAATATAAACATTTTATCAAGTCAAATTTAAGGACACTAACAAGCTAAAGATTCCTGCTTTAACAAACGTTTTAATATTCAGTACGTAACAAATGAGAAAACATATATTAATTAAACTTTTTTTCCATCAGTTCCAGTACTCCAGATTCCTTTTCCTTGGTCAAATAGACTGTTAACATTCTCGATTTGATGCACTTAGATTTTGTAGTAGACATTTCTTGTTCATACCATAATGACATTTCCACCCTGTTTTATGCAGGGCTTAATGCATCTGGCATCAAATCATTTTCCAGATTTTCTGCAGGCATAAACATAAGGATGGTGACCAAAGAGTTCAGACTTGGACTCGCTTACTTTGTCTCTAGTACTTCAAATCTTGAGGTGTGTGACATCTGCTTTGGTTAACTTTTGTTTCCTGCCTCTTCCTTGGTGCATTTCTTAAGCACAAGTCTTGGCAGTTGACTCCAAAGCATTTGACCATGCTTTCTGTCTTCCCCTTGTTGTCTCTGAGACCATCCAGCATCATGAATTGCTTTAATATAGACTCATTTTAAATAGGAATGAGGAATTTTAAACTGAATTTACCAAATTTGAGCTGGTTAACTAGGCTTCTCTGAGAGGAAAGAAATTAATAAAACGTAATAAATAGAACCACTAATGCAAGTTAAAACAAAACTTGACATCTTTATCAAGAAATAATAATGTGATTTACTATTTTTACAGGGTTTTTCTTTTGTAAATTAGTATGTTGAAATGAAAATTATAATAATAATTAGATTTGAGAAACATAAATATTTGGGTAATTTGCCAATACTGTTAATCAAGGTCAGCTGTGGCATAAACATTACCCTGGGTGGTGGTCAAATACATTTGATAAGCACTGTATATGACTGTTAAATTGAATCTGGATATAAATAATATTGTAGATGGTAATCTCAATGACTAATGTGTTGTTCATATGGACATGAAAAATGCAGTTCTCAATATCAGTAAGTACCATTAGAAGACAAGAGATAAAGCTACAGAGGACAGAGAAAAAGAGTGCTGATTTCTTTTCAGCAAGAGTGTGAGAGGCAGAGTGAAACCTTTTACACTCCTCATCAGTCCTAGGAGGGACATGCAGACAAACAGAGACTCTATGGAACAATATGAGTGGCTGTCAGTGATGTAAGCTTCAGCTCAACACTTGAAAATCGTAATGCAGTTGGGATGAAATTATGCAGCTTTAACCAAAACTGTCTTGAACGTTTAGAGTTTGGGTTTGTGGGGACATTGGCACATCTTGGCTTACCCATTACCAAAAATGTGTGTTTAATCGGTTGAAATGTCCTGTGAAACATACTATGTCTGAGAGAAACATCAATGTTTTCTTTTTGAGAAGCTGACTGAGTCATAGCTGCGTTTCCAAACTCAATGTCTAGCTTCACTATTCATGCCGTATTCTTGAGATGCAAGATGCAAAGTCCATTTAAGAATACCTTCACCAAGATTTTATGTTGCTGAGCACTGAAAAGTTGTTCTTCTGTTTCCTCCACTATGTCAGTGCAGCACAATTATGTATGAAAACATTAAGCTGTGATTATTTTGATATTGATATTATTGGCTTTTATATATATATATAAATATATAAAACAAAAATGATTCATTCATCTGGAAAAAAAGAAAAGAAATTGTTACATCCAGAAGACACAAAGTGTATTGGTGCTTCTCCATTACATATACAGTATTTGCAGTGTGTGTGTATTGCAATCCTTACAGTGAGAAAGGCAAAGAGGATAGCAAGGTTTGTAGTCAAACCAAATTACTCTCTCTCTCCCCCTCTCTCTCTCTCCCTTCATGCATCGGTTTCTCTCTCATCTTTCTTGCTCTCTGTGTGTGTGTGTGCGTGTGTGCGTGTGTGTGTGTGTGTGTGTGTGTGTGTGTGTGGGTAAAGCAATGGTTTGAATAACAAGCAGCCAGCTAAGTGGGTCAGGGTCGGAGTAAGGGGGGAGAAAGGGGGAGAGAGACTATTAGGATGACAGACAAGGACAAAGGAAAAGAGAGAAATACAGTGTATCGAGGAAAAAGGGAGCAGTGTGAGGAAGAGAAAGGGAAGGTTGGGAGGAATCAAATAGAAAGGATGAGGAGATGAGAAAAAAGTAGTGAGACAGAAAGAGTGATGTGAGGTAGGGAGCGAGGTGTGATGCCCTTTCCTACAGATCTAAAAATCCACTAATATCCTGTTAAATCAAACTTCATACTTTTAAAGATAATAATAAAAAGGAAATTCAGTAAAATAATAAAATAGGTGAGGTGAGATATTGCAGTATCATAAAATACAGGACTTGGCCGACCTTACTGTTAAAAGAATAGGATTTTTTGCATTAAATGATGAATTTGATTAAATATTAACATAAAACTGAATATAGCACAGTTACAGACATTTTTATCATTCAAGGGTTTGGGGACGGGACTAAATGGATTCCAGTTGACTCCATACTGCATCAGGGGACATAAATCAAGTCTGTACAGTGAGAGGTAGATGGAGAAAGAGAGAGGAAGACAAATGGGTGACTTTGTTTGTGCGTGTGTTTGTGGATGTCTGTGTGTGTGTGTGTGTGTGTGTGTATGTGTATGTGTGTGTGTGTGTGTGTGTGTGTTGTGGGGTGGGGGTGGGGGGGCACAGCTGTGGTAGTTCAGCTCAACAATTGTTTATCTGTCTTATCTGTCACCATGACAGCAACATAAACCAAGTTTTATTGGCTAAACTTTATTCACCTTGAATATGAGTCTATCATTTATCTATCACTTCTGTATGTACTTGTTAAAAGTGTGTTTGAATGCTTCCAGTAAAGTCTGACAAGACATATTACAATATCTACAAAACAATAAAAGGGCTAAAAGGTCAAAAATATATATCGTCCAGATAAAGGTTTTAGTCATTGAATGTCTGAATCCTGAATTATTAGAATTAAAGAGCTGAGCGAGCATTTTAAGCAGGACCTCAGCTCCAGCCCCTTTGCTGGAGTGCTGAATAGCATTAGAGAAATGCTGATTTTCAAGGTGAATCTGCCTTATTCATTGTTTTTACTGGATTTAATCACTGATCAATGTGTTGACCTCTGCAGATAATTCTTGAACATGTAGATCTCAAGTTATTAGAGAAATAATCTGAGCAAATATTAGCAGCAGCTCAGCCATCAGCCAATTACCATTACAGTTTAACAGGTAGGACTGCAGAATTCCATGCCTCCAAGCTCATCACTTTCTTTAATCAGTGCTGGCTTTTTTTCAGAAAGTTGTGCACTGCAAAAAATGTAAGAAGACATGGCAGAGAGGAATGAATGGTCCAGTGCTGCTTCAGAAAAATCTACAAAAAAAATCTA
>JAOWBC010000115.1:22234175-22245324 GCA_028566105.1 Hypoplectrus providencianus
GAGCAGAGTAGTTTTTCATTGGCCTGCTGAACACTCAAATCTGCAGCACAAGCCATTAATAAATGTAAATGAATTAAGACCACATGAAACACTGCCAAATTGAGCCTATTATCGATAGATAATAGAATATCGATATCGATATTCTATATATAGGAAAGACTAGATTGTATTCATTGACAATTAAGCCTCAAACCCCCATCTGAGAAATACATGCTATAGTCTTCTCTTTTTCACAAGTGCAGCGCTGACAGTCTTAACTGATCAAACAGAGAGCTGGGCTAAGATAGATGGCTACCTGCAGGGCTATTCAAAAAGTTAAATGCCTCTGTCCCTGTTGAGTATTTTGTGTTAAGTTCCATTATACAGGAGTACCAGTCAACAACTGTTAATGCTGATTTGGGGTGAGCTGCTCTGTCCTCCACAGTTACTTATAACCGAAATTGCAGAAATGAAATTAATATATATGTTTTTCATCAGCCTACATGTTCTCCCCTGACAACAACAGTGGTCAATGGATGCCCAGTGGGTCATTCTGCATTTTACCTGGTTAAGCTGTGCACTGCTAAAGCCAGCTTTCTAAAACTGACATATACAGGCTCCCTGTAAGTTAACATGTATCACTCAAATTTATCAGGTTTATTTGTATGGAGAACTGATTTTTAAGTTTGAATGCTCTCAATTTGCCAGGTAGCTATATAATGCGTTATATAATGCTTGGCTTGTGGCTAATACAAAAATTTTTGTAAAAACCGTTTCATAGTTAGCGATTCGATTTTTACCATAGGTTTAACAGTAGAGAGGAAGGAAAGCAGAATGTTGCCCAGTGCTTATCCCACTAGTACATTTCTGTTGAATCAATGCTGTTTGCAAAGCCAGCACAGAGAAATGAATACACCTGTCAGTCAACAGGTAAACCTGTTCTTTAACCAGCTGCTTAGTTTCCTGGCTTGCTTTGTGTTTTTGATAGCACCTGCTGGGCTGTTTCCACATTTTGAATTACCTCTGCATGATAAGACATTTATGCATGATTAAGTGTAAGACCCCGCATTGTAACATAATGAACTAATTATACATTATGTATCCAATCCAACATACGAAGGCACAGCAGGTTTTGATTTTTAGCTGCATAGACAGTTTGTTCATTCTCTGTGCAAAAGGCGTCACCATGTTACCACACCACTCCAAATAGGAAGTTTACATCCCCTAATGGTCGGTTAATTTTATTGTGAATAATTAGGCTGATTGGAAAAATGCAGAAAATGGAAGCTAATTTGTGTAATATTTCCTCTGTGATAGCTCTTGAGCCTTGGTAATTCAAGAATGTGTGTTGTTGACTGCACACACAAGTGTGATGGAGGTGACAATGACATGGTTGTTACTCCTCTATATAACCGCCCTTCCCGTGATCCCTTCATCCTTTCCTCCATCTCTTATCATCATCATCATCATACAATGATGCCTGCCTAGCAACGCCGCTGCCTGGCAATAGTAACCATTAGAAACCATGAAGAAGGAAGACCACGGCCTTCTTTGTCACCTCCTTGAATGTCTGTCAGCTCCTCTTTCTGGCCATTTCATTAGCATCCACACTCTTCTTGCCCCATCCCATCCTACCTCAAACCTCTGTATGCTCATTTTAGCATAACCCCACGTCTCTTAGAAAAATTATAAAAAAAATGCTTTAATTAGCAATTCTCTTTAACTAGATGGAGATGAAAATGATTCACATATTACTTTTGCCTAAGTTGAGTCTGTTTTCTTTGGTGATGCAAATTGTTGAATTGCTGCTTTTAAACTACTGTGATTATGGCTGGGATAAACACAATATTTGGATGACAGTTGATCATAGTAATATTTAAGTATTGCAAATCTACATGTATTACAATTTGTTTTATAGAATTTATATATTTTCAAAAAATACTAGACTATAGTACTAGAGTTATAATTCAGGTAGACGGCAAATGAGGCATGCTTTAAACAATACATATCATGTCAGACACGTGTGACTTTTATTGAAGCTGCATAATGTACAGTTTGAGGTAAACAAACTGCTCATCAATCTATAGTGAAAAATGTTTCCCACACAATGGTGGCCAGCATCAGCATTTGATTTAATCAATGTAACAGCAGCATCTGGCTTAATCAGATCCCTGGTACTGCAGTTCACACTGTCTGAAATCAGCTTGTTTCAGCTGCTAAGGGCCTTGTCCTTGGACCAGCCACCATTTACTCCGTGCTCAATGCACTGAGGAGCACAGAATTTCTTATTTCTCTAGGATCTAATGGTTGCCCATGGTTTGTTTTTGAATGAGACATGTGAAATGAAATGTTTTTGAGAAAATATCACCTTTAAGGCTCGGATATGTTCTTTACTGCAAAAAAGCATTTGAGCACAGATTGCTCATGGACCGTGAGAAATATGATAATCAGATGGAATGCAAAAGTCATATGATTCATATCTAAAAGTTTGCCTGGGTGTGGTGCATTCTTGGTACCAATAAAAATCTTATCTGAAGTACATGTGACACTTTTTGAGATGAGACCCTCTTTAATGTGGTGTGCTTTTATTTTTCAGGTGTGGGGAAGTCATGTCTATTACTACAGTTCACAGACAAGAGGTTTCAGCCAGTTCACGACCTCACTATTGGTAAGGGTGCCTCTACACATTCACTCAAGTATCATCACTAGAAACAAGTGCACAAAATACAGTTATATAGTCAGCATTTATTAATTGCCCATGTGCAGCTTATTAGAAAGTAGGGCCAAATCACTACAACTGGTGCTAACAGGTTAAAGATTTGAGCTGATTAAATGTAATTAGCTGTGGTGAGCTGTTCATGTTCTAGCTGTGAGTTTCTGATATAATTCTTTATTGCAATAAAAGATAATGTTGTTTCTGATAAGAATAGATAAGAGCTTGCCACAGCCCTAACATTTAAACCAACCATATCACATTAAACTCAGCACACAGCTCCTGGGATGTAGAAGAATCACTGCATCTGATGTATTAAAGGAATAGGTTGGATGTTTTGAAGTGGGGTTGCATGAGGTGCTTACCCCCAGTCAATGTATTACTTGCATTAGAGGATGATCTGCACATTCCTAGTTTAGAGAACCAGACATGCGCTCCAGGCAGGAAACTTGTGAATGTAATGAAATGTATGAAATATATGTGATTAAGATCAAGATCTGCTAAATTGTGAATTAAAATATACTAAAAAGTGGGGACAAATCCAACAATAACACATGAGATGCAAAATTGCTGACCTTGGATGTCAGCATTTATTTAACACTGATTGTCTGGATTATCTTTATTTTTTATATGCTTATTTGAAATTCTGCCTGTGGTCTGCTCCTTCCATAGACAACCATTATCCTGGGGGGAAATGATCAAACAAAATGTTGTCAACTTTTCTATTATATCATTTCAAACTAAAGCATTGGCATCAGGAACACCACAGCTGCTTATACATACTTAATTGACGGGTGTGGTCTTGCAGGCGTGGCAGTAGCCCGATAAGAATAACTGGATGGACCAATATTATCATCTGACTTAATTAATCACTGCTTTATCAGTTCTGTTGCACTAGGCCTCTGATTAGTTACACAAAAATTCTAGACACAAAATCCAATGACAGATTTCAGTACTAAGCAACTGTTCTCACACCTTATTTGTCTGATTAAATTGAAACAAATAGTTTTGTTCATCTAGACTTGTGTAAAAGCTAAACCTCATTTACAATTTTCTATCTGTGTCCAGGTGTGGAGTTCGGTGCAAGGATGATCACTATAGATGGCAAACAGATCAAACTGCAGATCTGGGATACGGTAATATATCTTTTGTATATTCTAGGCATAATAGGTCTTAACATCTAAAATGCTATACTTGTGATTCTGTAATGACATATTTCTCAATAGTTATTTGGATACCCAATTCTGATTCCAAAAATGTTTGTTGTCTAAAACTTTTTTGGAAGAGAATATGATAGTTACTCATCCTTTGGGACATATACACAATTGAAAACTGCACAAAACAATATATTTACTGCACAGTGTGTTATGTATCAATTTGTTTTAACCAAAGTTTCAATTTTGACCATAATTCATATCAAATATAATACAGTTCAGTTTTTGTTACACTTTACACAGTGTCCCAACTTCTTTTTGTTTTGGTTTTGTTAATATGAATGTTAATAAGTCTGATAATGATTTAAATATTTGAGTTGTGTCAGTCCATGCTCTGATGAACGTGATCTTAACTGAATTACTGAGCTGGAGATTGTAGCCCTGATTAATGAGAAGCCTTGCTTTAGCCTTGCTAAATGTATTCTGTGTTGTACTCAGCTTGACAACATCTTTTGTGTTTTGTTCATGTTGGCTCCTGGTTTCAAAACTTATTTAAAGCTCCAGCTTTTGCTTTCAATCAGAACATTATTAAATCATAAATCATATAATAGTTATGTATTAGGACATTTAATTTATATCAAGTAATTTAAAATGTTTTTGTCTGTTATAATTTTTAGGAAAGGAAAATATTTTTCTGCCACAACTGCGTCATGTTTGTTTGTAATTCGGATCAGCAGGGCTCGAAATGACAACCATTACTTTATCAGCAATCAATTTATAACGTACAAAAGAGACAGTCTCTTTAAAGAAGAGCAAAAAAAAACACTTTGTGAAAGTGATGTATCTCAGCTTCTTTGAGCTGGATGTTGCATAATACTGAAAATCATGTATAAAATACACATCTATATAATTGACTCATCAGGTTCACTAGTTCAAGGTAGCAAACTTCAATACATCCTAATACTGACTTCAGTAAAACTTTTATTCTTCTATGTTACATTTTCATTATTGAACATAAAGAGAGAGGCATATAACTGCATAGTATTATTATCACTCAGTTTAGAAGAGTGACTTAAAATTCCAACTAGTTTTCAGCAACAGAGAGCTGATGCCTCCTATAAGTTGACTTGAGCCCTGGTCAGCTGTGGTGGGTTGTTCATGTTCTAGGCGTAAGTTACTGATATAATTCTTTATTGCAGTTAAAGATAGTGTTGTTTTTGATAAGAATAGATAAGAGCTCGCCACAACCCTAACATTTAAACCAATCATATCACATTAAACTCAGCACACAGCTCCTTGGAAGTAGAAGAATCACTGCATCTGATGTATTAAAGGGATAGTTTTGGATGTTTTGAAGTGGGGTTGTATGAGGTACTTACCCACAGTCAATGTATTACTTGCAGTAGATGATGATCTGCACATTCATAGTTTAGAGAACCAGACGTGTTACAGACAGGAAACTAATGAATGTATTGCTTCAGATAGACTGGATGAAAATGCATTATAATGACCTGAGTAAAGGACAACCCTATAAATGTTATTCCTTCTTATGTGAACATTATGTTAAGAATAAGGCAAGCAATTTTCGTTGCTATCCACAGCCCTTCACAGCATTTCATCATTGCTGTCTTATTCGCTTATTTTTAATTTTTTTGTATTTGTTGTCTCCTACAAAAACTAGCTTCTAGATTTTCACCGGATCAGCTGATCTGTGGCTGCATACAAAGCAAATTGCAATAATACATAGGAAATGTAGGAGGAGGTTTTATGGTTTACAAAACGTAGTGCCAAATGAATTCAGCATGTGATCAACATTTACTAAAGTAACCTTCTCCTTACCCTTAGCTAGTTACCGTTGTTTTTAAAGGCCTGGAAGGAGCAATGCTACCAACAATTTAGTGGTGAGGCACGGCAGACCTTGTGCTGAATCATAAACGTAACTAATGACTAAAGACATAGGGTGTGTGTGTTCTGACAGAGTCTGATATGGGATGTAATGTTGTAACTATTGGGTCAGTGTACTGTGGTGTTCCATCCATGCAGTTAACCAGTTGACCAGCAGGTGGAGTTAGAGCTCCATAGAAAACACTGCTCAAAGCGTTAAAGGAGAAGCCCCACAGCAGTGATGTCAGCCCTGCTTCTAAAACTCTGCAGGCTCGCAACCCAGCCAGCTAGGTAGCTGTCTTCCCCAGCCTATCCAGTGTTCTACAGTACCTGATTAGATGATCACTTCTTAAAATCAGCAGGGCTACCTGATGCATTTTAGGCTACAATTCCCCACCACCAACCCAAGAGCTAGAAATTCCCCACCACCAACCCAGTGACTAGAAACCAGTCGGAACACTGTGCAGGCTGCACATGTCATGAAAATGTGTGTGTGGAGTATGTGTGTGGCTGCACACACTCATGTGGCAGATGGCAGACAGACATAGCGTTCCCTCTCTTTCACCCTTATTTATCATTTATTCACTAATAGCATTACTGACTGGTTGACCGCTCCCTCAATGGCTGACTGTTCTAGTGACCGTCTAACTTGTGGTTTGGTTCACTGACTGGCTGACTAACTTGTTGAACCATCTGAAAAGGCCTCTTGCTGGCTAAGTGACTGAATGACTACTCAGCGACGGGCTGCTTCATTGACCAACAGACTGGTTTCTTGGGTGACAAACTGACAGCCTGGTCCTCTGACTTGCCTAATGATTCACTGACTGACTGACTGTCTGGTTTTTCAGATGAGGTCAGAGCAGCGCAGGGCTGCAGCTGCTAGGATAGAGCGGCGTTTTGTTTTCTCCTCTGGCCTGGACGAAACACAGACAACATTGTTACTGTACATGGGATGGAGACAGAGGATGAATAGACATGCCGGGGGTGGGTTGGAGGGCTAGATGGTTAAGGAGGAATGGAAAGAGGGCAGGCTAAGGGATTTGCAGGAAAAGAATAGAAAAGATGAGTGATGCAAGGAAGAGACTGGGAGGTGGGACAATGAGGGCTAATAATGAAAGGGGCAAGTGAACAACCAATTTAACCTGCTAGACCAACATTAAATTACATTACAGGTTTTATCAATATGACATAATGTGACCTTCCATGTGGTTCAGAAATAGGGAAACTTGGAGGTTATACACACGAGCAGAGAGAAAGAAAGGGATTGTGAGATAGATGGAGAAAGAATGAGAGAACTCCATTGTATCCAGTTACAGGCTCTGCTCTGTCCTGTCCTCTCCCCAGCTGACTGAAAACCTGGAGCAGGACTCTGCTAGAAAATCAGGACTCAGACAGAGTCTTTATGTGACTCGACTATACAAGACAACATAAACAGGACTAGTCGATAAGCAGACTGGCAGAAGGATGACCTATAGGACTGTAAGAAGACCCCTGTTCAGTCAGGGTTAGACTCTAGCGGGATCAAGGCTGTAAGAAAACCACAGGAACAGCAGATGTCTGTGGTCATTTCAATTATTCAGATTTCAATTTCTGTTTATTAATATATGTATGTGTTTCTGCAGGCTGGTCAGGAGTCCTTCCGGTCCATTACCAGGTCTTACTACAGAGGAGCAGCAGGAGCTCTGCTAGTCTATGACATCACAAGGTACCCAAGCCAATCAGAAACACCCCTTCACCTCCTGCAGCCAAGCTGCATTCAGGCACATTGTGAAGTTGGATGCTATAATGATTAGATCATACATACTTAAATATTTAGCAAGTTGTTTTGAGTTTTCAGTAAATTACAGAGAGCTCTACCAAAGATAAATATGCATTGGATGAGGTCACAGATGTAATTCCAGAAAGTATGAACTTAATGCTAACACCAACAAGCTAATGATAACAATGCTAACATGCCGATTTTAAGTAGATATGTTTACTGTGTTCTTAAACACGGTTTAACATGTTACCAATTAGGTCTCTCAAATACAACTTTAGTCTGAAAGCAAGATATCAAAATAAAACATTTTAACTCATTTTGTCTTGTGTTTCAAGCCCACTGGTCTCCTGTACAGTAGAATTCCCTTCCTAAAAGTCTAAACTCAAAATGCAGTTGATTCACAATTGTGATTCTGATTTTTGCCATTATCCAGCAGCCTGGATAATCCTTGAGGAGAAGGTGTAGGATCACAAAAATCATTATGATTAAAATGACAACAATGTAAGATATTTCACAGGATAAGTGAAGTCAGCTGATTGCACGTGAAGAAATGTCACCTCTGGGATTTCAAATCTCTGGGATTTCATCTCAAATGCTTCTTGGATGCATTTACAGTTAGCTGGTTTGAGAAAAAATAGCTTTCTGATCCAACACAGACATATAAAGTGATTAAGTGTAAATGGAGTATTAGCTGTGGTTCTTCTCAAACCCCACGAGCAGCAGGTCAGTCTCTCCATCACTTCAACACTATGGTTGAGAACAAGATATATTGACACTACAGGCCAGATTGACATGAAATTCATTATTGATTTTCCTTGTCCCCAGAGGTTGATTCTTAATGATTGTCATGACCCTTTGACCTTTTTTCCAGAACGACCATCAGGTCAAAATCTCACCTCTGCCAACAATATCTGTCAAAGAAAAATAGTCACGATGTCATAAGCTTTTTTTTTTTTGGTATTCATGTTTCTCAGTAGTATTTTTTGGTTCTTAGCTCCGACATACATTTACTTGCAAGTATAAAGTTTTCAATATTGTTTAATATACTGTGAGCACAGTGGATCTTATATTTGATTGTGATCCACTAGAGGGACTTTAGGCATTAGGCCTTGTTCTTGAGGACAGTAAACTTTTTCAATTAAACATTAATAGCAATTCTTTCAGCTTGAATGATTGGAAACATTGCAACAGAAGGTTACAAGGACATCATTCACTATACAAGGAAAGATAGAAAATGATATCATTGAGTGTACTTTAAATATCTTCTACGATAGGGATAACAGGTGCTTTATCTCTGTTATTTTTGTTTCATCATTGTGAAGCTAGATTTAAACTAGATTCTGTGCTTGTTTTTACAGAAGGGACACCTTCAACCACTTGACGACCTGGTTAGAGGACGCTCGCCAACATTCCAACTCCAATATGGTCATCATGCTTATTGGCAACAAGAGGTATGATATTTAACATACTGATGGTTGCTTCCTGTCCAACATAATTTGCTTTGGACTGGTCCTAACACTAGGGTGTAGCTTGTGTCATAAATTAGAGAAATTAGTCAATCCACATTACGGATTATCAAAATACTTCCAGTTTACTCTATACCTGATATATTCTACACCATAACATAGAATTTTTAGGGCTAAAGCTATGCCCAAAGAAGGTGTTAGACATGCAGACACCTTGGAATTAATTTGCTTTAATCAAAGTTAAATTTAAAATATCTTAAAAATGTCATTGGAAATTGTATTAAACATACCATTGCAGAATATTAGTGTTTCATTAAGGTACATTTCTCCCTAACAGTTGAGGCAGAATTTTTCTGGTTTGAAAAAAAGGCTTCAACAGAAATTTTAAATTGAGCTATTAGCCACCTATCAAGAGAGTGCATTGCTCAGTACAGATAGTTTCTTTAGTGAGACCAGCAAAGCTTGAGTCGTCTTTGCCTGCTGTTGCGTGCTGTGTCATCACCAACAGAAGTTCAATTCAGCAAAGAAAGGAGGCCATTTATATCACAAAGTTACACTGATGCTGGGTATTGTAAGCTTCCTTCACAATTTAGACAGAAATGACTGGTCCTGAGGGAAACTAATGATCTACGTTTAAAACTGTTTGTATTTTAAGTGACCTGGAGTCGAGGAGAGAGGTGAAGAAAGAGGAAGGTGAAGCGTTTGCCAGAGAACACGGCCTCATATTCATGGAGACTTCAGCCAAGACTGCCTCTAATGTAGAGGAGGTAATAAAGCATGCACATCCACAGATCATACAAATGGATATCCCGTACACATATATACTTAGTGACAAGTTGTTTAGTTAAACTCCACCTGTCTGAAATATATTGTACAACTTGCAGGTCAACATTAAAGCTTAAATCCTTTTCCCCCCACATATAAATCTCATCTTGTCACAAGGGCCACATTAGAATTTCACGCATATTATCCGTTTTTTCACAGATACTATTAATGCCCATTGACTTCTGTAGCTTGAGTTAGTTCTCCTCTCTCTCTTTTTGTTTGGAACTCAAAACAAGCACAAGTTCGCTCATTCACTAAGGACTGAATTTGAATATGTCAGAATGTATATTTTACACTAAACATTTATCAGGCTGCTGTGATGTTTCATCATTGGCACATTGCATTTGCACACGCATTATAGATTATTACTATTAGAGCCATACATTGCCTTTTACCAACTCTGTATGCGCTAACATCAGTGTTATAAATCACATTTATACTCAAATTCCCACAGACAGAGTTCACCAAACTAATTAGAGATTTTGATAAGATCAATATAGTTGTGCTACAAGATTAAAGAAAAGGAAACATGTATATCTAAAGTAAGACAAACACATACATAGACAACATCATAATGTCGAAATTTTCATTCTAAGCATGCTGCCAGGTCTTCAAACCATTATGTGCCTAGTTTCCCAGAAACCCCGGCCCAACTTCAAGCATAAAAACAATGGTGGGCTACATAATCTCACTAGAGCTGTTGCTCCTGCCTTCACAAGCCTACAATGGCATCCAAGTATTACTTGTACTACACATTTGTACATTTACCTTGCATGCCACTCTGGAGCTAGCTCTCCTTGTAACGAGCCAGTTCTATGGCTGTCAGAACTGGGGGAGGAACTAGTATGAGATTAGTTATCACTTCTGAACTGGCCGTCAAACTGCCTTGGTTGAAAAGGGTTATTTTACACCTTAAAACATGGCAGTGTTATCTAGCAAAAAAGAATGCACAATATATGACAAATACCACACTGTGGTCTGGAGTGACGAACACGAGTTGTGATGGATGATAAATATACAATTAGTCTTATATATAAGCTTCATATTTAACCTTTTATAGTTTATGTGTGAAGTCCAGTTGCTCCCCCTGAGTGTCCTAACCTCACAATGACTTGATTGTTTACCTGCAGCATCATGGGCCAACTTGCTGGAGTCAGCTTCACATTAGCATCGCAAGGCCCAGTTAGCTCACTGAGCACACTGCTCCGCCCCTCGCAGAGCCACACCCCTGGTGTTGTTGTGTGTAATGATTGCGTGGCGTTGTCCTCGGGGACCCTTTTCTCACTTATCCAATCACATAAATAATCCCATCCTACACCGCACAGCATGCCAGCCAGGGGCACCGCAGTGTGTGTGTGTGTGTGTGTGT
>JAOWBC010000115.1:22245424-22265656 GCA_028566105.1 Hypoplectrus providencianus
GTGTGTGTGTGTGTGTGTGTGTTTGTTTGCATTGATTTTTTTTCCCTACCCTTTCTTGCTTGGCCTATATCATGCAAACACACACACCCACAGCACTGTTGAGTAGAGCTCTCTTTGGGGTTAAGATGACGGGGGAGGGGTGTGTGTGTGTGTGTGTGTGTGTGTGTCTGTGTGTCTGTGTGTGTGTGGTATGATTAATTTGTCTCATTAGTGTCCTCTGAATCCTCCTGATACCGCTCCTCTCCTCCCTTCCCTTCATCTCTCCTCGCTCCATCCCTCCTTATCCCTCGACGTCCATCATTTGCTCTTTACCTCCCTCCCATCCTCCTTCACCCCTCCTCACTCTCCATCCATTTCCTCCTCCCCCTCCTCCAACCTTCCTCCTCCATGTCCTCCTGCCTTCCTCCATTCATCCCTTCCTCCCTCTGTTCTTTTCTCCCCTCCTCCTCCTCCCTCTTCTCCATCATCTCTTCCTATCTCCAGCAGTATATCAACCAGTAATAGTTCATACATATTCATAACCTCCACCCCGCCTCCCTTCAGCGACATCCAGCAGCCAATCAGTGTGCTAGGTTTGTCGTCAGGGTCTGTGGGTGGACACTGGGCTGATGGGATGCTCCTTAGAGAGAGATCCTGTAAGCAGCTTCTCATCGTCTCATCTTCCCATCCTTTCTTATTTCCTTACATCCTCCCATCCTTGAAAACCTTAACTACTGTTTACCTCTGTTTTTTGCTGCTTTTCAACTCTTCATGCTCATCTCCCCTCCTCTTTTTTTCTACCTTCTCTAAACCTTGTCATTTTCTGTCCTCTTTTCATTTTAATTCCCAGTCAATAACATTCTACACAAACGTGAACTTAATATTTCAAAAATATAGAAGGAAATGCAGTGTAGAGAGCACAGAAGGGATGCTGTGATGTGTTGGAGGAAGGAAAGGGTACTGGAGTGAATAGGACAGAGTGCATGAGAGAGCACCCTTGGGCTCCTCAGTCTATTTTCAGACTAGGTGTCAGATAGAAGTTCAGGACATATTTTAGGTTCTCTAATGACTCGTTTTAAGAAAGACACTTCTTCTTGGCCTGACAAAGTTTGTGTGGAACCAGTTGGTCGTGATGTGTCATTGTTTCTCCTTAGACTGACTTGATGTAAGATCAAAGACTGCACAACAGGTTTATGCTAGTTGCTCTCCAGTTTAGACCCTTGAGACACAAACCCTGAGAGACTGTCCCTTGAGACGTATGCATCGACATCACAGTCATAGGCAAGTAGCTCATGAAGCTTAACTCCACTTTATTCTTACATCTTTGATCCTCTCAGTGCTGTCAGTAAGGTGTATGTGTGTGTTTGTGTGCGGAAAGAAAACAGAGATTGCGTGTGTGCTCTGCTCAGATCTTATTCTTGTAGCAGCTGTTGACAAGGAGAAGCAAATCTGCTCTAAAGAGTTTCAGCATCTTCTAACAAGGCCTTCGCTGTGCTTTTATAGGCCCTTAGAATTTTATTTCTTAAAATAGTCTACATCATGTTCCTTTAAGTCCAAACAAAACTGCATTTTTGAGCATCTTTCTTTATCTTTCCTGTTGAAACTGAATACTAGGACAAAATGTGCTGTCGCTGAGAGGGAGCAGTTTTTGTTTGATCAGCCAAGGAGGAATCAGACTAGTAAAACAGCAATGGTTTGATTTGAATAAAATTCAAACTTACTAGTAGCAGCTAAACGCCAAGTTTCAGGCTTTTTCTAAACTGCAAATACGTACTGCTCAGACATATCTTTGTCAGCAAAAATCAATATATGGGATCCATGTGGTTGTTTCTTTTCCATATAATGTGTTTCTATAAAAATGACTATTGACTGCTTATACTATTATCAGATATTTAAAATCTGAAATAATAATATGACTCTGGCTAGTTATTGCACAGGTTGCAAGCTTCAGTTGATGAGCACAGGTTTTGGCTTGGTGAATATACAGGCATGATTATGTCTGATTTGCCAAATCCTTTATAGACTTCATAGATCGCCATAGACTTTATGAAAAAATAGTGGACATAGCCTACGTAATGTAACCTGTTGGTGTATGGACAACAGTATGATGGCTTGAGTTTGGCATGTTAGCCCTCACCACATTTTTTTTAGCCAGTTATTAGCTTAGCAAGGTGAATTCTTGCTTCAAATTACACAGTTGAATCTTTACAGTGCCCTTAAGTGAAAATGCTAAACACAACATTTTTAGGCAACCAAAATGTTACATTAAAGTTTCAAAGTTCTAAGACAGAAACATACAGTTTGTCGTTGAGGCCACATGTAAATCCCAAGCTAGCCCAGCCCCAAAACATACTCTGCTTTATTATCATTTTTACTTTAAATAGGACCCATTTTGTGAAATGAATATCATGACGTTATAAAGGAGTCTCCCCCTCCTGGCCATTTGAAAGAATGTAAATTTATGCCATATCCATATTGGCTTCACTGTTTGAGGTTGGTTTTGCTTTCATACAAAATATTACGTTGTGAGCTTTCTTTATTTTAGACACAGCCAAGCTTGCTCATTCCACTTCCAGTCTTGATGCTAAGTCAGGCAACTACGTACTGACTTTAGCTCTATACTTGATCCACCGACATGACATTCATACCTTTCTTCTTATTTCACATTAAGAACAATATGGGAAGCGTGTGTTTTCAAAAAGGTTTTTACTAATAATATAAAGGCTAATAAGATTTTAATATTACAATACCACATACTTTGCAGTCCTACGAATCATTTACTTAAAAAATCTCAGTGCATTTTGTTTGCCTCCCAGGCAACTACTTAGGCACTGAAAAGTGCTAATTTCTATCTTCGTCATTGTGACATTGTCATTTTATGGTCTTCAAGTGCTTCACACTTCTTTTCCATGTCTTGTTATTGAGGTGTGTGTGTTTCTATCAACAAGCAGTCAACTATTAAATGTGGAGTATCTGTGCTTCTTACCTGCATTTGACACATCTATACAGAATAGTTGACACATCAATTCACATTTTCAGCCATCATTTTGACGATATAAATGAAACTGTGAGTAGTCACTCACTGTGCAGCTAACCCTGGTTAGGTTGTTCTCCAAAACATAAATTGAATCTGTTTGTAGTCTCATTTACAAGCACTAACCTACAAATCTGAATTGAATCTCCTCTTCTCCCTCTGTCTTTCTCAATTCCTGTCTCTCTATCAGGCTTTCATCAACACAGCCAAGGAGATCTATGAGAAGATCCAAGAGGGAGTGTTTGACATCAACAATGAGGTGAGACACACTTCACTCTTTTTCCCCTCCTCCTAAAACCTCTCCATTCTTGTTTTTTTAAGGCTGTCTTTTCTTCTCTTCTAGCCTTTGTTCTTCTCTTTTCCCCTCTCTCTCTGTAGTGTAGTTTTCCAGCAGTGTGTGGTTTGCCACGCTCCCGCTCTCGTCAAAAAGAGGGGAAAAAACCCTCTTCCCTGCTTCCTTTGACTCTAGCCAAGCAAAACTCCCCTCTTTCTTCCCCTGCTCTATTTTCCACTTGGTCTCTCTTCTAACCTCAGTTCTCTCTTTCTCTCTCTCTCTCTCTCTCTCTCTCTTTCTCTCTCTCTCTCTCTCTCTCTCTCTCTCTCTCTCCCTCTCTCCTCTCTCTCCTTCTCTCGGCATTGTGCCAGCTCATAAATTCCTCACATCCCACAAGGTCTCAGTCATTCGGCAAGAAAACAAACACTCAGCCAGCCAGCCAGCCAGTCAGTCTGTAAGCTTCCTATCCAGCCAGTCAGAAAGTTTGCTATCCAGTCAACCAGATGGTTATCTTCTCAGCAGATAGGTTATCCAGGCAGTAAAGTCAAGACACCAAGCCTGTTTGCAAGTATGCACTCGTCAGCAAGTGTTAAAAAATGTCAACAAAATTTTCCAGAATCAAGCTGCTAAACAAGCATGAATGGACTCACATTTGTGTCAATGAATATTCAAAGAAAAAGTCATCTTAAAACTGAAATGTATAATTTGCAGAAATAGTAATTTTAGTAATCATATTAAGTGTTGTAGTATGTACTTTCGTTTACGGTTCCACCTGCTTCTTTGTCTCTGATCAGACTTTAGCCCAATCAGACACAAACCTCTGGTGTGGGTGGTTTTTTTCTGGGTTGTGTCCCTGTTGCATAATGAGGTTTTAAGTGACAGCTCAAAGCTACGGTAACTTGGTAAAAAGCAATAACTTGCCTTGGAGGAGACTGGGCAGCACCTCTGGAGATGAACCATCAGTTTGCAGTTGTTGCAACTTAGCTTCAACCAGTGAAGTTAACAACAGTGAAGAGTGTTTTCTGTCTGTACAATAACATAACAATAACATCTGCATTGATCTCATCCACACAAATCTTCATTTCCCCAACTGGAGGAACCAATGAGGTCAATGAGCACAGCACCTATTTAGATCACTGAGCAAATCTACGAGCAGTGAATCAGAAGGCCGGAACCAGGCGAGACTAATATGACCTTTAGAGTGGATGGACTTGAAGATTATATTCTTTTCAAAAAATACTTTGAACCACGTTGTAAATCGTGACGTAAACAATGCCACGGTCCATACATGCTGTCCTTGTGCAGCCCTTACGCACGGCCCATATGTGCCAATAAACATGTGAACAGGTCTGTGAATGGAGACAGCTATTGTAGTTTATAAACAGAATGGTGTGGGAGTATATCTGGCCCTCTTACCAGCCAGCCAGCAAGTACAAATGTAAGTCAGACAGGACTGGAGCAAGCCAGCCAGCGAGTGTTTTTGTTATTAGTAACAGTAAGACGGAGTGAAGGCAGGCCGGCCAGCCAAACCACATCAGCTGACTGGCTGAGAGGGAGAGAGGGAAGCCCCACCAGAAATGTTGGCAGCCACTATGAGAAAATACTCACACACACTTACTCACACACACACACACACATGGCCTTAGCTCAATAAATGTGATTTAAAGGCATACAGTGTTTCCCAGAGGCACTACTGCTACTGAGTGTAGGAGGGGGAGTTACACTGAGAGGGAGAGAGATAAATATATACAGAGAGAAGGAGAGATCGAGGCTGAGAGTGAGCTACAGCCACAGAGAGAGAGAGACGATGAAACACAGAGAGGGAAAGTAAGCACTACAGTACACAGAGGGAGCGAGAAAGAGGGCTCCAGTTGAAGGGATAAGAGAGGGGGAGGAAGATAAAAGTGCTGTGTCTCTCTACCACCCACCTGCCTGCCTCTCTCTCTCTCTCTCTCTCTCTCTCTCTCTCTCTCTCCCTGTCTCTTCTTTTAGAAGTGCTTTTCTTTTTTCCTCATGTCCTTGAGTGCTACTGGTGTTTCCCTTGCCTTTGTGCAACGCAGCAGCACCTGTTGCTTCCTCTGTGATGTGATCTAATAGGACCCCTGCAGGCACTGTGCAATGTTAATCTCACCATGAAAGCAACAATGCACTCATTCTTCTCTGTTTTTATCATGTAGTAAGGGGTTTAAATAACTTATTGGAGGATTCTTGTCATTAGTTTGAGTTTTGAGTGGGGTTTCTTTGGCAACCAAAGTGGTAACAAAATAATCCATATACCTGTTAGACAGCCAGGGGGCAGGAATTGCTGTTGAAGTTGCCCTTGAAACCCCACTTGACCATCTTGCTGCACACGCACATTGTATACCCTGTTGTGTTGAAGTCTCCACCAAGTACAGCGCACACAGCAGTTTATACATGACATGTGATCTGACTGGGAACATGCTAGCGTGATGGGAACATTTGACTCCAGGCAACCACAGCAGCCTACAGCAAGCTGCTGATGGACAGAAGTGTGGTAGCCAAGCTAGCACAGTGGCTAGCAAGTTGTTATGCATGCTTGTTTGAAGCATGCTAACTGCTCAGTGCAAGCTTTTTGTTAAAAAGAGCTTTTATGTGACTCGCCAGCCACACTCCAGTTTAACATAATGAGACTGAGAGAGCCCCTGAATGTAGCGATTTCAGTCCAAATGGTGGCGGTATTGAACCTCAAAGCCATGACTTTTGCCATTACTTTTTTCCTGCAGTGTTCACACAGTGCCTAATTTATATTTTTCAGCTTCAAAAAGAAAACATGAACTTTCTGTTAAACACTTCAAAATGTTCAAATCAAATTGTCCCTCTCCAACGCCAACTAAATGCCAACTGGTGTCGGCTTGGCTGCAAAGGGAACCATTGCTGATTTTCATTGCAGGACGAGTTTTTCATTTGTTAGATTAATGAGCCTACCTGAATAGTTTTAGTTTTCCTATTGTCAAAATGTTTTCCTGGTGATAATTCCGAGGAACATTGTAGCACAGAGCATCATTTTGAGTGAGATCATTTTATCTTAACATGATATCTTTCTTCTTTGGTTGTCTTTGTCTCCACACAGGCTAATGGTATTAAGATTGGACCCCAGCATCCTACCACCAACTCCACACTGACTGGTAGCCAGGGAGGCCAACAGGCTGGAGGGGGCTGCTGCTGAAGCCCCAAAACACAACTCCTCCTCCTACTCCAACCCTGACCCCTCCTCCTCCTCATCCTTCTCCTCCTCGCCCTCTCTGACCCTCCCTTGCGTTTCTACAGAACTGTCCAGGCTCACTAACAGTTTGTTAACCTCTCTCTCTCTCTTTCTCTCTCTCTCTCTCTGTCTCTCTCTCTCTCTCTGTCTCTCTACCGCTCCATTCTATCATCCATCCATCCCTCCTTCTTTTTCTCTGTCTTTCAGCCATGTCTTTTCTAAGTCCCTTGACCATACCCAAAGGTCCAGGGACTGTCCCCATAAATCAACCTGACTTCCTACAGTCTTACAAGGACAGAGTCAGCGTCACCTGCAGGTTTAGCCACCAAATTCTTTAAGTTTTGCAGTACATCCTTTTTTTGTTAGATAAATGGATTTTTGTCATTTGTTTCAAACGAAAACATGCTGAAATGTGAAGAATTCTATTCCAGCAGTTTAAGTTACAGGCTCCGCTTAAGTTATGAGGACGTTGTTGGGATATCGCAGTACCTCAGAATCATAAAAATAGCTATATGTTCAGTAACGTTGAGGTGTGGGTGAAAATGAAACACTCTCTTAGCAACTGACTGAATGGAGTAAAGCATGCGCTGTGTTGTGTCTATACACACCTGTACATGTTTAAAGAAAATGACGCAGCACGTTGGTAGCAGGGCATGTTTCTACATGTTGAGTCAGTTTTCATGCTGTGCCTGTGTGTATAGGGATGATATAGATATTCCAGTATGTCAGTATGGGAGGTGTAGGAGGCATTTAAATCACCCTGTATCTTCTGTCCATAAAAACAAAGTGCAAATTATGTTATTGTGCTATGTGCGTCCTTTCCCTATATTTCATCATGTTGTTTTGTTCTCGCTCTGTCTTTGTGTCCTTTTTGTTGACATGCAGATGATTTGTATTTAATGAACACTACAAACTGGTTGTGGCTTAAAGTGTTTTAAAGTTTCTGGAGAGAGAATAAAAGACCAAACTGTTGAGTGTGAACATGGATCCTTTTGGGGAAAAAAAAGCAGGAAGGTGAAAGAAACGTTAAGGGACATTGAGGGCAGCGGCCGCCATTATGAAGTTAAGAAGTAAAAAGAGGAAGTAGATTGGAAATCGAGACTTTTTTGTTAACTATATTTATCGGGCACATTTCTGTGTGTATATATGGCTCTTTAGATTTCTGTAGCTTTTTTGGCTGTGTAAGGTGAAGCTTGGCGTGTTGTTGTGGTCTAGTTGTTTCCATACCAGGGCTGAAAAAGACACCATGCTGGACCCTCAAGCAGCTTTTTAGCATTTTTAACGAATCTCATTTAAACCCAAAGGTACTGAGTTGCCCTATTACATTAGGGCCGATTGTGCCCTTTCTTTTAAATGACAAGTATGAATGATAACAGGCTGTTAACAGGACCGTGTAGAGGCATTCAAAGTCCCTGGTGGAGAACAGACTCCAACTGAAAATGTCAAGGCGTCTCCCTTTTAAGCAAGCAAAGATTTCCACCATGAATTAGCTGGCAGATTTATAATGTATACTGTTTAGAGCTTGATTGATGACTGCTGCAATGTTTTTTGCTTCGAGATCCCCGATGTAATAGGCACCATTTTGCTGTTATGATCATATTTTACTACTTCAGTTACTTATTGTTCATCCTCCCCTCGTCCCCACTTCTTCTCTGTCTTTCTCTCTTTCTCAAACTGTATGGTAACATTAGCTCTGTATCTATTTTTAATGCCAAATTATTGTGTTTACCTGTGTTTTGTCGGGAAAAAAAAACAACGAGGGAAAGAATCAACGAAGCCCCTATAATCTGTTCTGAAATCAGCTGCCTGCCTTAACTCCACCCCCCTGAGAGATTTGGACAGCTGCTAAAATGAATCAAAGTGACCCTTTATCTACAGATAGGCATTTTACCACTAAGTAGCTAGCTGACAATGCATTACACATGCAGATGCACACGCGGAGAAATATGTGAAGTCGTACAAACTAGTTTGAATTATGAGTATGAATTGGGGCATTTGAAATAAATCCAAACCCACAAGTTAGCATTTTTTTCCTCCCTTCCCCTCCATGCGCACACACACCCGGCCTGCATACAGTATATGTATGCATATGTAGTTGATGCATATATATATTTTTGTTGATCTAACTTAGCTGTTTTCTCTCCAGGCTAACTGTATAACTGTAGGGAGTTGTTGGGTTTCACAGCAGTGCGAGTGAATCTGTTTTCCTCAGCAGTGTTCTCTTCTTTTTCTTTTTTTTTTATTCCTAGATATATTCAGACAGTTATTAATCTTATTCTGATAATGATTATTCTTTGTAAAGCAAAATGTAGTGCGTATGTGTGTGCGTGTGTGTGTGTGCGTGTGTGGACCCAGAGGGGTTACAGGGGGAGGATAAAGCCAAACCTGATGCATCTATCTATCTATCTATGGATTGATCTAGCTATCTTATCTCTGTGGCCCTCCTCTCTCGCTCTTCCTGCCTCTCCTCCTCCCCCTCAACGTTATTTGCTGTGTTTGTTCTTTGGAAAAAATAAAACTTAAAAAAAAGAAAAAATGAAAATGCTATCACAATAAACTATAATAAAACATTCTAAACTCTAAACATGTCATTTTGATGGTTATGTGGAGATGGAAAAATACAGTGTTTGAAAAAAAAAACTGCATTTGTTTTTTCTGTCTTGGTTGTTTTTTTGTTGTTGTTTACTGCCAACCAGCCTGCCCGTGCTGAATTTTCAGCGTATGAATGAATCAATCATAATGGGTCCACATGCTGTTTTACTTTATCTGATTTATCCATTAAAATGAGCGGGGAGGGACTCGTGTGCTCTTGGATCTGTGCCATTCGACCTTCAGCAGCCATGGAGATTGTATTCCCTGATGAAGGTCAGCCAGACTGAGCCTGCTTAATGAATGAAACATTTTTTAACTCATATGTAGTCAGCGAAGGTTTACATGTTCAGTGTATATGCTGGAAAGCTTTGCCCTATAATAAATTCCTGCATTATTTTAAATATGATAATTTTTCCTGTGTGGAAATGCACCACTATTTTTGAACATCAGTGAGTGTTAATGTGTTGACTCAGAAGCTAGCTTAAAGAGCTAGAGCCAGTGAACTAGGGGGTAATGTGGTACCCTTTCTTTTAAAAATACCTTATACGGTCACTTTCACACATAATATGTGGTGGACTTGTGCGATTCATTGGTGAGGTTGCAACATTGTTAACACATGTTCCTCATTTATTGGACAGATTATGTCAGGTTACAGACTTTAAGTATTGTCGGCAGAATTTTTTCATTGATCCACTGTAAGATTGATTCCATTTGCTAGCATTCTGTTGCTAAATATTTTGTGGCTCTTGTGTATACCACAAGCAGCTATGTTCTGTGATCATCTGGTCACATTTTGATAGTGTGCTTTACTTCATCATTAGACCATGTCTGACCACAGGTCACTTTATAGGCCAATTACTACCATGTCTGATGTTGATTCTCAGGCTTCCTCCCAAATTCAACCCAGAATGTGCTGTGTTTGGTTTACTTCCTTCCTTTGGTTCAGATTGCGTTCTCACCTGAATTCTGGTGGACTTAGAGCAAATTGAGACTCACATATTTTAGCATACAAAAGTTTGGTTCACAACCACGAATCTGAATTTATGTCACAAGGGCTGGAGCCAATCCCAATCCCCATTAGGACCCTGGAAAGACAGTTTATGAAAAACATAACAATATTTACATGTACATACATGATGGACTGTTTGTAAATATGCCTCAGATCAATTCATTAACATTGATATCTGTGGATACTAACTTTTGCTTGCGGAGAATATGCTATCTCAAAACTTGGCAACCTTAGAGGTAACTTTAACTAATTATAGACACATCTTTTCATCAAAAGGCTTTCTAATTATTATTTTTTTTAATTTGTAGAATTTTTATCCAAACAGCTGTAAAACTGATAAAAGTATTAACATATGTTGATTTCTGTGGGTATACATTCATGTTACATTTTCAAACGCATTTAAGATGTGATGATACATGCTTTGAAAAAAAATTTAATTTAGGCACCTAAAAAGTGCTTGAACTTGCCCAACTATAAAGTTTTCTGGGTGTGAGTTTTAACTGCAGCTGAATTTCACAGCAGACATTTTGGTTTGTTATATTAGGAAAAGCACAGGTGTGATTAAAACTATCAGAGACGATGCATTTTCTCTTTACTCGTAGCACTGAAGCACCCCAGTAAAGCAGCATATACAGAGAGTGTCCTTCAAAAAAATAGAACGCAACACTTAAGAATTACTGAATCACACCCGGGGTTTCCTGTTATAGCATTTCAAAACATCCATTAAAAGGTTTGTGATGCATCAGATGTAATGTTATGCAACTAAGAAATGTCTTTGCTCATGTAAAACACACTTAAGGACTTTAGCCTGCAAGGAAATCCTCCATTCTGGATGTCACAGACCTCAGAACTGCTCTGATGAAACCTTACAGTAAGTATGTTTAAGTAGTATAAAAGTTACCTGTGATAGCAATAACCAACTAAACATTACATCTGAGTTACCCATACGTAATAGCTCCCTCCGCCAGAGGTCAAATATACATGTACTCCGTTTGTTAACTTTATGTTTGAAGGTGCAGAGAAAGAGCAGCTTCAGGTGAGTTACAGCCTCTTCCATCCGTCACTGTGCACTGCTTCAGATCGAACAGGCTGCTGGCTCTCCCATGCAGTGACGTTTCTAGCCCATTTCAAGTCAGGGGTTAGGCTAGGTCCATGTGTGGTTTAAAGGTCCTGAATAAAGCCTGATTTTCTTTTTAGACCTTGGACAAGAATTGTCTTTTTCTGTGATTGGATGGAAAGCACTTATGTTCTGGAAACTGCTGAGAACCCCCTCCTTGTCAGTTTACGTAGGGAAGCTGTTGATCCAGGTCTGTAGTTTGTGGTTGTAAAGTTTCATGATTATCCTTGATGTCACAAGTTGTCAATTTACACAGTAAGGTCAAGCTTTAAAAAAATGTATCACTGGAATGGGGACTGATATTGTCACACGTGAATATTATTATTATTACTTTTTTTTTTTTTTTTTTATCAATAAGAATGTCAGCCTTCCAGTGATACCCACATTTATGTCACTTCAAGGCTAAGGACCACAGCATCCAGAAATATCCAAATGCAATATAAATGAACAATCACACATTTACACTGGAGGGGAAAAAACTGCATGGTTTTTGGCTCAAACTGTATGGGATCATAATAAAGTTGGCATGTCTGTAAAGGGTAGATTTTGGGGTATTTGTAGATCCTATTTTCATTCCTATATCATGAGGTCAAAGGTTAAGGGACTCCTTTGAAAATGGCCATATCAGTTTTCCCTCACTAATACTTTGATGCATTATTTAGCCCCTTTCCTGACAAAATATCACAACATGGTTTAGACCAATAGATAGTCTTCTGGTTTCCAAATGTCTGAACAACTTATAAGTGGATAGCTGAAAACATGGCCGTATATATATATATAAACATGTCCCTCCAGGATGAATAATAATCAATAAGTTATCCAATTTTAAGTGGCTTCATAGTCAGATAATGCTTTTGTTAATCCA
Source organism: Hypoplectrus providencianus (assembly GCA_028566105.1). Lineage (NCBI taxonomy): Eukaryota > Metazoa > Chordata > Actinopteri > Perciformes > Serranidae > Hypoplectrus > Hypoplectrus providencianus. The sequence goes on from JAOWBC010000115.1 coordinate 22,257,518, forward strand.
GTCTAGACTTCTCACATCTGCACATTCAACTTCATAATCACACTGTGATAACATAGCTTTGACTACAACAAAGGCAGACACAATGTTCACGGTGATGGATTACCTAACTCAAGCAAGTTTCAAGTCTATGCATGTTGATTTTCAAAACATACTGAAATGAGCTGAAACCAGGAGCTGTCTAAACGGGAGGGAATATGTTTTATAAATGTCTGGAACAGGGCGTTCCAGTGGCTCACCACTAGAGCGCATACCATTAGGACCTAGTCCTTAGTCCACGCAGTGGGCCCGGGCTTGAATCTGGCTCCAAGACCTTTCCTGTGGGTCTTCCCTTCTGTCTCCCCCTTTCACTCCATGTCTCTCCCACAAACAAATACAACCAATAAAAGGCTAAAAAATCTCCTGAAGTAGACTTATCTCCTGAGGAGCAGACACTTATGATAAGCATTGGTGCCAATTCCTCATATGCATCATCATTTCATCATCCTCAGCCAATCCACTGATTATTCATGAATCCCAAGCAGACCCTATACCAAATCAAAACCTGGAGTCCACAATGCAACCTGACTTGATTTAAGTGACTGTTCAGATCAGAATGTTATGCTAGAGATGGCTAATGTAGCCTGGAGCCTTTAGCCAGTGGATTACAGAGGTAAGGTGAGATAAATTTAACTCTACATCCCTAGATTTTTTTTAAAACAACCAATATTGACTCAAATGACATTACTTGAGTACAGGCTGTTGATCTGATTTTATAGAGTTCCTTCTGAGAACAGGAGAGGCTTTATATAATGTTTTTTTTTTTTTGTTTTGTTTTTTTATCATGTTTTTCAAATATCCACTAGAACTATCTAAAACTTTGACTTTGATGTGTCTTTTAGTTTGACAGACAGCTTTGGGCTCATAACAAGTTGTGTCCTCTACTCCAAACACAACACCAACCCAACCAGGTAAGCATTCACTAGGGTTAGTTTAAAATCTTTATGCATCCTTAATTATTAGTTCAATTATAGAGAGGCATTGATTTTCAATGCATGCATTCATGTTAGAAGATAGAAGGCAGAAACAGAATTTGAACTTATGTCAGTAAAAAAGTACACACAAACATTCAAACCAAGTTTCCTGTTTCTGTTGCTTGACACTTTTCCTGTTTGCACAATCATGGCAATGATGAAAAGAGTTTTAAGAGGTCCTCAGAAAAAGGAAAAAAGAAAAGTCACTGATATTTTATCAGTCATTCAATCAGCCGTTCTAGAAACACAATGTCTAACAATGAATGACCATCATACATGCACAATACCCACATTAGCTTAGGGTATCTAGGATGTAAAAGAATGGGAAATTTGTCTTTCTACAACCACAGGAGGGATGCACAAATCATAGAGAGTAATATACCCTTCTTCCTCAATATGAAAAGTTTAAACATCTGGCAGTACGGTGGCAAACCGAAATACAGCATTTTATTCATTCCTTGATGACTTTATCTAAATGTTGGATAAATTAATATGATTTTATTAAGTTGGCTTTCATAAGGCATTTAGTCACGTCACTAAACCATTTTCCTCTGCCATGAACTGTATTCTCTTGAGATATCATAATTTCAGCATATACAATCTATATGGGTAAAAAACTTGGAAGAAACAAAACAATCTAATGCGGGCATTTATTTTTTGTTATTGTTATTATCATTATTTATTATTTACAATTCCCACATTGAGAACTAACAGAGAGCGTCACACGGATACGGCGGGGTCAGTGACCGCGCACGCCGCCTGTTTATCTCTATGAGAGGTTCTCGGGAGCGCGCCCCCCCTGGCCGAGGAAGGTGAGCGAGTGTCTGGAGGGGAGGACTCGGGAGCGCGACCAGCCGAGGGATCGATCGGATTAAACTCGATTTGAGTGAAATTAACACAAAGGAGAGAAGAGCAACGCACACTAGTCGGCGAGGTCGCGGAATCGAGACACGCCGGAGAATTATTTCATGAATTACAAACTTGAACTTTTTTTCATCTGTTTATTTATATTTCAAGCGAAAAAGGACCACGGTGGATTTTTTTTTTCAAGCAAGCGGAGATACTAACCCTACTAACGAGGAGTTGATTTGATAAAAAAAGCCCGAAGTGACCGAGCTTGTTGGGTAAGCTAACAAATGCCCTTTTGAGTGAGTGCATTTTCAATTTTGTCAAGCAGAAATGAAGGAGTAGAATGGGGGCTTTAAAGTAACAACTGATTCTGAATTAGAAGCGTTTATATTCTTTCTTTATACAAGTTTTCCCTACTTTCTCAACGCAATCGCACTCTTTAATCTGCCGTGCGAGTTGGGTTTTCAACCCGATGGGCATTTCATTCAGTGCTAACTCACTGGAAAGCTTAGGGTTAAGACTGCTGGTTTATAAAGCCTCTGTTTTATTATCTCATTTCAGCAGAAAGTCATTGAAGGTCTATGTAGCTGCCATGCCGACATGCTAACAATAGCAAGTTTAGCTTTGCCACCCGCTGCATCGCTCATACACACACGCACAACAGTCCCATAGTTAGTTGAAAAGTGGAAAGAAAAATCTCCAGCACAACACGGAGAGACTCTCTGTTTCTGAGTCTACGCTCACGACAACTTGTTGAATTTTGTAATATAAAATATTGACTTAATTCAGTTTTAAAGTGTAAGCGTTAGCCCTGTTAGCTAATTGTGTTGAAGCTTCTAGGAGACACGAGGTGGCTCGAGCGTAGAGGTGAGTCACTGGCCGACTGAATGAGCGGAGCTCTCTGAGTGAGATTCCCAGCGGAGAATACTTGGCATATATCGCCAAAACGCATCACCAGAGTTAAATTAAATGTTTCAACAGAAAGTATAAATAATAGACACATTTCCATGGAATACTTGTTATTTCTTGTAAGGGGACAGTGTAAAGTGTCTGTAGTAGTCGTTAGTTTTATTGGACGGAAGGGACGGAGCAGTGGAAGAGAAGGGGTGGGGGGCAGTAAGGCCAGGCGGTCATTCCATACAATCGTGTTTTTCACGTTGTTTCTACCACGTTTTACTTACCAAAGCTCTTTTGTATATACGAAAACACTGTGCACCTTGTATAGCGCTTAGTTATGGACAGGAAAGTATTTTACTTTAAAAAGAACCGAGATGAGCGAAGCGTTCCCTGGTCCGGAACGACGTGCGAAATGCCGCTGATAGGCTAATTAGCTGTGCTAGCCGCTGGAGGTTAGCCCAGCGCTAGGACACCGAAGTTCTGCTAGCCTGCTAGCCAGCCCTCATTCCCATTGTGTACAGGCGAAGACCACTTATTAGCCCCCCCGAGCTAGCTTCTAACCTGCTCGGGGCGGTAATCTGTCGAGGCATAGCTCTTGGGCAAGGAAATTAACTTTCCGCATCTTTCGCTTCACTTTTTTTGCCAGTGTTAAAAAGCAAAGTAGCGTTGCGTTCTTTCCTTGTTTTGGCTTTTGTTGTAAGAGCTTGTTTGTAATGTTGCATTGTATTCGGCGACCGAAGTTTGGTAACCTCTACGGCTACACTTGTTACATGATGTGGACGGGCGAAACGCAGCTCAAAACACCTGCCCGTGTTCCCCTCAGTAGTTATAGAAACATATTTTTACAGGATACTTTTCGCCTTTTTTCTTGACAATACTACTTTGTTGCGTGTGTTTCTTGCTTCTCTGCTCTCTTTCTCCATTATGTGTTCTGCAATCGGCCAACTTGCATAATGGTCACTCTACCGCTCTCACGCAACTTTGGCTGCGCTATCCTAAAAAAAGCCCAACCACGACAAAAACCTAAGCGGTGTATCCCCAAAACACACACACACACGCACATCCATGACCCATGGATGGTGGTTTTAATCAGCCCGATACATTTGGCGTCCATGTGCAGGTTCGTTATTTTTCCTCCTGACTGCCATAGAGTCAGGAGCTGCTACCCCCACCACCTTGTGCCTGTGAGCCAAGATGGCAGCTAGTCATGTTTAGTGGGCCACAGAGGGAGAGATAAGAGGCCCCGACCACACACACACACACACGCACGCACGCACGCACACACACACACACACACACACAACAGATGTTCAGCAGTATTTGGTCTCTCTCCCGTTTGTCTTTCTGTCTGTCTTTTCTTGTGGTAAAAGTTGTAGCGCTTACCCCCATTCAGCCAAAAGGCTGCCTTGGTTTGTAGAGGCACTTGGTATTCACTAAGCTTAAGTTAGGACACCAAATACATTTTTCCCCTTTTTGTCCCATGTTGGGACATCCTGGATGGAATTCTTATATGATGATTTTATGTGATTTAACTTAATTTATATTACTTTATGCAGTTATAGTTTTATTCTTTTCAGCCAGGCCTGAAGTATTTCATTAAAAAAAACAAGTTGACTTTCTGGGAGTTGTCTTATTGACCTTGGAGTTGGTTGTCTTAACTTTTTATGCAAGACTTATAGGTCAAACAAACATAGCCTAATGCATAGACATCATTCACAGTCAGATAGCAAGGACATAAAATTGTGCAAATTTATTAAGGCATGAACATTTAAAACTTAAGGAATCAAGTATGTCAAAATCTAAATGTAGCTTAATGGTTAAACTTTCACTTTACCATCAAATGCTACTGTGGTGTAGTGTGATGTTAATTTAAAGGTACTGTACGAAACATTCAGAACACTAGTATGACAGTAAACAACAGTTTGTTGGAGACACACTTGCACTCCTTCCATGTCTTGTAGCTGTAGCACTTATACATGTTAGTGTATGTGTCCCTGTCCCTCCTTTGTGAGTCCCACTCACCACCACTTATACCACATTTACCACTGATAATGCTTTCCCCACCCACGGCATTGTCATTGTAGCATAACAGCCACCCAAAGGTTCTCCCTTAGTCTAGCACTGTTAGCTCTGTACTGACTGTTGCAGATTTTAGCACTGTTCCTGTTGTTGGCACTGTTAGCCACTAGCCTCCAGCCCAGCTACTGCCACACTGAGAGCCAAGTTTAAGCAACCAATGCATTCTGAATGTCCTGATATTTTTTAACAAGATCTAGACCGATTTTTCTTTTTGGAAATTGTATGTCTATAATGCCATATCCTATTTGTCCATCCTATCCTATATGTCCATTGCCTAACATGTTTGCAGTGTCCAATATAGCGTCACAAACAGCCTGGCAAATTCCTGACATGCTGTGGGTAAGATATTGGGATAAACCACATGCAGCCAAGTGAGTCATACCCTAAGAAACACAACATTAAGATTTACCATTTAATTGAGATTTCACAGAATGACACAATTCCATTTGCTGTCTAATATCCATACAGTGTCGTTTGTTCTCCACATTATGATCTCTCAACACATTTAAACAAGCTTTTCGTATGACCATAAAGATTAAACCATGCTACTTTGTGCAATGGCCTTATTCATTCAGTCACTTTAGTGTTCAAAATTTGAGACACTTTTTTTTGGAAAGGTGTCCATCAATGTGTCATGTTTCTGAATAAGCTGTTCCCTGTTATTTTGACCTATGAATCATTACTGTGATCAGCTTTGGTTGTCTCAACATTTCACCCAATATGCCAACTTCTAATGACCTTTTAAGCAACACTGTTTTGATTCCAGTTTGGGGTGTCTCTGTGCAAGATAGCTGGAGGTAAAAAAAAAAAAAAAAGAATGTGAGAAAGGGTAGGGCAAAGGCAAAATAGGTGTATGTGCGTGTGTAGCATATGGAGGAGAAGCCAGCAGTGCCACTATTGGCATGCGGACAGCAGTATAACTAGTAGCTGACAACACTGATGTTATTGTACTCTGCGAATGAAAATGGTCATTGTTCACTTCTTTGTCCATCACATCCCATTCTACTCTGTGTGTTAACCACCAATGTCCCCTGCTATTCTCACACTATTCTAAGAGTGCTATTCGTTTTGGGGATTACTCTCGTTCTCCTTAATTTTTTTTCTCAAATCTAGAACTAGAACTTGCCCCTTCACTAAATTATCAGTTCACAAGATTTTCACAAGACCAGTTCCTTAGAAACCGAATGTTTTTTTTTAATGAATACATTTACTTTAAGAAAAGTTGCATGTCTGCTGAGATCTTTTGTTTTTTCTCTGAGGGATGAGACAAAGTATTAGTACTTTTACCATACGCAACATTTCACTTTCAGTGTGACCTACTCTGCTAAAATGATTTTTTATGTCCAACTTGAAACATTAGCACCCAGACACAAACTTCAACAATCAACAAAGTTGATTCACAAATTCACATATATTTGCACCATTTGGCAGAAACAAATCAATCATGTTGTCAATATCTTGAGAGTTATTATATTTTCCTCCCACATAGTGTGAAGTAAAGTGATTTGACTTGAGGCCTTTGACTCAGGTACTCAAGAGGACCTGCATTCCTTTTTAATGTAATATATTTCAACTGAACAGTAGTCTTGGGTAGTTGACTATATCCTCGACATTGTCCTTTCAGTGCTTTCTTTCAGGTCATGCTGCCCTGACCAGCTGGTTTGTAGAGCTCTTCTAAGGCTATCCAAGAAATCGCAGAAAGCTCCACAGCCTATAGGCACTGCTGAGGGGTTACACATACAGAAAACCATGCAATATTGAGGGCCCGAGCACCGAAATGGGTGCGAGGACCCCATTGAAACCCTCATGTTTATTATTTTTAGTGTTCATATTATGAGTTACAGATGAAAATCCTAAATAAACTGTTGCTCAACATCATTACATTATATTAGTGCACTGCTTCTAATGGATAAATTAAAAGGCTGCAGATTGATTAATCTGGTTTATTAGTATCAGTTTTTATACAATTAAACTTTCAAATACACTCACATGTTTAAGTTTGGAGCATGCTGCATGTCTTTTGGCTGTCAGAAGGAATCATGACTTGTTCATTCAATTAGAAAGTAATGGCCTCAAGTTTTTGGGTTGATAATCTAAAATAGCTGATAGAAATCAGTCTGTTGGTGAGCCAACTTTATTATTTGCACACATTTGCAGAAATAGCATTTTGTTTTAGTAACTGTGAAGCGTCCTTTGGTAATGAGGAAAGTACAGTAGAATGATTTACAACACAAATTTAATTGAATTTGACTGTATGACATTAGTTTTTGAACCAAAATCCTGTGGCAGATGAGCCATAGCCACACTCGTTGTCTAGCTGTGGCACTGCTGCTGTACCTTATCTCAAAAGTTTGTTTTTGTTTTTTTTTTGGTAATGCAAGTGATTCAGGAAGAGCAGAGTCCTAATAAAACAATTTTATCAAATAAGCCAGGCTTATTTAGGTAAGTCTGACTCATTTTTTAAAACATAATATAGTTCCATACACCAAATTCGACTAGTTTTCTAGCATAAGTTGCTGTGGTATCTGAGCTTGACAGAACAGGCAACAATTCTCGATGTTGGTGCGTAGCTAATGTAATTGTTATCTAGTAAACTACACAGTTGCTAGTGCTAGGGAGCTTACATTACTTATGCATGTGTGTGTTTAAGACAAATTACAAAGTTGGCTTTCTAACTAAATAGAGTAATAAGGGGCACAGAATGTGAAGACAAAGTAATTGAATTTGTTTGTTCGACATTTAATTTGTCTGGTGGGATAAGTAAGCCCTGTATATGAGTCAGGACAGATTTAAGTAATTTGACTTTCCAGAGACTTTACCAGGATTAATTTAAGTTTCTCATATGGTATGTGATTTAAATCACTAAAATATACCCTAACTATCACAGTGAAAAAAAATGTGATGTTAGTTGGACAAGGATGGCACTCTCTACCAGGCTTAAAGGCCAGTACTGTGGGGGGATGGATGGCACCTGATGCTGCTGTGCTCCTGTTGGACAGTTTAGTGTTTAAAGCCTAGTGTAGGGTATCTGAGCCAGGGTACTGGTGTTTGTTAGGGTGGCCATTTTGTCTCCTATCATCATGTGTCATGTTAGCAGACATGAGAACTGGTGCTGTTGTGTGTCTCAATCTCTTTCATCTTGCCATCTATCGCTCCACCTCCACCCCTCACCCACCCACACACTCCCTCTCTACCCATGCATGAGCTCCCTCCTCTTCTTTCTACTCTTCATTCTCACCCTTTCCATCTCTCTCTCCCTCTCTCTGCCCCCCCCCCTCCCCGTCTTTGCCTGCACCTCCCTCCC
>JAOWBC010000115.1:22265679-22284775 GCA_028566105.1 Hypoplectrus providencianus
CTCCCTCCCTTCAGTCCTCTCATTTCCAGCCAAAAGGTTAGCGGGGGTCTTTAGCACCGTGGTGACATTCAAAACTGAGTGTCATCACTGTCTCTCTCGCTCTCTCTCATCCCTCCCTCTCACCTGTCTCTCCCTCTGCCCCCTCCTCCTCTGCACTCGCCTCCCCCATCCCCCATTCCTCCTCCTGCAGCGAGGGCCTTCTGGACCAAGTGCTGTGCCTAGAAGAGAGGCTGGCGTTAATACAGCTCTCAAGTGTTTGTGTGTGGGCTGTATGTGTGATAGAGGAGACGGCCTGTCAAGTACATCTCTGACCCATATGTGTGCGTGTCTTTTAATCTAGCCTTGACCTCTCCCCGGTGTTGATGTGTGGCATATCCTGTTTTTCCTATTCATCCCTCAGCTCTTGTACACCATGTAACCTTATTGCTGCTGGGAAACAAATAAGCAGAGCTAAAACCCAGGACTCTCCACTGGAAATATGTGGGAGTTTTGTGTCATCAGCTGCTGATGAATCCCATCGCTGCAAAGTGGCGCTGTGTAAATCTCATCAGTTTCCCGATTCATGCTGTGGTTTAATGGCACTGTTGTGGCATCTACACATCCTTCCACCTCTTCTCATTTTCTATCACCATTTGTCTCCTTGAGTGATTCACATGGCTGATGAAAGGTTAAGTGCTGCTTGCTTGTGGAGTCAACATCCCGTTATGAAGATGGAGTTGGATGCAAGGTTGGAAAAGGGATTGATGTATTTAAAGGTAGTATTTCTACCATCTCCATTTTGGGAGCTTAATATAGTCAACTCAAATGTCGACAGCCAGATTGTCATCGTGCGGAAAAAATTCTACCCAACTATAGTTGAAAATGCTCAGCTTGATTCAAACCCACAACGGAAGCACTTGTGATCCTGGAGAGCACATTGACTCTGGAAAAAGGGGTGTGTGTGTGTTTGTGTGTCCCAGGGGGGAAGTTACCCCACAGCTTTATAGGAAGGACTCTAGAAGTTAATTGGTTGTTAGCAGGCAGGCAGGTGGGGCAGGGAAGGGAACTGGCCAATCTCTTGGGACATGGTCCAGACCTGCCTGTCCCATTGGTCTAAAAGGGCATGTCAATAGTTGTGATTGATTAGATAGGTGTGGGGGAAGCATACCAGAGAACCTAGTCTATACTGTGTGTGTGCCTTCCTGTTTCATTGTCACATGATTGGAATAGTTTAGTGTCTTAAGTATTGTGGGAAATTCTTCATGAAAAATTCTTTGTAAACCTATATCATACACACATTTTGTATAAAAATGAAAGTCTTTACTGAAAATCAGGAAAGTACTGCCTGTGATATTACTCAAAATGTTTCCAAAGCTTCATTATACTCCCTTTCTTCAGAGGGATGACAAATCTCTCAAAAGCCCAAAACCACTGGTAGTTTTCTTTATCAGACTGAAGAGACTCCCAGCCAATGGCAAATCCTGCTGTTTCTAAAAAGTCTACCCCTTTGAAAGTTTGACAACAGTTGCAGGGGTTTCCCCAAAGCCTCTAACAGAGGTAGTGTGGCACTTGTTTAACTCATTTGTGTCAATGAGCAACAATTTCCCACTAACCTGCAGCATTTTTAATCTCAGAGTTTCACTAAATTGCCTTTCTATAGTAAATTCAAGCACCAGTATTGGAATAATCTCTTTAAATATAGGAAATGAAGACAACAAGTAGGATGTGGTTTTGTGAATAAATAAAACACATAGGTCTGAAATCAGCAGCTGCTTCGAACCAGAGGCTGGTCTGCTCAAAATACAGTCAGATGCACTGGTGAGGACTAACCATTGGTTGACATCCAGATGAGGTCAGTATGCATCACTTGACCTGGCATCATGACCTTCCTAATGTTGAAGATCAGACACCAAAGAAGTTGCATGTGAGTCAAACAGTATGGAATATATGTATAGATAGAGTTTAAGGATATAGATGTAGATTATTGTTCAGATGTGGAACATATTCATTTCCCTATTTGAGCTCAAAGCAAGTGTCTATACACAGTTAAAAATTCTGACTTCTCTCTCGAAAAAAGGTTTTGGTGCTAGAACCAATGTGCATTTTTCAAAAAAAAAGGCATACACACATCCCATATTAGTGCAAAGTTTTATGAGTTTGGTCACATTGCAGATGAGAGACAAGAGTTAAATTAGAGAATGTATTTTCATTCAATTGCAGAATATATGTGCTAATTCTGCTAATGTTATCATGACGCAAGATCTTCTGGTAACAGACATGCAGTGCCACTGTCGAGTGTCTAATGTATGGCATATGTGGACTTGAAGCCCATATTCCATGTATAGATGTTTCAGCATATTGTTGTTGCTTCTGCCCTTATTGAAACCATCCTTTTAAAGATATTACAAATTAGTCTTCTTTCTGTGTGAAATGAAGCCATGCCTTGGTCCGTTTCTTTCCCTCCTTTATGAATCCTACTTGTCATAGGTTTCTGGCAGCTTTAAGAACATGAAATGTTGGAGAGATTCATCTGAGTCTCTGAAATGTGAAACTCTGAAAGGTGCAGTTAAGTTATGAAAAATGTGTCTACGGGAAATTCCCTTTTTTTCTCTAATAATGCTATGTTATAAACAATGAACAACACATATACAGCAGGAGAGCCAGTGTGCAGTTAGAACCTAAATTGCCCTATTTTATCAGATTTAATACAACTGCAATAACAACCAACCGACTACAGGCTGCCCTGCAGTCTAAATATTAACATTAGCCATTGAAAAACCTAAGTCCACCACTAATCAGTGTGAGCCTCTAAATATTGCACATCCTTATTTTGCTACGCATTACTGTAAATAAGTTTTCAAATTCAGCCCAAATATATGTAGTGACTTTTTGTATTTGAACATAGCAAATCCATCAGAAAATCTCAACTGAATCACTGTATGGTTATAAAGCGAGGCAATGCCACCTTTCTCACTATCATTTGCTACTCCTCACAAGTCCAGGGACCTTAAGTCTGTTTGTGATGTTTTTAGTTCTCATGTGAAGTGACTTTGAAGGTTAAATGTGTGAAAGCACCTCTGAGCACATGCAAGTTTGCTCTTGTTGTAAAGTGTAAGGGGTTTTACTGTTTGAGTTCATCAGTTTGACAGATTTGGATCGTTCCTGGGAAAGACTACTCCCCTCAAACACTATACATCCTTGTTCAGGGGGCCTCCGAAGAATGAAAGATAACCACTACATTGAGTCTAGTCCCACTTCAAGCAGCAACTCTTATTCTATTTGACATACAGCATGGGACAATAAGAAACAATATTTCCATGTTGGTGTGCCACAGCATAAAGTGGTGCAGTCTTTCTTTTGACCTTGAAACTGAAAGGTGTAGGGCTGATAGTTTGAAGAATTTCCAAACACACTCTTTAAACGGATTCAGTCTTTACTTGTCAGATTCTGATTATTTAGTTTCATTTAAATATAATGTATATTAGTATATTAAATCTTATCAATCAAATCTTTTCCATCTATTTTACTTCATGTTTTTATCCCCACTTTTCCCTCCCAGTCATCATATATACACCTGCATCCCTTTTAATACTTATAGTTGCAAGCGACTATAAAGACTGGAGGGAGTCAGTTTCATAGACCCTATAACAGGTTCTTTAGCTCAGTGAACAAATGCACACACACACTCTTCAATAGCAGGTTCCTCGGCCACCCCCTGTGGCCTACTTCTCTCTCTCTCTCTCTACTCTTCTGCTGTGCTTGTCTCTCGGCCTCTGTGTCCTCTGGGATAAGACTGGTAGCCGGCCAGTGGTTTTTCCTACCACATGGTAAAGGCAGGGAACAGATTGGATAAACACAGCCCTTTCCTGCTGACCCAACCCCGCAGCCCACCCCCTCCCTGAAATACACACACACACACACACACACACACACACACACACACTGTCCATTAACGAAGCAGCCGTGCGTAAAATAACCAGATTTTCTCTAGCTTCACTGCTTCTCTCTTTCTTCTCTTTCTTGATCCCCCTCCTCCCTCCTCCTCTTCTTTCTTCCTTCCTTCCGGGCCTCAAATCCCAGCCCCAAACACACGGCCCTGCATCCCCTCACTTGAGCGTAATTACACACACAGCTAGCCAGCTCCTGCGTGCTGTCCTCCATTTGGGAACAAAGGTATAAATTATAGCGGCTTAGATCCTAGTGGTAATGGGAGGTGGGTGGGTGCACACGTGTTCTCCAGAGGAAGAGGGAGATCACTCACTTCTTCAGGTGCCGAGTTAAAATGTGTGCGCACAGCTTTTTGGTGTAGTTCGTTTCTTTGGCTGTGTTTTGTTTGTCTGTGCCTGCCTGCCTGCCTGCCTGCCTGTCTGTCTGTCTGTCTGTCTGTGTCTCAGTGGAAAACAGGGTGTTGTTGACATGGCAGAGATTTCCTGTAGTAAAGCCTGGAGGCTACAGACAGTTTAGCTGCCAAACTTTCAACGGCACAGACAGGACTGCATTGAGCTGCTGTTGGCTAATCTTTCTTCCTTCTTCCTTCCGTCACCCCAGACTAACACTGAATGCACTGAGTGATTCAGGGCCATTTGAGTATGAGGTATCAGATTAGTAAGGACACATAGGATAGGCCTAGGAATTCCTTATTAAGCAAAGGGTAAGGATGTTTTTTTCTTATCTATTAAATCTCACCTGTGACAATATTGGGAAAATTAAATGGCTATTTCACTAGGTTGACTAAAAAGAATTAAACTTACCAAGGCTTTTAATAGTGTGTTGAGCAGAAAACAGAAGAGGTGTGTCATGGAGGGCCGAGCGCCTCAGGTTTCATTCCATCCAAAGTTTACACTGGGTGACGTCACTGACTTACACACCTTCAGCCAGACTGGAAATGGTTACATCACCTGACAGAGATTTGTTGGAGTGAAAACTTGGCAACTGTTGACACTGTGGGATTGACAACTCAATGTCTTAATCTTAAATAGCCAAAAAATGTATTGGTAGAAAAAATGGGTATATTTAAACTTTGCAATACTTTCAACATGCATCTAAGTGTAGGTTTAGACAATATGTATCTGTTAAAATATGAAAAGAACTGTGTTCCTTTTTTCAGTTTTCAATGAACAGTGAATCACTAGCCTCAACTGACTGTTTTTCCTAAAAGTCCTGCTATATTGCCCTAATGTGCTGTGCCGGCTTTTTGCCGTAGGAAATCCACACTGAAGATAATGTTGGGAGAAAGAAAGCCTCTACCGCTGTTTCTCTCTGTAGGGGTTCTACGGACTCAGCAAGGTTACTCTGAATTTTGCTAACATGATTTGATCACTGCTGGACTCAGTGAGAGGCATGTTTCTGATGATAAGTCACATATTTTACACTTTGTCCGATCCTCCTGTTCACATTTATCCGGCCGCAACCAGTCTTGCCAATATAACTCTGTTACTACCACTGAAGGCGTTACAGAGCTGAGGTAACTTGGCCCCCCTCATGACGTTTCTGCTGCATTCAGATTACATTCGAAATGTTACGGTGGCGTAGATATCACGGCTTGAAGCGGCAGTATGAAAGGGGTAATTGTGTAATAATGCTGACAGCCAGAAAGGCCATTCAGTTGCACTAACTTGGCAGTGATATTCTGTGGTTTCGGTTTGGCTGACGGATGACCTCAATAATTGCGGTTTGACAGAGCTGCACAGTTGGTGTGAATTCTCTGAGACAACTTGGTGATTGTCACTTAATCTATCATGTCGGCTGAAACTATTCGTATTAGAGCCCCTCCGCGATTACATGTAGTTTCAATTGAGATGGAACTTGCAAAAAATGTTCATTGTGTTGAATTCACAGGCTTGTGTGCCTGACTTGGGCAGTGAGGAACAATATTTGGTCTCAATTTGTTGAAACTGGATAATAAAAATGTCAGCCACTTCAAGGTCAAAGTCTTGATACAGTATCTTAAGTTTTATGTTGGGACATCATTTAAATGGGAGTAAAATAATAGGACAAGCAAAGGGAAGGTACAGCATGGCTTGACTGTCTATCACTGGAGACCAGTGTCAGTAAAAACAAAATGCACCAATTTCAGTGTGTATTTTTACAAAAATACATTTTTATAATTTTTCACATTAAATATACTGTCTTGTGTAGTTTTCAATTGAAGATATGTCCCAAAGGATTAGCAAGTTCTGTTCATTCTCATTCTGCTTTATACGAAGCCCCTGCTTTTTAGGTCCCGAGCACCGAATGGTGTGAGGCACTTATTGGAATTGAAGGAATTTTTATTATTATTTGGAATTGGGTTTGTAACAGAAACAACATTAAAACTGATTAAACAATTAAGAAAAAAATTGTCCTTTATGCTACTGACTTTTGTTAAAATATGTTCTGTACAATAACAATAACTAGTGAAAAAATGGTAATGGTGCACCACTAATAATGGAGAGGTGAAATGACTTTCTCACAGACATGAAGGAGTTTGTTTATTCTGTATCAAGCAAGTCCCTTTAAACTGACCTTCACTGCTTAGAGCTTGAATATTAAGAGGCTGTCACCTCTGGTAAAACTGATAGACATCAGTGTGGTCTTGCAAAACCACATAAGTTGACACAACTTCCCAGTTGTGCTTCTATGTTTTCTCTTTTTGTCACTGGGTAGTTCACAAAATTTGTGAAGGGCTGTGGAATAGGAGCTTGAGCTTGACCTGCTAGGTTACCTATCTGGTATTGAAGCCAAAACAGCACATAGTACACACTACATCGTAGACATTGTAAATTAATTAAAACAAGCCAATTTTTCTACTTATTTCTTTTATGCTCTGATCGCCAGCTGTCTGCTCTCAGCACATTCACCATCTCTGTCCCTCAACTACACACTCACAAAGCACACATTACTCTCATACCAACGTAATATGCAGACATGTGGATTGCAATTTGGTATGGCCATTTTCTGTGTGCCATGATTATTTCTTTCAGTACAAGTTGTGATTAACCTATGCAATATGTGATGTGGGGAAGTCAAGTACAGTGTATTTGAAGTTGTGATTTCACTGTGCCACGATGCCACCAAAACAGTATGGCTACTGTAAAATAAATAAATAAATAAATATAAATACAATAGTGGTACCATTGTATACTATACTACTATAGTGATTTGTTTTGTTTTGTGTGTTTTTCTTCTTAATAATACCCAGTTATTTGTTACTTGCTTCACTCCCCAGCAAAAGTAACGTAATAAAGTATCCCATTAAGTGATTAGAAAATTTTAGAATTCAGAAGCAACAGTGGCAATGTTTTATTTATTTCTTTTTTTTCTTTCATTGACAGATTGCTCATACTTATAGTGTTAACAAGTTATGTTGGCAGGAATTGTTTGCTCCTTTATCTTAATTTTGTTGTTGTTTTGACAGTACCTTTTAATGTATTTTTGATTTGCCTGCATGTTCCCTAGTGATTGCGGACGGTGCTGCACCATGGCAAAAGCTGAGCTTGAATTCACACTTTTTGCTGGATATATTTTAGTTTGCTGTGTTCTTGTGAATATGGATGTAGTCTTTCTTGCTCTGGACTGATCAGCACGTGTGTTAGGCAGGGGCTGTGGAGGGATGCGTGGTGGGCTAAATGCCTCATCCTTTGATGAGATTTGGCGTCTAAAGCGGCACACTGACCGTTCACCTAATTCCTTGTGCAGTGACAGCTGGGCCTCAATGCCAAACTGTGCGTGTGTTCCTGTGTGTTGTGTGAGAAAGAGATGAGCGCTCAAGTTCGGGCTGCAATGGCAGAGGAAGTGGTGTAGAAAGTTAAAGAAAGCAAAACTAGGGCAAGCAGAAGGCTCATTTATGCAATGACTTAGACTTTGGGAGTTTTCACTCAGGAATAGTGGGATAACGGCAACACTAGAGAGAGAGAAGTTGAAATGACAAGGAAAGGTGACATGTGGAAGTATGGTATCCAGCCCTGTCCAAGGTTTAGACACATTTTACCTTCAGTGAGGCACATTACTTTTCAACCAGACATAATACAAGAACAAGTGAAGTAAAGAATCTCTTGCCTTAATACTTTACTAAAGCAAGGATCCCACGAAACCACCAAGGCTGCTAAATGCCAAGTGCTTATAAAATTTCTTTATTGTATATGGTTTTATTCAGTTTGTCTGACTGAGTTGACAGGAAATCAGTTGCCTTTGTAATAACTTGCTGCAAAGGATGTGAAATTGCACTCAATTACTCTCACCTGCCACATACACACGGTCACATGTGGAAACTTTTTTTCTTCCTGTAGTGATTGAAATGCAAAGGAAGTGATGTTACTTAATACTGCTTACACCACTGTGATCTGCTTGCAGAACACTCATTTTTTAAAGGCAGCTGAAACATGCTTTTCTGTTGGTGTCGCACTGTTAGAGAATGAGTTCTGTTCAGAAGGACACCCACTCTGCATGTGATCTGCAATACAAAAAATCTATAAAGTAGGGTAAAGCTACCTAAGAGCGCAGTGTTTTATCTTCTCAGCTAGAAGAATTTGCTGTTTTCCTCTGTTTTTATTGTAAATCTTAGTGGCCTTTGTCAGTGTAGCAGTTTTAAGATTATTGTGCATGTGTATATCTGGGTTTCGGGTTGCCCCCTGAGAGAAAATTCAATCCAATGAAATTCTTCCATAGATAAAGAAAACTGGATACAGCGTGTTGTACTTTACTATGTAGGGTGCATAAATTAACAAAACAGTGGACAATAAATAGTGTAGGAGCATCACAATTGTACATTTATTTTACTGTTATACTATGTAAATGCTGAACAGGTTTTACGATGTAATGGTATGTATTTTTATTAAATATAAGCAAATGCACTTTTTAGTTCCTTTTATAGTTAATTGTTAACCATACGTGATGAGCTAGTTCACGTTTGCTGCCATCGTTGTTGATTACTGCTTCTTTATGACGTCTGTGTAGATGGATTTGCCCCGAGTTTACAAGTAGGAACTCTGACTCGGACTGGCGTTCCATTGTACTTTTCTAGTAGGATGTAGAGGTTGGATTAGAACTTTTGTTTTCTTGTCTTTTGTTCAACTTTTTTGAAATTAGCAGCGCCTAATGCAGCAGATCTGAAAAACTGTTATTACAGTAGGGATGGAACGGTTCACAAAATCCACGGTTCAATTTGGTCCACGGTTTTTGGTTCGATTAGGTATATGTTGAATATTAGGAAAATCAATTATGTCTTGTATAATCCAGTTAAAAACTGACCTTTTCATCTCCCATTGTGATGTAATGTAATGGGCTGTCACAGTCAGGAAACTTTCAGGAGTCCTGGAGTTCCATCCATCAGTAGTTAGTGCTACAGAGGCTGTCAGACAACTTTAACTATTTCTTGTCGGGTCTCTTCATAAAGTTTGATAATTACCATGTGTACCAGCATTTGCGGGAGGGCACTTTTTATGTATTTTTTTGGTCAAGCTTTATTATAGAGACAGTGAGAGACTGAAGGGGGTGTGATAGAGGGGAAGACATGCGGTAAAGGACCTCGGGTTGGATCGAACCCGGTACAGCCGCGGCGAGGACTGTGCCTCTATGGTACGCGCTCTACCAGTTGAGCTACTGGGATGCACCGCGGGAGAGGATTTTAAATCGTGGTCAAGCACTTCAATCATAGAACAGAATCCCGCAACCTCCACTACAGAATAAGGCTGCTTATCCTCAGCTATGAAATATCCCACTCCTTTAGTATCGCATGTGGCTGTTTATGAGCCGTGGTGAGTAGATGTCCCTTCAGTCGCCTTTCTCCTCCTCCTCGCGCTACTAATTATCTCACAGGTATGTCTCCGCAGGTGAGCTGAAATGTTAGTCGTGTTGTGTTACTGTAAACAACACACACTTTTGTCCACAACTTTTCTTTTCTTTTTTTATCGCCTTCATCGTCGGTCACTCTAAATGCAAAGTGATCCCATACAGCAGACCTATAAAGTGCTGCTGGCGCATCATCTAACTCTGACTCTTTACCACTCACCATACCCATACAATTCTCCACAACAACGGACCTAACACGCTATTTATATTTGCTACACCCGGCAACGCTGCTTCGCTTCTTCTGTTATTTACTACTGGTGGATGGCTGTAGGCGCAGTACCGCCACCTGCTGCTCGGGAGTGTACACGCGTCACCTATGAGAAAAAGGAGCAGCGCATGAACCAAACGGACCACACACAAATTGAACTGAGACAGGCGAACCGAACAATTCGGACGGTTTAAAAAAAACGTTCCATCCCTATAATACAGATGTATCAGAACTAGGCCTGCCAAGTTAACATTATTTTGTGGGAGGATAAGTTGCCCCAGAAATTTTGTGAAAAACAATGTTATTTAATTTTAAGTCCATTACTTGCATCTGGCAAAACAGTTTGTTAGTATAAGTACTCTCTTCTAAAGAGCAATACACCTTTATTGATAGGATGTGAGTGTGGAAGAACTGCCTGAAAAACAAATAACAAAACTTTTTAGTGTAGTTTTTAATTTGTTCATTTGACTTCAGTGCTGTGAAAAATCTGTTCTATGTGAATATGGCTTTGGATCTGGCCCCACATTAACACATCTGCCAGTAACAATTTCCATGTCCCATTACAACCGAGAACAAAGTGGCATAGTCACCGCAACCTGTGACTGATTCCTAATGCTTCCCCTTAATGATTCCCAATTACATAAATTTTGATGTTGGGGCATTATACAGTTATTGAATTGTACAGAATATTTATCGGAAAAGGAAAAACTGCTAAAGCGTGCACACTACCTCATATGAAGAAATTATTAAATGATTTCCCCCTGAAACCTGCCTCTTTAATAAACCAATAAGTGGATGGGGAAAATGAGTGGGAGGGAGTATTGCCGTATGGTGGAGGAAATAAATGAGGTGAAGGGGAACTCTATACCGTCAAAAGTTGGCTTGGGTGTTTTTGCACTGCATAGAAAGCAACAAGCAACAAGCAACCCTCCTCCACCTCCTCCCCATCCCGCTCTCTGATATATCAGGCCTACACACACTCGTTGATGCATGCTTAGATCCACCTACCTCCACCCTCACAATTATGCAGGGTGTTGTATAGGCCACATAGTCCCTCAGAAATTGATTATATATACATACCTATATATATATATACATACACACACATAGAAGTTTTCAGTTGTTTACAAACAATACCACAGGTTAATTAATGGTGATGTAGGCTATTTGTATGCCTGTTTTTTTTTCCTTACTCTGGGAGATCAACAGAGGGCAGATGGCTAACTCCCTTGTCTTCACACATCTGTCGAGACTGACTGGTTAGTTAGCCAGCTGATTGGCTTGCTGGCTGAGTAGCTACCGACTGACTGGTGTGCTCAAAAGCTCTATGGCCTTTTGCTGGCTGATTTCTGACTGGCTAGATGGCAGCTGCTGCTGTTCAAACAGAGTTGCATCTGCTGAGCCCTTTGTTCTAATACACACTGACACACACGCACACACACATACACACCCCTCAATGACTCAGAGTGTGTGTTTGAAAAGAAAGAAGTTCTTTTGTTTGGTAGTAAAATTGAGATGGGGGAGGGTTTTGGGCAGTCCTAATATGATTTGTCTGTTTGTGAATGTGTAAGGCTTTTTTTCAATGGGTGCATGTTTTTCTGGAGTAGTTACAACTGATTAACTAGCTGAACGTGCAAGTTAATCTGTTGCACTGCTGCTCAGCAGGTAATAAGGCTGCTAAAAATGTTGAAGCAAATTAGCTGTTGTGATTATGATGTACCATCTAGAAAGGATAAAGTGCCTTGGGGAAACCATATATTTGTGATTTCCTAACCAACATCACAAATGAAGTAAAGAAAAAATCCTATCTACAGTTTAAGCCAGATTTTGCTTGAGCTGATGTTGTTAAATAACTTTATAGAAACACAATGCCTCCAGGTAAACATCGCCACCACTGCTGCTAAGGTTTATCTACATCCACAATGGGTTATGTACATCAACAAAAGACTGATACTACTACTACGATTACTGTACCATTACATCAGTGCATTGTATGTCAGTACCAGTAAAGCAAGGTTTTTGGTCAAATAATTTGCCTATGAATGAGCTTGGCATGTTACTATATTTTCAGGCACATTGTTGTTACAAATTCAACACACAAGGGTTATTATCCCTTTATTAGAAGAAGAGTGCTTTAAGATTATTTTATCAAATTGACAGTAACGGCAGCATGTTTCAAGTAATTGGCAGCAGAAGTTGGCATTCTGCAGTTGTCCAGGTCTGCTCAGTCATAAAAGAGCGTTCATACTACATTCATCACAGTCCAGTTTTCAGAACAGAACTTCATTTGTACAGCAGCCTTTTGGTCTTGTGCACTAACTCCAATTTTTTGTCCTTCTTGCTCCTCTCTCTCGCTCTTTTTCTCTCTCTCTCTGTTCTTTACTTCATCCTTCCCTCTGTCTGTTTCTACAGGAACCTGAATTTGGACCATGGAGTAGCAAGCTTCAAATTAGCAGCTAGCTGATTAGCTCCTCACTGCACAACACACCTCCCTCCATCCAGTCCCCTCCATCTGTGGGCCCCCCACCCAGCCATGGCGGACCCAGGGATGTTGAGTTTATTTGGGGACGATGCAGGGCTGTTCTCAGATGGATTAGATGGTTTAGGAGACTGCTTTCCACAGCAGCCTGCCTCAGCGCAGTCCAACCCCTTAGCCCAGCAGAATAATCCCTCTCTGAACCATGAGCACCAGGGAAGCAGGGGTTACCATCAGGGGATGATCCACAGTGCTGGGCCTAGCCCAGCACAGCCTAAATTGGGGCAAATGTACGACCATGGCCCCTACACAGGCTACGACCAAGCTGGTACCCCTGGAGGACGGATGATGGCCCAGAATGGTCCCAGCCAGGGGCCACCAAATGTGAACACGGCCATGAATGGCATGGCTTCTCACTACCATAATAACCCAGCTAACTCTAGCAACCCCCACCATGGGTACCCGGGTGATGCTGGAGGAGGAGCAGCAGCAGGTGGGGGTGGAGTTTGGGGCCAGCAGCAGCAGCAGCAGAGCAGATCAGCTTATCAGCAGCCTCCGACACAACCAGGGGGCACCCCCAACCAGATGGGAGGCTACCAGATGTCTCAAGGCAACTATGGTGGGATGCAAGGCCCACAAACTGCCAATGCAGCTCGCATGAACCAACACTACCCTTCACAGAGCATGGCACCCCCTCCGCAGACCATGGCCCCCCCTCCTGCTCAGGACCCATCTCACTACCTGGGACATGTTGGAATGGGTGGGGCCCAGATGAGACACCCCCAGCCCCAGTCACAACCCCAGGGCTATCCAAATATGGGCCACACACCCAGATACCCACACTCCCCCTCCCGACAGCCTCCACACCCCCACCAGCACCAACAGAATATGGGGGGGTTTGCGGGTGGCCAGTTCCCTGGCTATCAGGCCCAGTATGGAGCTATGGGACCTGGGATGGGTCAGGGTGCTAATGCTAATGTCAGTGCTAATACCAACCAGGCAATGGGATCAGGGCAGCTAGGCCAGAGGTTTAACCAGGGATCAGGTCCAGCAGCTGGGCAACAGGGGCAGCGATACCCCCCTGGACCAACACACCAACCCCAGCCCCATCAGACCCATCCTGCCCCAATGCAGCAGCAGGCAGGGCAGCAGGGCCAGCCTATGCACCCCCAGCACCCCCAAAATCTGCCCCAGGCCCAAAACCAGCCCCAGTCCCACCTTGCACCGCCAGCTCAGGGATCTTACCCCTCCCCCTCATCCATGTCACCCATGCGGGTTTTGGGAACCCCAACACCTCCTCCTCAACAAGGCAGACCCCCAAGCGCCGGACTAGCTGGACCCCCAGAGGTTGCAGGGTACACAGCCATGCAGTCTCCACCCAATGCTATGGTCCATCCACAGAGAACTCCCCAAATCCCTCTGTCTGCCCCACACCCCCATCACCAGCAGCCCCACAATCTGCCCCCCAATGCAGGGCAGATGTATCCTGGCTTGGGGCCACAGCGAGGTCCACAAATGGGGCAAAACAGGCCACAACAGCAGCAAGGTAAGCCCAGAATGGTATTGCTTTCCCTTTGGTCCCACTGTTGTCACATAATTGGGAACAATTCAGTCCCTCCACTTTAACTATAAACCTCTAGGAAGCAGAAGTGAAAAGATAAGCAAACTAAAATGATACCAAAAGTTATTTTTCTTAATATTTGCTATTCCTACACTCTATTTGTGGTTGGTTAGTACAAAGCAGAACTATTATAAATTATAAAGATGGTTGTGTGACCCAATGCGAATGTATCACTTCTGGTGTGAAAGCTTTACACTGTTTGTACTACATTTTCATTGGTGTTGATATAAAGAAGGAGTAAGGTTATATTTGAGAGCATTACACATATTTTATTTTATTTTATTTTGTATGTCACTTCCATTGAAACATGCACATTCCTTAGATATCTGCATGCATGTCAGAGGTCAGATCCCACAGTCGGGTGGGAAGGGGATCCTCCTCATGGGCAGAGAGGGTATGCAATGCAGTTGTAATACCAGCAAACCTCCATTTACAAGCTCAAAACTGGAATACAGTTCAGTTGTTTCAGCCTTTTAGTTGTGAGTTCTTGAACCAATTAAGAACATTTATATTGTCTGTGAACCGATAATACCTTAATTTTATAGATAAGAAAACATGTGAAATGTCTGCTGTTCTTATTAGTGAAATAAATCAGTAAAAGTTGACGCTTGTTAGGAAAAAAAGCTTTAGACTTATTTTATTACTTATGAACCTTTTTTTTTTACTTATACTGTACTGTATTCTACAAGGTTTACTGATGGTTTTGGTTATTAAAACACAGACCCAAGAAAGAAAAGTTTTTTCTGTCTTAACGGTGATGGATAGAAGGTAAAACACTTCACATAACGTATCAATACAGTCAGTCATGATTCTGTGTTCCTCCTCTTGTTTCTACTCCCAGGGCCTCATGAAGCACCAGTCAACCAGGGGGGAGAACAGCGTCTACTCCAGGCCTCGCAGCAGGCCTCTCGAAGCGGGCAGCCCCTGCAGCCCTCTCCCATAGGTTTCCAGGGTCCAACCGTCAGTCAGCACGGAGTTCCGGCCCCAAATCAGGGCTTGGCATCACCCGCCCAAAATGCTCAGACACAGCACACACACATGCCCCCCCAGCCCCACCACCTGCAGAGCACGCCTCCTCCCACCAGCCAGGCCTCCCACCCATGGGCACCTCCGCCTCCTGCCTCCCACCCGCTCTCCTCACCACCTCTCACTCCACAGAAAGTGCCTCACGTACAGGTGAGCCTCCGTCAAACAAACGCTTTGATGTGGTAGCAATGCTGCATGTGAGTATGAGAGAGATCAAGACTGTGCATTTGTTTTCATGTGTGGGTGTTTTTCATGTGAGTGTTTATTTTTCATGTGGGTGGGGGAATGTGTGTGTTTGGAGTGTAAGGGAAGTGTGTGTGTGTGCATAAATGTGTGTGTACATGACATTTGAGAACACAGCGGTGCATTGGGCGCTGGTTCAGTGGGGTTGTGTGTGTATTCATGTCAGCGTGTTTTTTTGCCTTTTGTGTCTGCTGTGGGCCTTGTGTGTGATTGTGTTTCCGTGTGTGTGTGTGTGGGGGGGGGGGGCGGTGGATTTTTGCAGCTGTTTGTTTCCTGTGAGCTGCATATCCTGAGATGTGTGCAATACACATGCACATGTGCGCACACACACACAGGCGCCACCAGCATAATCTCTCCTCCCTCTTGCTCCCACATCTCCCCCTCCTCTATAGAGGAAACCTCCCTTCCTGTCTCTCCCTCCACCCCGTCTCCTCTCTTTCCGCTCTCTCTCTCTCTGCCTGTCTGTCTGTCTCACTGTTTGTTTTATCCATTTCAGGGGTGTCATCTCTAAGTTAATGTTGTGTAGCCGGATGTGCAGAGAGACAGTTTGGAAAAGAGGGAGACAGTGAGGAGAAGAAAAAATCTGGGGGGTGATTAAGAGATTGGGGGAGGGGGAATATGCTAAGAGGAAAAAAGTGAGAAAACAAGTAAAGATCTCTAGAGAGGGAGTTCAGGATCTCTAGCAAAGGAGGCAGGGAGGAGGAGGGGAGTTCTGCTGGATAGGGGTTAGCACTTCTCAATGGCAACCTCCATGTTTGTGTTTGTGTGAGCGTGCACCGTCGCTGCCTCCTGCATCACGTGCCCTCAGCTTCCATTAGCTTGTTTTGTTGCTCAAAGCTCCCTTTCTCTACTGACCCATTCACACACAATAGCAGCCCTGTGGCCACACACACAGATGTAGTCCTTTTTTTTTCTCGTCCACACAACTCCCCACTCCTCACTTTCCACTCCCCCCACCCCACCTCCGAGACTGCGTCGCTGCATTTTGTGGTTGACATTTCAGCCGTCACTCCTAATTTATCCAGCACTCCTGACCTAGATGCCAGGTTGACTGGTGAGCCCTGCACCGCGCCTGGGTGAGCTGCATGTGCCGCCCT
The DNA here is from genome assembly GCA_028566105.1 of Hypoplectrus providencianus. Taxonomy (NCBI): domain Eukaryota; kingdom Metazoa; phylum Chordata; class Actinopteri; order Perciformes; family Serranidae; genus Hypoplectrus; species Hypoplectrus providencianus. The sequence goes on from JAOWBC010000115.1 coordinate 22,282,158, forward strand.
GACTCTAGCTGCAGGCCCGGTAGCCCCTGTCTCACACACACACACACACACATACACCACTGACATGCCGACAGTGTGGCTTGGGATAGTGCGGTCTGGAATGGGATGGTAAATGTGCCTGGGGAAATGGGATAGCCTAGCGAGAGGAGTACTCAGTGATGTGTGTGTGTGTGTTTGTCTGTGGCACAGGAAGGCAGTCTGAGCTTCATGATGCACTTGTTAGAAAGAGACACACACACACGCGCACGCACGCACGCACCAAGCTGGTCAGTCAGTCATAATGACTGTATGTCTGGTACTCTAAGCTCCATCTGTTCACTAAGCATGGTTATTACACATGCACGCACACACGCGTGCCTTCGTCAGCAGCTCAAGGTCACAGCTCTGGCAGAGTGCTGTGTTGTGACCTTTATTCTACATCTCTCTCACACACACACACACACACACACACACACACACACACACACATACTGTGTTGCGTGCAGCACTTCAGTTGACATATAACATGCCTGTCTCGCCCCTCCCCCGCTCATGCATGCTGTCAGGGAGCTGCTATACCATACCAGCTCTGCAGCTTCGAGGAAATGCTTCAGTGATGTTGGTTGCAGTGATAAGAGCTTGTTTCAAAAAATGAGTGAAACTCTTTCCCCTCCTTAGTTTTGCCCAGTTAAATTATCTGTCATTAAAACTAACATATAGAAATGTTGAGCTGAGCATGTCCTCAATCCTGTCAGAACAATAGACACCTAATGGCAAATGAAGTAAAAATCTTCTACACAACCATAGCAGATCAGTTTGGCTGTGTCCTTGTCCTGAAAAATGACATACTGAATTATCCTCTGAGGACAGACATAAGAGTAATCGTGTGATCATCCTGCCAAGCTAGTTCTCTGCAAGCTGCCTCATCTTGGTTTTGGTGGTTGAGTGATTTTTATTGGAAACTTACCTAACCTATTTGAAGACATGCAACTGATGCTGTAGTGTCTGAACAGAAAGGGAGTTGCTTCCTTCTGAGCATACCATGAATGGCTCTTGGATGTTAAGACATTTGGCCTGTTTGAGAAGTAGCCAGGCATGCACTTAATCGATCATGCTGCTAAAATTTGTGTCCTACCTGAACCAGGATTGCTATGTTCTCCAGCATGTGCAGGCGATCCTAAGCTCAGGTGATTGTGACAGCTGCAGCTTATAGAGCTGAGAGCTGTGGTTGCTCTCCCCTGGCTTCCATGATGGGAAACACCTGGCTTCACCAGATCTAGGCTGAAAACATGCTTTTTTTCACTAAACTTTGCTTCTGTCACCCACTGTCCACTTTACACTAACTACTAGCCGGTTAACTCTTGGCATTGGACCTGCACTTTTTATTTGAGATAACTAAGCATTCAAATTTGCATTAGTCATCTGCACCATGCAGAAATCGAATTCTTAAAATAAAGACAAAGGTGTTTAGAATTGATCCCATCATTGATGAATTCTTGACATTCTCTTAAAATTGGATCTTTTAATTTGCTGCAATGAAGAACATACTATTTAACTATATTTCATATGGCTTTAGTGTGCTTATTAGGCACTTAAGCAAACAGGTCTGTTCTTGCTGGTTAGGTCTTCCTTATTGTAACCTGCTGAATGGTGGGAGACAGAAGTGTAGATGTCCGTTTTGGATAGGTGGCGGGTGGAGCGGATGGATGGGCCGAGTAAGGGGAGAAGCTGAACCATGAGGACTGTATTTCCTTTCATTCCATCCTTTGGGAGTCTTAAGTGTTTCTGCCTGGTAGATTTAACCCTTCATCTTACTCTCCTTTCAGCTGTCCCGTCCCCCTTCAGCTTCCTCACCCTTCTTCACTCATCTTCTTACTGTAACTCTCCTCCAAGCACCCCCCCTGTCCTAAGAGGGATGAAAATCAACCCTGTTTTGCCCTTATGGATCTTTTTATTAAATGCAGTCATTGGTGGTATTAGTACAACCTGTTTTGGAAGTGGACTATAATGGTGTTCCGGAGAATAGTGATCCCCAAACCAGATCACTTTTTTTCTACAGTGATCTGGATATAAACCAGTTCAACCCTGCAGACCAGCGAGCTAAATTCACCCTGCAGAACACCAAACCTGACGCAGGACCCGGGTGTGGGTGTGTGTGTGTGTGTGATTGTTTGTGTATACACTGTGTGTGTGTCTCCATTGTCATTCGTGTGATTGATTATCTGGGAAGCTTGGCAGGAGGACAGATTTATCTCTTGGCACTGCATTTCCCCCCATCTCTCTCTATCTCTCTTCTCCTTTCTGTGGTTGTCCCTCTACCTCTATCTCTCCCCTAGTTATCTCCCCCCTCTTCCTCTCCTCCCCCTACTCGTGTGTCTAAATGGCTCAGTTTACGTGTGTGTCAGCAGGTGTTTGTGTGCATGTGTGCAGAGGTTTGTGTGATGCGTGACCTTGCAGTAGTTTGGTGTGAATTGTGTGTGTGTGTGTACATTAGCATTCTCCTGATGGAAGTGGACTTTCAGTGATGGCACCCCAACTCTGTTCTCCTCCACATGAACACAACCGAGGTGTGTGTGTGTGTGTGTGTGTGTGTGTGTGTGTGTGTGTGTGTGTGTGTGTGTGTGTGTGTGTGTGTGTGT
>JAOWBC010000115.1:22299065-22311426 GCA_028566105.1 Hypoplectrus providencianus
CCAGCTGCCAATGGGTTACCCCCCCACCCCCCCCCCCCCACCTACACACACACACACACACACACACACACGCACGCACTCTCACAGCTCCATTCAGAGTTGACCTCGGGCTTGGCAAAGAGCCAAAACCACAATGCTAGCTACGCCAGACGCCAAGCTAGCGTTTCCTCAGGCAGGGTGTGTGTGTGTGTGATTGATGATTCATGGCATTACAGTAGTAGTAGCATGGTGGAGGCTGTGTGTGTGCGCGCTTGTGTGTATGTTGCAGTTGTAATGGTGAATGGAAGTTGATGGCTGTGCTTCAAAAGAGCTACTGTTTTTCACACACATACACATGCTGGATGTAAGGAAAAATCTTTATCTTTTCAGTTGTTTTTTTTTTTACATTAAGCATTCATAAAAAGCCTTGAAAGTTTGGAAGAAATTACTTACTAAACAGTAATGTATTCAATGTCAGGCATATCTTTGCATTTAAGTTTTTTCATTTCCACAAAATCCCTTGTGCAAACTGAAACCCAGATTGAAATCAAACAATCCTGTGTCTCACACCAGACATGGGGCAGACCGGACCAGAGCTAGGCTGACTTCCATGAGCAGTGTCATGAGGTCACAATGTCCTTTTTTCGCAATTGCATTAATACTAACAATTTAGATGTTATCAAAGCTATAAAAGTCTTGAAATCTGGAAAGGTGCCTTGACAGTGAAAGTGCATAAATGTCTTCTCTGAGAAGGCTCAATGAACCCTTTTACATTTGAAGCTAAATGTCTTCATATTTCTTCCCTTCAAAATCCCGTTGCACTTTTAAATGTTCTTTATACTTCTACTCAAGCTTCATTCACATTTGCCCTTTATGTTGTGCCCAAATCGGCTGACAGACTGACAAGATACGAACGAAACAATACGTATCCTCAATATGAAGATGTCAGGCAGAGTGGCATTCAGTGTTGACTGGCATGTCTGTGTGAAACGGGTGTGCAGGCTTTTTCTGCAACACTTAAAGCACGTGTTGTATAACAATGATGAGACACTTCTGCTTTTTCCCAATGCAGTTGTTATATTGCTTATTATTAACCTTTTTTTTTCCTTTTCAGCTGGAGTCGGGGGAGGAAGTGGAGGTGGAGGAGTTCTACGTCAAATTCAAGGGCTTGTGAGTAACAAGCTATTTTCTCCCCGTCCACCTCTTTTGTTTTTCACAGCAGGGCTTCCTCTTTTTTTAGACACATTTTCAACACACGTACACATGACGGTGTCCATAGCGTCCGTGATTGTAAAGAGCTATTCAACCTCAAAGCCTTATCCACTTTGTTAACATAAGATAACTCAGTAATTTGTGCCACAGATTCACTCATACATCAATAATTGCACCGACAAAGCACAAGTATTAGCAATGGTAGTACACTAATATGTTTTTGGGAAATTGGACCCCATGTACTACATATGGCTAAATGTGCATATAATCCTTCATGCTCCTAACTATGTACTGTCAAAAAGAAAAAATCAGAATCATTCAAAATGAAATCAAAAACCTTGTCAAATAGAAGAAAACAATTAATTTGAAACAAATTAATGTAAATCTGCAAAATTCTTTCCACCATTGCCATCATCATTAACATGTTGCATTGTGAAGTATTAATGCAGGCAAAGTGTCTAGTCTCTGGAAAGTATAATTTCCAATAGAATTGGTATTACTTTTGCTGGCATACTTAAGTTTGAGATGAGCTTACAAATTTTGCATACTGTTCTGCACACTGATTCCAATGTTATGGATAAGGTTTGGACACAGTTGCGACATTTTTGTTATCGGTCGTCATTTCATTATTTGTCTATCCTGACTCCAATCGAGTGATAGGGCAGCAAAAAAATAAGAAAAAGCAAATGATATTGAGGCTGCATGCACAAAATTGACTACACAATTTGCAAATAAGAGTGTAACCAACACTCCGCCCCGGTGAAGAATGGTCACCAGTGTTGAGTCTCACATATTGCGACAAGCTCTTTTATGAATCACTGAATGTTTTATGTCTCTTCTGTCTCAGTTCGTACCTCCACTGTCGCTGGGCAGATCTGGAAGAGCTGGAGAAGGACAAGAGAATACATCAAAAGGTCAAGAGGTTCAGGGCAAAGCAACTGCTCAACAACTTCATAACAGAGGTAAGACCAGCTCTCTACACTCATTAGTACAAAGTCTTGTAAAGTGTTTATTTTTTAACCATAATGTTTCCAAATTGGGAATATTCTTGAATTTTTATATAGTCTCTGAAAAATAAACTGGATTTTCAACTATCTGGCATTTCATCTACACAATTACTCATGTAAATCAATTGCCATGAGCAATCAACCTTTGTCATAAAATGTTTTTTTTTCTAATTTATTTTCTTTATAACCTGATCATTTTGTCAATTCAATCCTTTATCTTGTTTGAGCAAATACATATATTGCTTGACTCACTGTTATATGCAAATGCTTAACAACATTTAATGCAAAATACATTGTTTTTGATAAAATTTTCATTCATAGCTAGAAAGGACACTAAGAATGCATCTCAATATTTGCAAGCGTTAAATATGCCTCGTCAAAGCATGCACACACTATTAATAACAGTTGGTAAAAGTATCATAAACTGATTGCTCTTGTTTTTTCTGTTTTTTGCAATTGCATTTAATGTATATATTTTAATAAAAGGGTTTGGCAGTACACTGTACACGGACTGTCATTATTGTTTCACTAAAGCTGATTATTAATAGCTTTATTCAGACAAAAAGTGCCACTTGTACAATAATGTACACTGACTCATCAGACTGACTCTAACCCCAAGTAATCCTTCAAACAACTGTATTCCTTTGAGCAGGCAAAAGACAAAGCAGACATTTGAAGACTTCATGATAAAAATACATAAAACTTCCTTCTTATTCATACACTGAACATGAAATAATCTGGCCTCACCATAATATCTGCTGCAAGCTAACTGCGATGAAAGCAACTCCGTGTTTCTAATAGTAAAACTCCACTTGCTTTCTCTCCAGATGGATGATGAGCCTTTTAACCCAGACTATGTGGAGGTGGACCGTGTCCTGGACGTTTCAGAGAGCACAGATGAAAACGGAGAGGTGCTTTGATCTCTTCCTGTCATCTTTCATGGGTCTGAGCCTCTCTCTCTCCACACGCACTCACCAAACCTCCCTCTTGTTCTTGTGTGTGTGTTTATGTGCAGATGGTGACCTTATATTTGGTAAAATGGTGTAGTCTGCCTTACGAAGACTCCACTTGGGAGCTGAAAGCTGACATCGACCAGTCCAAGATAGAGGAATATGAACACATCGCAGCACGCACACCCGACACTAAGAGAGTGGCAAGTATCTGTGTGTGTGTGTCCGTGAATGCTCGTTGGGTGCTATATGGGTCTTAGCCTCCTCCCACTAGGCGTGTGTTTGTGTGCATTGGCCTGCTGCCTGCTCCTTCCTCCTCCAGATTTACAGCTCCCTTAACTGCTCTCCACAGGGCCACGTTCTTGTGGTCTCACACACTCACACACACACACACGCCCTGCTCTTGTGGCCAGGCCAAACCACTAACAGTGTGTTTAATGCTGAACAGAAGCAGCTGACTGGCTGTGGTCTTTCCCTCATCACTCCTTTCCCTCCCTATGTCCATCTATTTAACTGCTGCCTACTGTTTCTCCTTAAGGACCATGTTAGAAATGCTCTACAGACGCAGTTTTTGGATATTTATGTTTTCTACTTATGTTTTTAGCAACACTAGAAGTGTAGCTCAGGGAATATTGCTTGGACAAACAAGGAAACATCTAATCAACTATTTGACAGCCACACATTCATCTTTCACCAAGGATGAATGCCACTAATTTTTTTGGTCAAAATTTCAACTTGTTGAAAGTTTCATGCATGATGAGATTTGAGTTGCCCCACTGTGCATTTAGAATTGTTTGTGTTGGAGCAGCTCGTCTATTAATCAGCAAAAGTGACAAGTGACTTAAATCTTCAATTACAAAACAGCTTGCTGTCTCTTTTCCATGAATCTGAACCTGCACCTCAAGAGTAGTAAGCATTATGAATATGGTTAATATTAAAATGATGCAGTAATGGAAATGATGCTGTGATATGTATCAACTTAACATGGGGCAGGAAGCATTTTTTAATAGCAACATCCTTACGCAATTTTTTTTATAAATGAGAAGATAATAAATGAGAAGCTTCAGTGTCTTTGGTAAATCATTTTGTGTGTTTAGGATCGGCCTCCCGCAGCCGAGTGGAAGAAGCTGGAGGGCTCCAGGGAATACAGGAACGGCAACGCACTCAGGGAATACCAGCTAGAAGGCCTCAACTGGCTAACCTTCAACTGGTACAACTCGTAAGTCACCATTATCTTTATTTTATTCGAATTGGTCCCTAACTGCTACTGCCAGCCTGTACATGTGAGATCACCCCATCTGATATTCTTAAGCAGACATTAAGTGGCCCTCTAGCATAGTGTGGTTCAGGTTTTCCCACTGGTGCCATCCATGCATGAAATGTGTGCACTGATAATTACACAAGAGTCTGTAGACGAATCCTTTCATTCAGTAGCCCATGCAGAAAAATGTAGATCAACTGAAGTCTGTGGAAATGTACAGATTTCTGCTATACTTTTATCTGCCTCAAATATTGCTGTTGAGGGTACATACATTCTATGGCTTTTCTGGAAAATAATGGAAGATGTATTCCTTGAGTATGACAGATAATTTTCTACTTACTCTCACACCTTTTTTTTTTGGATTAGATCACTGGAGTGGAAAACAGACTGCCTCACTCTTTTAGAAAAGCAGCATTAATAAACCAAAAGGGAAAGATCGTTTAGGTCATGGGAGCACATTGCTAAGTCATGTAAAAGTCTTGGAATTTTATATTGGGACCATAGTGGGAGCAGTCTTTGGTTTCTGACATGGGGGTATTGGGATCTTTACCGGTTTAGTTACGCTGAAATACAAAAGTAAAATACAGATCTTACTTGTAGCCTTTCATTGACACTGTCCACATCATTTGTCCTCCACAGACGTAACTGTATCTTGGCTGATGAGATGGGTCTAGGAAAGACCATCCAGTCCATTACATTCCTCTATGAGATTTATATGAAGGGCATTGAGGGGCCATTCCTGGTCATCGCCCCACTCTCAACCATCCCCAACTGGGAAAGAGAGTTCAGGACCTGGACGGAGCTCAACGCGGTGGTCTACCATGGCAGCCAGGCCAGCCGCAAAACCATCCAGGCCTACGAGATGTACTACAGAGACACACAGGTAAACAGCATAATGATGTTTTTGTTTAATGGTCAGAGAAGAGAGGGATTTTGTTGAAGAGACAAGGTTTTTTTTAGATAAATAGCAATTTATAAGGGGAAATATAATGATATACATTTTTCAGCTGCAGTGAAAATGCCAACAAAAAACACAGGTGTAGCTGTATGGGCTGCTGATCAACAGCATTAGTAATGTTGTATTTCATTAAGGTGTTTCAAGAGTTTGCTATCTTGTACAAATCTTGTCCATCCACGCTTTATATATTCACAAAGTCTTTGAAAATAAGTTCAATTTGTTGTATTAAAAATAGGTAAGTGTCAGCCTAAATTGCAGCAGCTTGCAGAGTGTAAATTAGAAATAACCTATAGAAAATATCAGTCTGGAGTGTTCTTGTTAAAATAAGCTCACTGGTTAGAAATCCTCTCAGCAGCTCTGTATGAGAAAAGGCTCAGATGAGGATGATATAGAAGTGAGATGCTGTTGTGTGAGGCAGTCAGCAGATCTGAACACCTCTTCGGTCAGCTGGGGATGGACAGTGCTCCTCTGCTGTGTAAGCTCTTTACAGTCCTCTAGCTGTAAGCCATATACAGTAAGCTGTTATTGAACACTACTACTAACATCTCCCAGTGTAACCTGTACCACAGTGAGCCTGTGAAGAAAATAAGATGTAGCGTTATATAGTCTATGGTGTTGTCCTTGCTAGCTGCTTTTTCCTAATCCAGGCTGAGGTAATCCTCAAGGTCACCATAGACTGTTTTTGTTTTGCTTTTACCCCTGTTCTACGTGTAGAAGGGAAAATGTTTCTGCCATCATTTTTTTGGCTGTACTATAAAGGGGTGTTTTTCTTTGAATAAAGACAGACAGACAACAGCCAAAAAAACACATGGAAAATATTGTTTGTGGCCCTTTTTTCAAGTTTATTGAAAGTACAGTGAAAAATTAACAGCTTTTATTTTAGAAATTCCATAGCTTTTTCTCATAAATAGAGTGAGCTGCTGATGCCCACTTTAATAGTAAATGAGTTATTGACAAAGATGCTGTAGATGACTCATTGATTTTGTGCTTTCCTGTTTCTTTTTCTTTCCTTTTCACTCCAGGGTAAAGTAATAAAGGGAGCATACCGGTTCCATGCCGTGATAACAACCTTTGAGATGATTCTGACTGACTGTCCAGAGCTTCGCAGCGTGCCATGGCGTTGTGTGGTGATAGATGAAGCCCACCGCCTCAAAAACCGAAACTGCAAACTACTGGAAGGACTCAAAATGATGGATATGGTGAGTATTGGCCAGGGCAAGGGTATTGCAGGAGTTGGGAAGAGGTTGGCAGTTGCAATAGATTGTTACTTTAGCCTGTCTTCTTCTATGAGAATGGATTTTTTTTTTTTTTTGTTAAGTGCTATTTCATTTTCCCCTCCTTTAGGAGCACAAAGTTCTGCTGACAGGAACTCCTCTCCAGAACACTGTGGAAGAGCTCTTCAGCTTGCTTAACTTCCTGGAGCCTGAGCGCTTCCTGTCTGAACAAACATTTATGACTGAATTTGGTGACCTTAAGACTGAAGAACAGGTAAATGCCCACTTGAAGTTGGAACTGCGTATAAGCAGGAGGTTGACGTCTCTTTCATTGTCCCATTGCTCCTTAATTCCCTTCTTCCCTTCTTCTTCTCCTTCTCTTAGGTTCAGAAACTGCAAGGCATTCTCAAGCCCATGATGCTAAGAAGACTGAAGGAGGATGTGGAGAAGAACCTGGCCCCGAAGGAGGAAACCATCATTGAGGTGGGCCATCTCATTATACATGTCTCAGATCTTAACTTTGTTTCAGAACTCTAACCTGTTCTGGTGATGAGTTTCATTTAAGCTGTCAGTGAGTGTTAGAAGGAAAAATAATTGAATGAATGTTGTTGTTTCAGGTGGAGCTGACCAACATACAGAAGAAATACTATCGGGCCATTCTGGAAAAGAATTTCTCTTTCCTGTCCAAAGGAGGTGCAGGAGGCGGTGGAGGTGGAGGCGGAGGATCCAGTGTTCCCAACCTCCTAAACACCATGATGGAGCTGAGGAAATGCTGCAACCATCCCTACCTCATTAATGGTAATCACACACACACAAACATGCATAAAAAAAAATAAAGGATTACATTCTGCAAACTTATCTTTAAATGTTCTCAAACCATTGTTTTTAGTTGCTGATGAATAAAATTGCCTTCTGTTGTCCAGGAGCGGAAGAGAAGATTGCAGAGGAGTTTAGGGACTCCCATGGTGGCAGGGCAGACATGCCGGACATGGCCCTCCAAGCCATGATCCAGTCTGCTGGCAAGCTGGTGCTTATTGACAAGCTGCTGCCCAAACTGAAGGCCGGTGGACACAGAGTCCTGGTGTTCAGTCAGATGGTACGCTGTCTGGACATCCTGGAGGACTACCTCATCCAGAAACGGTGAGAAGAGGGACAAATGACCAGTTCTTAAAGGGACAGTTCACACTTAAGAGTGTGGTTGTAAATTTAACTAAGTAGTCATTGTATTACCTATGGTAGATGACAGTCCTCATGCCCCCATTTTGCAGAAGTAGACAGGAGTACTTAAAAAAGGGCCACCAGAATAATTATCAGTCTAAGTGTGTACTTGATTTAAAATATTTTCGCTACAATACCTTGCTGTCAGACAGCCATCTTTCCATTTATCTGGTAAGAACCAAGGCTGGTTTATGTTGTCTTCATTATTCTCTTCAAAGCCACCAACCTTTATTGACAAAAAACTTTACTTTTGGTCAATGGAGTCTAAATTATTAACTAGGTACCAGAACTACTAAAGCAATAGCTGTAACTAGTTAAGGTGGCACACCTTATCAGTTGTGAAGATGTATCAGTTCTCTGTTAGTGATGATTATTCTGGGAGTGTTGGCAACAATTGATGACTAAAATTAATTAATTCACACCTGTCCTCCCACTCTGTTTCCAGATATCCTTATGAACGTATAGACGGCCGAGTCCGCGGTAACCTGCGGCAGGCAGCCATTGACCGGTTCTCCAGACCAGACTCGGACCGCTTTGTCTTCCTGCTATGTACAAGAGCTGGGGGACTCGGCATCAACCTGACTGCAGCAGACACGTGCATCATCTTTGATTCTGATTGGAACCCTCAGAATGACCTACAGGTATGAACACTGCTTTGCCTGCAGTGCTTTTTGTTGTGAAACGATTCTAGCAGCACTTCTGTGAAATTTGATTAGCTTGAGCATGGAACTATCAAGGCCTCTTTCTTAAGAATGTCTCTAGTACTGTAGAGGTCCTACCAGCATCAGGGTGGCAACTTTTGGAGTTTAAACTGCCTGCTGGATGTAATGACTCTGCCAGCCACATTTAGCTCTGGTTCACTGGACCATATCATTAGTCCTCTGCTGTAACCTCACATCTACAGCTGAATAAACTCCATTTCCTGAACAGGAGGGAAGTAAAAATTAGCTGAAGAACAATGTTTCTGAATCTGTGCATGCATCGTCCTCCAGGCCCAGGCCAGATGTCATCGTATTGGCCAGTCCAAGGCGGTCAAGATCTACCGTCTGATCACCAGGAACAGCTACGAGAGGGAGATGTTTGACAAAGCCAGTCTTAAGCTGGGCCTTGACAAAGCCGTCCTCCAGAGCATGAGTGGACGAGAGAACGCCAACAGTGGGGTGAGTGGCATGGCACATACTATCATTCTTCTAGTATCTACACAGCTTCAGACTGAAAGATGCTGAAAATCTGCTTGTGCCTAGTTCACTCTATACAGCTTTATAAGATGGCTTCACTGATCATAACGCATAACTTGTCTTGTGATCAGGAGTCAGGAGATTGCGATTTTTACAAGAAAAGGGGTCATGCACTGAGAGATCTTTAACCAGGAGAGATTGCTGATGAGTATTTATGGTGATGAACGGATCAATCCATTGGGGCCTTAGTTGAGTCTGTGTTTCGACCTTAATTGAAAATATCACTGGTTTAGGCAGGCGGGACAAAAAATAACAGAACAGGATTCCACATACATGAATAATTACTATTTAAACATTTTAGCAATCATTTGTCTTCCACCCTCGCTTTCTCTTATTTTCGTAACAAAACAAACACACAGACAGCACACAATTTGTCTCAACCTGTATCTGACCCACAGTTGACTGTCGCTCTCTGACAGACTTTCCAACCAATCAAGATATTTAATATGTTTGACATCTGAAATGTGTCTGTGATTCATTGGTGAGCCCCAGTTCACACATGGAGATCTTGTTCACAGCCGCTAGTCTGGGGCTTTTGTTGGGGTGCTCCAAAAATTGTTGGCGAGGAGAAAATAAGGCTAAAGTGGTGTAGTGTGAAGTAGCCATTAGTGCACAATGTGTCAAAAGGCTAATCCATATGCTGGGCACATGTATCTCCCTCTTTGGGTTTATGCCTGATCCCTTTGTTAGACCGCAACAGGGCACCAAAATCTCCCAAATCAGAGAGCATTCAGTACATACAGTAATTTTCACTCATTGACAACACTTGATTATTTATTTAATGAAATGTTTTGTTTTCTGGTCCAGGTCCAGCAGTTGTCCAAAAAGGAGATTGAGGATCTGCTGAGAAAGGGAGCATATGGAGCATTAATGGATGAGGAAGACGAGGGCTCAAAATTCTGTGAGGAAGACATCGACCAGATCCTCCAGAGAAGAACCCACACCATCACTATAGAGTCTGAGGGCAAGGGCTCTACCTTTGCTAAGGTAAAAACTTACATTATGGCTCAACAACATTTTCTCCACCTAAATCCTCCCTTTTACTCACATCACACATCTGTTCATATTGTGTGTAATATGTGTCAGATTAATCTCTGTGTTGACCGACATGTTTTTCTGGCTGCAGGCCAGTTTTGTTGCAGCAGGTAACCGGACAGACATTTCCCTGGAGGATCCAGACTTCTGGCAGAAATGGGCCAAGAAGGCTGAACTTGACTTGGATGCCATCAACGGACGGGTACGACAATTATCAACTGTACATACATGCTATAAACAGCTGCGATATAAAGCCCCATTACAAGCATACACAAATAATGCAGTTATGTAGAGAACACTGACAATGTGCTTCTATATTCGTCTTTGCATATAAAGCCTTACACACAGTGTGGTGTCCCCTTATGAAAATGGGGACTAGCAGTGGTAATTAGTCAGTGCTATCACCACAAGCTAGGAGGAGGAGGGAGAGACGGAGAGATCAGGAGGGAAGCGGAGAGAGAGAGAGATTAATATTGACAGTTGGGAATCTCCTCTCTTCCTTAATTACCCATGTTTCCCTGCTCTCGTGTGTGTGTTTGAGCGAGAGAGAGTAAGCTGCTTAGCTCCACTTAACAGAGCGCAGATGCCTGGAGGGTACAGAGATATCACTTAGGCTAGTGCTCATATACACACACACACACACACACACAGACAGAAGAGCAAGCTCACTCACATTCTCACACACCCATTGAGTGCTGTGCTAACAGGCATCTTTATATTCTTGCTTTCCTTCCCTCGCAATATTTGTTAACTTCTTTTTATTTGTGTATTTGTCCCCCCTGGTTTCGTCTTCTCTCCACTCTCTGGCTGCCTCTCTTGTCGAGGGCACTTCACTGGAACACTTAATCCAGCTCTACGAGTGTGAATGCGGGCCGCTCCCCTGGGATTTCTTATTGTGTGATGTTAAAATGGAAATGACTGCAGCGCTCTGTGATAATTGTGGAGCTAACTACTGCCCTGTTTGCGCATATTAATGGGATTGCGAGGGAAAAAATCTAATTAATTGAACAAAAATGTAATTCATTAGACAACATAATTAATGCCAGTTTGTTTGAGCTGGGCAGAAATGTTCTCAGCATCAGGACTGAAACACAGGGCCAAATATCCAATTAATCAGATTTTATACAGGGTTCACACTAGTCATAGAAGTCAGAATATACAAGAAATGAACAAATGGGCCACTTCACGGGAGTAAAGCAGAAGGTACTTTGCATATTGTTGTTGATGGATTTCAGGCCATCTGTAATTGAAACCAGGTTCTTGGTAAATAATGAAAAAATATTCCAGAAGGCAAGAACATCTATGCTCTGAAAGTACACACTAAACATTTTCACTGTATTTGTCTCCAGAACACACTGGTGATTGACACACCGAGGGTGAGGAAGCAGACTCGGCACTTCAGCAGTGTCAAAGAGGATGAGATGCTTGAGTTCTCTGAGCTGGAGAGCGACGACGATGAACCAAGCAAACCCTCATCAAAACCACGAAGGCCCCAAGACAAAACTCAGGGCTACCCCCGATCAGAGTGCTTCAGAGTGGAGAAGAACCTGCTGGTCTATGGGTCAGTTACATATCCATGTTTGCAACCAAAGACAGACAAAAAATAATGAACATGTACAATCAGTTGTATGAAAAACCTTCTTTTTAGAGTCTTTTTTTTTCTTTAAATATGGGGTGAAGAGAGAAAACTTCAAATCATCTGAATGAGTGCTTTCTCTACAGTATGTCTCTACTGTATTTCGATACAACTGTAAATGAACAGGGTCCTTACAAAGTCTTTGGAAAAGGCTTAATTTGAATTGTTATGATTTGCAGGTTAGGAATATATTTGAATTTTAATATACTCCTTGAAGTGTGTGATTTTTCAATGTAATTAAGTCTTCCAACTACATAATCCTCAACAATCCTTTATTGCTTAAGGTGAAACAATCTTGTTGCAAAATGGGGGTAATGTGCCAGGCGCTTGCTCTGCTAGCTACAGTGACCTCCTTTAGCCAGTCAGCAGCCTCATGGTGACAAGACACTCTGGTCTTTGGACAGGTTAAGCAAATGAGATATGGCATGTAAATGAGTGAGCTTTGGAGATGCTGATAAGTGGATTAGCTCACCTTCAAACAGACAGCCGGCTGGCAGTACATTATTTAATTTTTTTAATAACAGACATGAGTGGTACCATTTATCAAGTGTGTTTCCCAAAAGGTGCAAACTGATGGCTCGTGTGTGTGTGTGTGTGTGTGTGTGTGTGTGTGTGTGTGTGTGTGTGTGTGTGTGTGTGTGTGTGTGTGTGTG
>JAOWBC010000115.1:22320289-22334679 GCA_028566105.1 Hypoplectrus providencianus
TGTGTGTGTGTGTGTGTGTGTGTGTGTGTGTGTGTGTGTGTGTGTGTGTGTGTGTGTGTGTGTGTGTGTGTTAAAGAGAGTAGCCTCATGTCTGTCTAGGAGTGAGCTAGAAAGCACTTTTTTCACTCTTCTTTCTAGAGTTATTCTATCTGTGCATATGTTGACCAATATGTTTTACATGGAGTGTCTGTAATCTTCACCCTTTCTCTTCCTCTTCAGGCTATGAGAAGTACAACTCAATGCGAGCTGACTCCGCCCTGTGCTTTTTGGAGAGGGTGGGCATGCCGGACGCCAAGGCTATCGCTGCTGAGCAGAGGGGCTCCGACATGATGGCAGATGGCGCCGAGGGGTAAGAGAGCAGGCGGCACTCACCAAAAAGCAGCTTCTCTGCTGCCCCTTCCCTCTAGTATCATCTCTCTGTTTATCGTCTTCCAGCTCTGTCTGTGATTTGTCACACGTAATAAAATTTAGCAGTCTGCGTACCCATTAAATTTAAATCTTGAATTCCTTGCCTGTCTTTCCTCTACAGTGAGGATGAGGATCCAGAGTACAAGCCACTGCGGATGCCTTTCAAAGATGACATGGACGACTTCACCAACTCACCACTGGATGACAAAGATGACACTGTAGACGGTGAAGCTGAAGGTAAACTTGTGGTGTTAAATATATGAAAAGAAAACAGTTTTTGTGAACATGTGCACTTTTTATTGACAGAAGATCTGACAAGGCAACTTTATTTTTTATAACACATTTCATACGCAACTGCAATTTAAAGAAGTTTCCAGAGAAAGGAAGAATAAATCATGATACAGAGTTAAGAATGAATAAAGGGAAAAAATTACAAATTTGTAATGGAAATTTTCTCTCACTTATTTAGACTTGGAATTGTGTGTTGGGTCGGTACTGTCCCCAATAACACTGATTTACATCTTGGTCTCCCTGTATCAAAATGGATTTTATAAGTCCACAACAAGAAGTATCACCTCTGGATATAGGCTCACAGTTTGCTCTGTCTGTGTCAAGCTACAGCTCACAGGCTGGCCCAGACTTCCAGATGCCCATATGTAGGGACACCACATACCTCACTAATTGCAAGTTTAACTTTATAGGAAAAAAGTTTTAATCAATTACATTTGCATTTTAAAATGAATAATACAATAATACAGCAACAATACAGATAAGAAGTACAAAGATACAAAAACCAACCAAAATGTCAGTAAAAGATCAGAGTAGAAGTTAGTAATATAGTTTTTATAAGTATTCAAAAAGGGTGAGTCTTTAACCTTGACTTCAAGAGTTTCAGTAGTTTAGGTATTGTCTGAGGAAACGAAGCAGTACAATCATTTTTGACACCACCTGCCCTACACGTCTCTGTTAAATCTCACCATCCATTTTTCTAATTCTAAAAAGAGTGTACTGAGCGCAACAAACTGTATAACTGTTCTAAAGGTGTGTATTTGTTTCGGAGTCATACACCAAAATGTGCCAAGCCAACACAGCCATACAAAACACTACACAAAACAGAAACACAAGCAATCAGTAAAAGAAATACAAACAATAAAAATGAGATGGAATGACTGACTCCTCTCTGTCTTCTCTCCTCCCATGTAGTTAAATCAGGCGAAAATGGTCAAACTGTGCTTGCTGCAGGTGGAGCTTCAGGCTCCAACGAGCGGCTCTATTGGCCAGCAGCCTCAGCTCTGACTGCCCGCCTGCGTCGCCTCATCACGGCCTACCAGCGATCCAACCGCAGGGAGCAGCTCCGCCAGGAGGCCCTCAACCGGCCTGATGGTCGCAGACGGCGACGCAGGGAGTTCCTGCCTGCCATCGGCATGGTTACCGATACAGGAGGAGGAGGGGCAACTTACATCCAAGATGGAGCGGGGGTGTTCTTGACAGAAGGAAGCCCATATCTGGCTAAAGGAAGTGCTTATTTTGCCAAAGGTGGCCAGTTCATGCCAGAAGCTTCACCAGTGATGACCGCCAGCTCCCTGATGACTGATGGAGCCATGTACTACAAGGAGAGGAGACAAAGGTAGTGTTGCATTTGATGACACACAATTTCACTTGTATATGGATAGATAAGTATTTGTTATTAAAATATAACATATAGCATTATCATACAGCCTTCAAAAGTGCCAGAAACATCAAATCATTGTTACTTTTCGAGGTAGAAAGTTTGCTCACACATTTTTTTCATTGTCAGATGGACCCGTCGTGAGGAGGCTGATTTCTACAGAGTGGTGTCCACCTTTGGAGTTGTCTATGACACCCAGAGTCAGAAATTTGATTGGGCACAGTTCAGGGCCTTTGCTCGACTGGACAAGAAAACCGATGAGAGCTTGGAGAAATATTACTATTCCTTCATTGCCATGTGTAAGCGGGTGTGCAGAATGCAGGTCAAGACTGAAACAGGTGAGAGGAAACGTGTAGTGTTTGAGGTTACTACAAGGCATGAAGGGGTCTGTTCACCATTCGTTCAATCACCTACATATCAAATCAAGTTTGTGAAATGGATCAAAAGTAGCTGACATGATATTTTGTAGATTTATTTTTTTTTATGTAAGGACTGTTTCTGTGTGTTACCCCATCAGAACTCCCAGACCCAACCCTGATCATCGACCCCATCACAGAGGAGCGAGCCTCCCGCACGCTGTACCGCATCGAGCTGCTCCGTCGAATCAGAGAGCAGGTCCTTCCCCACCCGCTGCTCTCAGAACGCCTCAAGCTTTGCCAGCCCTCACCAGACCTCCCAGAGTGGTGGGAGTGTGGCCGCCATGACCGGGACCTCCTCCTTGGGGCCTCTAAGCACGGCGTGAGCCGGACAGATTATCACATCTTAAATGATCCTACCCTGGCCTTTTTGGACGCCCACCAGCGATTTACCAGTCAGCGAGGGACTGGTGTCAGCATGGGGATCCAGGGAGAGATCACGAAAGGTGGCATGGGTGAAGTAGGAAGCACCACTGCTCCCCTCCTTACCTCTGCAGAGCTGGCGAGTGCTGAAGCTGCTGCCAAAATTGCTGTTAATGCAGCTAAAGAGGAGGGAGAAGGGAAAGAGGAGAAAATGGAAGTGAAAATGGAAACCGACAAAGACGATGCCAGTGACATTCCATGTACTAAGACTGAAACTCCTGTTGAAGAGAAGGAAAATGAGGGAGGGGAGAGAGAAGGGCAAGATGAAATAACTGCTTCACCAGCAAAGGAGGTGAAGAAAGAAGAGGAGGCCCTGCCAAAAGTAGAAAAAGAGGAGCAGAGTGGAGAAGGAGAGAAGACTTCCGAACCAGCAGATGACCAAGAAAAAGACTCAACAGAAGAAAAAAAGAGTCCGACTCCTGTCGACTCTCTCAGGGACCAGAAGGAGATGACCACTGAGCTCGCAGAACATCCCAAGTCCTCTCCTAAAGCACAACAAGGCCACAAGGCTGCAGAGCAGGAAGACAGAGAGGAGAGGGAGAACCCAGAGTCTCCTAAATCTCCAAAGTCAGCTGACACGGAGAAAAGCCCAGAGGAGGAAGAGAGGATGGATGAAGATGACAAATCAGAGAAATCCTCTCAGGCTGAAGGTAAGGGGAAAGTTTATTGCTTCGATATTAGCTTGGAGGATCTCTGTGGTCAGTGTTCAAACCTAGGTTCTGGATCTGGTTTACAGAGGAGTTGATGTGAAGTGCTTATCATAGCTTTTACACATCAGAGAAGTCTCACATGTCTCACTTTTACTGTTCTCTAGTCTAATATGATCCTTATTGTTTATATCTGTTTATTTGCCCTGGCTGTCAGCCCCCCATCATTGCTGACACAATATTCGGTCATGGGCCTATTTCTGGTGGTTCCCCTCATGACTCGGCAGGGTTTTAATAAGTTCCAGTGGCGAGAGAATAAAATGAATTTGGATCCCTTGATAGCAATTTGAAAACCCTTTTTAATTAAGAGTGGCAACGTGACTCTCCCTCTCCTCACACAGCGAGTGCTGCGTCAGAGCAGAAGAACTTTGATGAGGAGAGCATCGCCTCTCTGAGCACATCTGCCCAAAACGAAACCAGAGATGGGTTCTGCCCCGACGACCTGCCGGAAACCTCTGCGCTGCAGGCCTTACAGGACCGTGCTTTCGCCTTCTCGTTCTGGCCAAAGGTGAGTCTTAAAAAGTAACCAGACAAACTAAATCAGACTGATGATAATCCATTTATCAATTCCAGTTGCTTCCAACAATTTGTGTTATGGTCATTGATAAGTCATATACCATATGTGAAAGATCACTAGTTCCATTTTCTCCTCTGTGGAAATGAGAGTATTTGCGGTTCTTTAATGGCAATAAACAAGCCTGGAATTATTTTGGACTGTAGACTTTAAAAAACATCAACTTGACATTTTGCAGATACAATCATATCAGGATAACAGTAGCTCAACAGTACTTAGAAAATGTAAGAGCAAAAAGTGAGGGGAATATTTTTTTTCTGTCTGACATAACTTAATGATGAGCTAATTAATGATTAGCGCTGTGAAAATAAATTCAAGAGGAATGCTTATTATACTTTTATTAAGGATGTGTTCATTTTGGGTGTTCTGTTAAATAAATTGCTATAGGCTTATAAAAAGAGAACAGTTTAAACTCCTGTAATGATGACTTTTTGAGAATGACTCCACTTTGAGGAATAGACCATCATCCCCTCGCTATGTTCTCCCCCCTCAGGATCGAGTGATGATCAACAGGATGGATAACATCTGTGAGGCTGTTCTGAAGGGCAAGTGGCCTGTCAACAGACGCCACATCTTTGACTTCCCCAGCAACCTGTTGCCAGGGCATGGCTCCACAGTGACTACAGCGGCTGTAGCCACGGTGACCGAGAGCCCACTGCAGAGGCGGAGCCTAGCAGAGCTAACAATGGCGGGCATGCATACACCTTACAGTGGGAGTGAGGATAAAACACTATCACCACAGGTTCATGTGAGTACACATGAAAACCTAATTGATGAAAATAAAAATTAAATGCCAAATGAGTTAGTTGTGTTAAATATAAACAAAAAAAGATGATTGAGAAACTATTTTATTAAATAATCAATTTAGAAACTGAGCTGGTTTTAAACTTAAGATTAATGCTCTGTTTGTGCTAGTAAAGATATTGCACCCATTGGTGCTAACTGTTGTTAGCACCAATGGGACCAGTCCCAATAAGACTGGCTGCTGCTGTTAGGCAGACACAGGTGTAACTGTGAACTTGCTGTTGCAGGAGGATGCTTTGAGCCTGACAGTGCCTCGGCAGAGAAGGAGGAGGAGGCGGAAGATCGAAATTGAGGCAGAGAGGGCGGCCAAGAGACGTAACCTGATGGAGATGGTGGCTCAGCTGAGAGAGAGCCACTCTGCCGCAGAGTCTCAGAGCCAGGCCATAGACCTCACCAAGGTACATGCCAAACAACCAAAGACTGTTATTTTCACATTTTAAAAAAGTCAATTTTATTAACTGAAACTGATGTATTTTGTTGTTTAGGGTATGCACCATCACCACAAGGCCTCTCCATCATTGGCTGGCTTCCCCAGCGCCTTGGTGACAAGCCCCTCACTCAAAGCCCAGATGGAGTTGCTGCAACAAGCCCCGCCCTCTGGACACAGAGCAAATGGTTCACTGGAGGCTGACCTGCCTATCATGAGGAGGAGGCGAGGCCGCAGGAAAAATGTGGAGGGCCTTGAGCTGTTGTTCATGGGCAACAAGAGAGCAGGAGGGGTATGAATTTTTTGTGTTATCATAGACCATAAAGTTACATCAAAACAACAACAACAAGAAAGTTAAATATTTCCCCTGTTCCCTGTATTCCTCCTTGGGCGTTTAGGATGATACAGATGGATCAAAGGTTTCAGGTGTGGAGGGGGTTCAGGACGCTGCACGTGCCAACAGACCCCTCACTGTCCCAGAGCAGAGCCCCAGTGCCAGATCTCTTGCCTCTGGAAGTCTGGAGGAGGAAGAGGCAGCGGTTTCCAACAAAGAACTGGGAGAGTGGCTGAGACAGCATCCAACATACACCATGGACATGGCTGGATTTACACCAGTACGTCATTCATTTCTTTTTCGTCTTCACCTCAAGGTCTCTGTTAGATCTTCAAGTTTCTTATTGTCATGCTGTCTTTTTTTCACAACCTTCCTGCATTTTGTGTGACTTCAACAGAAGAGCGAGGATTTGCTGCTGTCTCAGTTTTCGAAGCCCAAGCAGAAGCGCCATCGCTGTCGAAACCCCAACAAGATTGACATCAACACCCTGACTGGAGACGAGAGAGTGCCTGTTGTCAACAGACGTAATGGACGCAAGGTAGGATGACACATCAGGATCTTCCATAAAAACGTTTTTAGTGCCTCTGAGCAGTGGTTGGATTCTAAGGACAAGAGACTGACCAAAGTTTCAGCATTTTAAGACTAGCTACATTCCAAATTTATTGCACACGTAAAGAGTATTGTGGTTCAGAATAGCTACGAAAGCATGCAGGTGTGCATACTGCAAAATGCGACTGGATCTAGTGGTATTTGGCATACAGTACTGTGTATTGGGACATACATAATCTTTTTGTGGCATACTAAATAGAATAGTACAATGGTACTGTAATAAACACATTGACTTTCTAAGAGAAACTCATTTCATCTTCCTTTTTGCAGATGGGCGGGGCCATGGCTCCACCAATGAAGGAGCTTCCCAGATGGTTAATGGAGAATCCAGAGTATTCTATTGCCCCTGATTGGACAGACATTGTCAAACAGTCGGTAAGTATCCAAGACTTTGAAACAAAATGCTGTTGTGTTCTTTACAGTAGTTTTCTTTACAGCCCTTCTGGGACCAAGCTTCTTTAATCACCTGTTTGGAGCTCCTTCGTCAGATCATTTATTTCCTTCTCCACACAGGGTTTCCTCCCAGAAGCAATGTTTGACCGCCTTCTGACTGGACCTGTAGTCAGAGAGGAGGGCGTACGCCGTCGGGGTCGACGACCAAAATCTGAGATTGCCAAGGCAGCGGCCGCTGCCCAGGCAGCAGCAGCAGCTCAGGCTGCTCAGGCTTCACTGGCCACTGCTACATCTGCAGGTACAAAGCAGTGCAACAGAACAACCAGCTCATCACAAACATTATCAATGTATAATGTCTAAAAACTTTATCATTTACATGTGATTTATCAATAAACATTTCTGTATGTGTCTGCAGGAGGAATCAACCCTCTGCTGTTGAACAGTCTCTTTGGAGGGATGGACCTGTCATCCCTCCAGAGTCTCCAGTCTCTTCAGTTGGCTGCTGGTCTGATGGCCTTCCCTCCCCCCACTGACCCCAAGCAGGCTGCTGCCAGCGCCGCCGCAGCCTCGATGCTGCCCCTCATGATACCCGGCATGGGAGGCCTGCCAAATATGGCCGCCGCCCTCCCCAACATGTTCAGCCTTGGCGGGCTGTTTGGCAGCAACCTTGCAACGGCTGCAGCCGCTGCCTCTGCGTCAAACTCCATCGCTGCCGCATCACGGAGCACCAACGGAACTATGGAGGGAGATGGAGGAGAGAGCGATGAGACGGTGACGGCAAAGAGGAAGAGGGATGAGGAGGACAAAGAAGAGGGAGAGGACTGTGAAGAGGAGGAGGAGGAGGCTGATGGGAATGTGGAGGGTGTGAAGAAGAGGAGGAAGGAGAAAGAGGGTAAAGAAGTGGCAGAGAAAACAGCTAATGATGTCACAGGAGCGCCTCAGATTTCAGCTGCTGATTCGTCAGCCGAGGCGTCCATCAACGGTGATGCTGCGGCGCTGTTAGCTGCAGCAGGCATGTCAGCCAATTCCCTGGCATTCAACCCCTTCCTCCTCTCCACCATGGCCCCCGGCCTCCTGTACCCCTCCATGTTCCTACCTCCAGGCCTCACAGGGCTCAGCCTGCCAGGATTCCCCACCGCCTCCACTCTGGCCGAGCTGCAGAGTGCCATGGCCGGAGCACTGGGGGGCAGCGCCGTGACCACAAACCCCACAAGAGATGAGGAGGGGAAGAAGGGGGGACTGGGCGCCACAGGAGAAGACGAGGACGTGGAGGGAGGAGAAGAAAGTGACTTGGCTGAGGAGAAGGAGGATGGCGCTGAGGAGGAGACAAGAGGCGATGATTCAGCCCTGGAGGATGGAGGGCTGGGTGAAGAGGAGGAAGAGGAGGAGGAGGCAGCGGCGTCTCCACAGAAGGACAAGAGTGACTGAAATAAAACACAAAACTGACTGGCCTTGGACATTTTCTCACCTCTGACCTCCACCTCTCCTCTCTCCACCCCCTCACCACGTTTACACGCCTCCACCAGAAAGATCCAAACTATTATGAATCCTGTTTTTTTTTTTTTCTCCTTTACATCATTGTTAATGATTTCTCTCACTCTTTGTTGTTATTTTTTGAGCAGGTATACTTTACTATATGTCAGAGAGAACGAGGTGTGTGTGTGTGTGTGTGTGTGTGTGTGTTAAGTTAAATCTCTCTGATCGATAGTGTAGTCAGGGAAAATCCTCACAGCCGCTCACTCAGAGCTCGGCTCCTCTTCAAAGACTCTTTCTATCTGGTTAGCCTGTGAAAAGGTGCACCCACACTTTTGTCTCCCACAATCCTTCAAATAGGACTTCACAAGGTTCCAATAGTGCTATTATTATTATTGTTATTATTATTAATATTATTGCTGCTTTCAGCTCTCGATCATTTTTTCTTTATTTTGCCTCCCTCTTAGTCCAGACTGTTTTGTTGTTGGCAGCATCTCATCAGAAAGAGGAAAAAACGCATGCTGGTGGCGCTTTTTCTAACATTGGTTCTCAAAAAACAGCATTACAGCTAACTCGGCTGTCTGTCTGACAAAGCTGCTGCAAAAGGATTTGTGGGTAATGGAGTTGATGGAGCTGTTCTGTTTCAGAGCAGATGTTTAGTTCTCACATATCAGACCAGGTAGACTCTGAGGAGATAAAACAGACTGGCCTAAAACTCAGTCTCACACACTGACTACCACAACACACACAGACTTGATCATTAGCTGCACACACATGCACACTCACACATTCAGATGTGCACCACTACACACACACACTAACCGGCATAAACCTTCTCTGTCATGTGACTGTTTCTGGAAGGACTCGTCCCTGCAGCTGTTTTTCCTATTTAGTGTATGTGTGTGCGCTTGTGCGTGTTCGTGCACACTGAACCAATACTGTTAAATCCAGTCCCACACTGTTTGTATACCAATCTTGAGTCTTTCCACTGCCACATCTGAATCCTGTGTCTCTCGTCGAGGCGGTTGGTTTTGGCTCAGGAGTGGCAGGCGGGCTGGGTCTGCCACCAGTCAGGCTTTCTGATTGGTCCGCTTTATGCTGCCTGAACCAACCGTCCCGTTTGGAGGTTTCTGTGAATGGGTTTGGATCGGTGGTCCACACAGGGATGTAATGTTTCAGGTTTATTATTTTAAGGGGGCACGATGAGATGGTCGATATTTCCGGTCGCTGCCACATTGAAATCCCTTTTTTTGTTTTTATTTCTTGTTTCCTTCATATCCCGGTAGTTTCAGACCAAGTGCTGCTCCCTAGTGACCTTCTCCTAAGACTGTTTCTCTAGTCACACACACTGACACCAGGCCTGGCCAAAACAGGACTGAGACACATATTCAACAGAGTTGGAAATTTACTAGTTTCTATATGAAGTTCAACTCTGCTGGCTGAATACGTTTTAAATACTTGAAAGGTGCAGGTGGTGCTTGATTTGTTTCCCTTTCCGAGGTCAGTTTAAGTGTCCGAGATAAGTCAAGCACTGCAAGTGGTTCAAATATTTGAAAATCCATTCAAACACACACACTGTGGCCAGGTCATATTAACATTTGCTACCACAGCCAGCCCAGCAGATGCAGAGAGAGAACTGAGACCAAGGGGGAGATCAGCTGCTGTCTGGAAGACACCTTCCCCTGCAACTTCCTTGTTCTCTTGTCTAATGCTGAGACAGCAATAACCAAGGCAGCTTTTGAATGTTCCAACATCACTCTCCCAACACACACACACACATATACACATACATACACACACAAACACACACTATATGAATAACCACAAGTGTCGTATGGATAGAAAAACTAAACTAAAACTGTAAATGATGACAAATAAGTACTGCAATCAATTTTGTCTCACTCTGTTCCTGTTGATGCACTGGTGTTAAAGAGTTAAAATAATCAGGTACCTTTATTACTTAGCTACTTTTCTTGAAAAATGGACTTTTTGTTACTTTTAGCCAGCAAGCTGAAGAGCATTACCTCAAAATTCTTATCTAGCCTTGAAGTTTACAGACATACCATGTAAATGTTTTTTTCCTCTTTTTTTTGGTGTTTGTCTTTTGTTTTTCTTTTGTTTGTTTTTTTTTTTTTGAAGACATCATGTATGATGAATTGTAGCTATGATGCTTTTAATAAAAGTGAATCATGATATTCGCCTAGGAAACCAAACCTCTGCCTCTGTCTCATTTGTTTTACTTCGCTGTATGCATAATGTAGAAAAACCTGCTGTATCCATGACATGTGACCAGACTCTTTGAAGCAGCTAAATTAAAATCACAACTGTCCGATACTCATTAGCCACCACAAACACACTGATCTGTGTGTGTAGATGTGTGACAGACAGAGCAGCACTGTTGCATTCAGACCAAGACAATCAGGAACTTTGATCAGTCACCTCAGGGCGTAATTAAATATCAGGAAATTCCATCAACATCCACCATATTTGATAATACTTTGGCCTTTTCTAGAGTACAAACCTGAGTGCAAAATGCATTGTCTATCATTTAGACATAACATACAGTGTGTTTTCTGCATGCAAAACATTTCCAGATAATTCTTTAACAATTTTAAATCTACATTTTACATCCATGTTTGTAGATCGTCCTTGCCTTTGTTGCATGTTGGAGCCACCAACTGCCAAGCACTGGAATTGCATGAAGCCATCAGCAGGGCTGTGTAACTCTTGACCTTGTGCACGTGTGCGAGACGCTGAATACAGTTTCTGTCAGTCACTATACTGAAATTATTTAATTAGAAAAAAAAAAGTTTAAGCACTTTCATGCAAAGATTTTGTACAAGTATTTGATGTTGAGCATGTACAGTCCTGCATTAGGAGTTTTTTTCTAATGTATTTTTTTCCTTCGTGCTATGCATTGCTTCTTGTCCTTTCTGTATCACATTGACATGATCTGCCAACAAGTTACTGACAGTAAAGGCGTGACTGTCTCTCTCCCACTTAAAGACCTGAACATGAAGAGCATTATTTTCTTCAAATCTGTTGCCTTACATGACATCAGGAAATACAAAGAGAATCCAGGTTATATTGGCTGTATTTCTAAGCATTTGATTTATAATCCATAACACAAGGATTGCATTCAGATGGCATTAACATGTTCACTGAATATTTACTTTGGTGAAAAGAAAAGAGCATTTTAAGTTTTAGGCTTTTGCAGTATTGTGCTCTGCTGTTTGTACAAATCACTTTGACAAATGCGCAAACTGTTGTCACAGAAAAGATGAATTTATAGTAGGTGAGAACATTTTTTAAATCTTTAAGACCAATTAGCTGCTCTTAAATCTTAATGTATCTTCTTGTGTTAACGAGAATAAACCTGCTATTTGAGAAGATGTAAATGCTGCGGTAATCAGACAGTGCGCAGTATCTGGGCATTAAAGGAATGAAGAGGAAGAAGACAGGACTAACATATCGGGTCACATAGAGGTGAAATAAGAAAACAGGAAATTGCCAGCTCTCTCTAACCGCATGTGTGTGTGTGTGTGCGTGCTTGCATTCGTGCATGTGTGCACTCCAGCCAGCTATCAGAGCTGGCCTCTCTCCCACTGGAGCTGCTGACAAAACGTAAACTGACAGCCAGACCCCACTGTGTGTGTGTGAGGGAGACTGGAATGGACAATATGTGAGATATTTTGGCTGTTCTTTTCCTGTACTAGTAAATGACTATCTTAAAACAAACCCTATGTACATTGCATTTACAGATATGGTGGGGTGTTTAATGTTTTTTTCTCTTGAGAGTGGTCAGATTAGTGTATATTGTATATAGATTTTTTTTTTTTAACATCAATGTCTCTTTAGCCACGTTTTTTTTTCTTTGAAAGAAAAGAATCTTACCAGATAAAAATGGAGCAAATTCACATAGACATAGACTGATGTACTTAATATACTATATTACCATATTTCCCTTCCTTAAAAGAATAATCTTACAACAACAATCCAAAAGTAGATCACACTACAAAATACACAACATTGGTGTTTGACTAGAAAAACATTGCATGCTTGAGCTTTGGTGCTTTGGCTCGAACTTTATAATCCTGACCCTTCAATTACCCCAAAGCCGGAGTTCACAAACCAATGGTAGACATCATAGTAATACTACTCTACTGAACTGTATTATTATACTAGTGTTGCTTCAGTCAGTCTCAGCTTCAACACACCAATACCTTAAAGAAAACCACTGAAGAATCCATACTGTGATTTGGTATCAAATAGAAGAATTGCATTTTTCTGCAATGGCTGATGAGTACTTCAGTTCTGAAAACTGCTGTGAACTAACTAACTAACTAAAAGGAAAGCCATATGTTGACTGAATGCTAAAATTTTTTACTTGTATTATTTAATGAGGCTGTGAGTGTCTTAGTGGTTGCAACAGGTCATTTGGTGAGGTCAGGTTCCAAGAAATGGCCTCACTTCAATGAAATGTCTGCTATCTGGACTTATATCATCACACATAATAACTGAGGCTAACTGACCCCACGATTCCTGCATTTCCAAGACTGAAGGACAATTTCACTGCATTAGAATCCCATTCACTCATTAAGATATCCTGATGTCAGTGGATCACTTTCAAAATGGCTATTTAGTTCTTGCTGCAATTTAGCTTTGGGACGTTATTTCACCTCATTCCTGACAAGAAATCTGGACATGGTTGGTAACATTGGATTTCTTGAATATCATTTAACAACATTATTATATATGTGTATAACCCAGTGACCATTCACTGAAAAGGATTTTCATTTCATTTATTGTGCACATACATTTGGATATCTAAAGCACCCACCAACAGGCAAACTGTGAAAAAAAACAACACAGCTAGTTTTTCTGTGGACTGCTTAAATCAGAAATCATTGGATGCAACAAGCCATTCAGATTTGCCTTCAATCTGGGTATCTCCACCCATGGCTTAGGAATTGCTACTGCAATGGTAAATAGACTGCATTTATATGGCGCTTTTCTAGTCTTTGTGTCCACTCAAAGCACTTTTACTCTACAGAGAGCACATACTGGTGGCCGAAGCTACCCGAAGCAGTGGCACCTGCCACCACTGGGAACACAATCGCGCACATTACTTCAACATATAGGCTACCATGGTCGGGGATCGAACCCCCGACCTTCCAATCAGTGGTATGACCAACTGGGCCAAAGGTGCGCCATAATTTCTTCTCAAGCTAATCAAAGGTTGGATTAATGTGACAAGAGTTAAAATTCAGTATTTTAGCTAGAAGGTGACTACAGGTATATTCAGACATACTGTTAAAAAAAATGGTTTTCATAGTCTGATCTCACCGAATGACAAAAAATAACTCAAAATCTCTAGGACAAACAAACAGCGGACCCACAGAGAACAGGGTATGTCCTGTGTGGAAATAAAAGTAAACGACTTTTTATGTAACATTTTCACATGACTTCCATGGCTCATACTTTGTAAATCACATTTTTTCACATTACTTAAATGTCTTATGAAACTTCTATAGCTCCACCTCTAGCGTCCCTGGTATGCTTATTTACTGTTAAAACTGTTTTTTTTTAACACCTGACCAGGAATTTTTTTGCTCAACCTTAGTCAGTGGTTATGTCGCCTAAATTTACAGAAAATGCAGCCTTTTTTATAACTGCGAATTGTCCATGAATGTAAAACAATGTGTGAGCTTTTTTTTTTTAGAACACTCTGCTGTTTTCACAAATATACATGAAATATAAAAAATTACCCAAGTGAACTGGAACATGAGCATAATTTATCATATTTTAGAGTGCATTGATGAGGCTGCCATTACCTGGCAGTGATATATTCCTTTTATAGGCATCACATGTCTCAGTGTTTATATCGTTATGAGATTATCAAACTGACAGTAGTCACAAACTATCTGCACTTTAAAAAAGCAACATGAACTGAATGGAGGTCAATAGAATGTCCTCACATGCATAGATACGTGTGTATGAGTAAGAGGGTGTGTTTACTCTAGCAGACAGTAGGGAGAGATGGAGTGTGTGTGTGTGTGTGTGTGTGTGTGTGTGCGTGTGTGTGTGTGTGTGTGTGTGCGTGTGTGACAGACGTCTGGCCTAATCGCGTTGCTGGAGGAAGTGGGACGTGAA
>JAOWBC010000115.1:22353600-22366336 GCA_028566105.1 Hypoplectrus providencianus
ATTTTACCTTCTGTTGTCTAAAAAAATAGAACGAAAGCTGTGGCTACAGTTTCAGAGAGAACAGATGATGGGAAACTCTCAGTATGAGCCAATGACACATGAGCCAGTGACACACTGTGACAGACTCATGGAATTGTTGAATTCTAACAACATAACCATACACCCTGTCATCTGTTGTTGCTATGTTTTCTAGTGGTTGCTAATGCAACGGCCAGAATTTTACTGTGAGTGGTATCTTACCAGTTTAGCTTGCTGTGCATTGACGGGGTCACTGAACTGAAGAAGAGCCTGAAACTGGTTGTTCTTGGTGAAGGTTATAATCTTCATTACGGTCCCAAACTTACTGAAGATCTGGAAGAATAGAAGCATCCAAAGACAATAATAATGAGAAAGAGCTAAGTTTGTTTTAAGTGACAGTTCAACTTAATTTTCAACATTCTAATTTAAAGTTATACAGACAAAGAATGCAATAAAGAAAATGGCTTTAATGGTGCTGCTTTTTTGTAGGTCAACATAATAGAAAAAAAATAAAATTACTATGATTTTGACGCTATATGGTTGATGTAAAGAACATGCTCATGTTTAACCTGTTGAAGTACATCCAGCGTCACAGGATAAAACATGTTGTCAATGATAATTCGCAGAACAGGACTGGGAGGAGGAGCTAGGTCCAGAACTCCAGGGTCAGAAGATGGAGAGCTTCCATCCTGAACAGCTGACACTGCCTGCAACACTGCCTGGGCCCTCTAGATGGGAAGAGAAAACAGTACATAGTGGAGGAAAGTCATGTGGGCCTGCATCAGTATAATGGTTGTTTGGCTGAAGGGTAGTGCTTATTATACAAAAATATATCAATGCAAATACCTGGTTTAGAGCAGAATCTGTTTTCAATTCCTTGTGGTTCGAGTACTGGATGAAAACAGGAGTGTTTCTGACCTAAAAGGAATGAGATCCATATCATTCACAGGTCTGTAAGTAGCACCTTGTACTTAGGATTACAACAAAAGTTATTCACAATGTAGGACAGGAATGGACTGTATTTCAGACCTGGGGTGTGACAGCTGTGTAGTAGTTCACCATGGTGATGGCTGCCTCCTCTGTACCCAACTCCAGAAAGGCCTAAAAAAACACAATACTTAGTTTCACTTAACTTCAGAATACAGGCTAATATAACTAAGTTTTGTTGTGGTTTACCTGATTTTTCCCCTTCAGCATCAGTATATTAGTGACCTTTCCAAAGGGCAGCCCCAAGGCAATGACTTCGGTCTCTGATACTTCATTTGGAAGTTTCCTGATGTGGAGAACTCTAGAGGGAGGGGATTCATCCAGACGCTGTTTCTTACTGTCACTGCCGTTTGCTGGACACAATCAAATAGAGAAAGAAAATGTTAAAAATCAGTATTTACAAATTGCATCTTTAAGTGATAGTGGGTTGCGTTCTGATTAAATTTACCGGTCATAGAGTTGGGGCTGCTACTGTACATGTTGAGCTCATCTGAGCCTCTCTAGAAAAAAGAAGACGACAAGAAATTTTTTTTCAAAAAGTTAAACTAATTTACATTCGTACTTCTGCAGTCCAAGCCATAACATTTAGCACAAAATTAAGGGGAAATTACACACTAATTGGATGAATAATACTTTCTTTTTTGTTACCAACCAAGTTCAACATTATAGTTTTTGTCATAATAATCAAGAATGAAATGTATCCCCACAGCTTATACTAATTTGCATGGACCGTTGACTGTTAACAGACAATGAAAACCTAGTGAATGCTAGATACAAAAAAAGTATATTTCCACTTGCCTTCACACCAACCGCAACATCACTTTCCATGGAGAGAATGAGGGACATGGAAAAAGAAAAGAAAGAAAAACAATGTTATTTCGAGACACTAATGTTTTGATAATTTGACCTTAGTTTGCATTATTTCAAGTGCTAACCCTATCCCAACACTACAGAATCTGACAACACCCAAACAACACATGTAATAACATTTTTCATTTTTTTTTGACCCGCTATAAACACCAATGTTATGTTAAAATCACTCTCCCTGCTCATGTAATCGTAGGGTAAGGTTGAATACACTGTGCCAGCTCAGATCGCGTGCAGCACTGGTTGCAGACAAAGAACCCGTAACTGACAGGTGCGTGTGCCATGTCGGCAATGACGTTTTTTTTTACATCGCACAGGGTTGATCCCCCTAATGCTCACCAACAATAATTGTCACCACCAATCGTTTATAACAACAATATTATACCAATTTCTCTTGTATTACTGGCTACTTGAATCTAAAGTAAACAAACGATCACGTTCATGTTAAGCACGTGATAAATTGGTTTAACCTATACTTTATCTTTTGCAACCTTTGTTTCTAGATATCACAATGCCGAAGTTACAAGACCGAGAATATACATAAAGCGTGCTCTTATATCACGTATTACCGTGAATGCACGTTTCTCTACAAGCAGTGCAACACTGGAATACCACATTTCCTGGAGCAGACTTGGTGCTGTGGTCTAGCTAACGTCATGTTCTGCGTTACAGATGGTATTAAGGTTGGCAGCTGAGCTAACAGCTAGCATATCGTAAATGAAGCACGATAAACGGTTTGTTCCGTCTTTGACACATGCACGGTTTCGGAATGTTTACCGAGAATCATTAGTTGCAATACAAGCAAATTTACCCGTCCATTGCAGCTCTTTGTCCTCTTCTGTTAAAATTTCAGTATAATTCGATGCCGGACAGTGTGAGCAAAATGGGCGTTCTTCTTCTGCTCGTCTTTTCATGCTTAAGGACAACCAACAGTGACGGTTGTTGCATTACCGCCACCTTCTGTTTAGGAGGGTAGCTCTGATAAGGACAGACTTATTTTGATTTCAATTTATGATTGCAAAATGACCATTTGGTGAAACATTTTAATATTTAATAACTGCGACTCATTTGCATTCAACAGCAAAGACTCATTTATTAACGTTTTCTTTCTTCTTTTAAGTTCAGGTTGACCTTTATTTATGTGGCTGTAGGGGATACCATTGTCTGTGGTTATGTTAAACTGAGGGTCCTTCTGCAGCATTTGTTTTACCTAATTTCCAAACTTTAGCATAAAATTGTTCTTATTCTCTGGTGACCCTATTAATAAATGTTAAATCAATCTTACACTTGAGATAATACAGTATGCAAAAGAAAATTGGACACAAATTCTGCTTAATGATTTATTAAACTTTTGATAATTTAACATTGTAGAACATTAAGTACATTAAAAGAAATGGCCTTACAGAGTATTTTCCCATTGAGGTATTCCTTTTTTTGTCTAAACTAAGATGAGGATATGTCTCCCTTTATTCAATCAACTGCTATATTAAAATGCAAAGTCTATGGATTTCATTGTACATTGATCCACAATGCCTTTATGTATCTGATCATGTTAGGTTGTGTTCCAGTGTTTGCTGGACTAGAAAACTGTTATTTAAGTTGTGTCTGTATGCAACATGCATTTCACTTTACATTAATACATTTAATATATATTTTAATAGACAATGTGTCACAACTATTCTTTGAGCATTTACAGAGGGATAACAATGAAAAATTCACAATCATTAACATAATTAGAGTCATAACAACAATTGCATACAGGCAATTATTCATAGATATATTTTGATTAACCTTGACCCTAGAAAGGTTTGTTGCCTTGTTCTCTGTGGTATTATAGTACAATTAAGACCACAGTTCTCAAGAACTATCAGCTGTTCTTCCATATCAACAGACAAACATAAATGATGTCATGTGACAATAACTTTTGAACTCATTGCTCGGTTACATCATCCATCCATATGAGTCGCTTTTAAGGGGACACAACAATGTCTCAAGTGTTATCTGACAGATTAAATAGTTGTAAAAACGATCTTTATAATATCTAGGTGGAAGGTTAGTCTTTCCCTTCAGCAGGTGGGAACGGGCACACCTCTGTTGGGTTTATGGGGTTTTTTCATGGTAACCATCTTGATGCAGTCTATGATGGGGCAGACGCTGAAGCACAAGGTGCAGCCGGTGCAGCTGTCAGTCACCACGGGAAAGTGGGTCTCTGGGTCAAATGTTATAGCCTGGAAAGGCAGAAAGGAAGCTATGTAACATGACTGAAGCAATGAAGTCTTAAACATAGCAGGACACTTACAGGAGTCAGTTGCCAGAGAAAAGAGACAACTACTTTTCTGTACCAGCCAGTATGGCAAAAACCATGGTCACGATTATTTTGGTCAATATTGGGATGATGAAGATTACATTTTCACTGCAGAAACATCATGGATTTATTGAATTAAAAAAAAAAATAAATAAATAAATTTAATCTATGTAATCAGGTTTTTGTCTTTTTATTTTTTTTTTCTCAGTAGGATCATACCTTTTACTTATTTATTTAATTATAAAAGATTAATAATTACATATCTCAAAAAAGCAACATATATAAAAAAAAACAGGATCAACCATGATATAGCGGTAGTACAATTACACAACCTACTGGAGAAATATAATCAATTACAAACAACAACAAAAATACCAATAAATTAGACTAAATTGATCCATAACATATTCAATATTTTGATAAACTATATTCAGTTTAATACAGCCAGTAAGCACACCATTGTTAATGAACACTCTGTACTGCATTTATAATTTGAAAAGAAATAAGCCACAAACACTTGTTTTAACTAAATCAGCTTGTTTTCCTGATTGTTAGAATAAATATATATTCCAAATTCAAAAATTTTATGATTGCCCAGTATTAATTGACAGACACACATACCTGGTATCCAGAGTCATTGCAGGTCATGTAACATTTTCCACAGTTGATGCACATCTCTTCATCAATCAGAGCCTGGACCTGAGAACACATGGGACGGTTATGATAATGAGCAGTTTATATGTTTAATAAAAAAACAATTTGACATCAGTTTTACTACTCTTTGTGTCTTCATACAACAACACTCATTGACTGAGGTCAGTTAATAAACCTTATGAAGCACAAAAACCTCTCAGGAAGAAGCTGCCTTTGCAGTAGACTAGTACTACATCAGAACCTGACACACTTTATCTAATAATTACAAGAAGACTGTGTGGGTTATGTCAAGGTGTCAAAAGAAGGATTGGCTGCTATCGTCATTCAATGTCTACCTGCTCCATGTTGTTAAGTTCCTGGTATGCCCCAATGTGCTGCAGCGCTCTGGCTATCACATCCTAGAAACACAGCCGTGACCACACACACACACACACACACACACACACACACACACACACACACACACACACACACACACACACACACACACAATATCAAACAAATGTTTACCCGTTTTATAGAACAAAGCACAATACATCCAAAGGAATAACAAGTGTGTGTATGTGTGTGTGTGCATTACCTTGACAGCAGGAACAGGTTTTTGGGGAGTGCTGACCGATCTCTTGGCAGCTCCATCTTCCACAGTTAGTGTGCTTCTGAGCCTTTTCTTATACTCTGCAATGGCGTCTGTCCTCTGCTGGAGGTAGGGACCAAAGCTAGGGAGGCTCTGCACACACACACAATTCAGCTATTTAGAGGAACTTGTTGTTTACAGTCATACTTATTTCTACTAACTTATTTAGTGTCTTCGCACTAAAAGAAATATTGCATCACGACTAGCAGTGATAGTACAAACATGTTGTAGTGTTGGGAAATCAGCCAAAGGAGGTGACAAAACTACCAAAATAAAATCTGCTTAAAGCTGAAATAATTTTCCAACATTAAAAAGATCATTCATATATTTTGCTGACAACAGTGATTCATACATGTTATGTGCTCATAGCAGAATCGTACAATAATTAGTATATTAAAAAATAAAACAGTAGCATTGGTATTAAGCAGCAGTACCATTCCCACCAGGTCTTCTACTCTTGGAACTGGTTTTCCTTTCTGATGTCTTGCTGTTGGAGGAGACTGACCATCCCAGTCCTTCAGCTCCAGACTCTTCAAGTACAACAAGGCCTTCAGACCTGAACACACATATCCACCATAATGGTGTTATCATAAAGTTTAAATAGCTGAAAGCAGAATCATATGTATACACTGGACCACTTTTAGGCTTGTGGTTTGTTCAGGAGGGTTGTAGGAATACAAAGTGTGTCCACACAACTTTATCAACACCAGTTTGAATATCTATTTTTAACCTTTCATGTCAATACAGACTTTGGCTTGAGATTCCTATTGAGAAAACAATGCACATATAAACCAGTGCCATAGGTCAATGTTTGAACATTTTCAGTGACTAGGGATGATACACATAAATGCTAAATGTAATTCAAGACATTCATGGTTAATGGCTTTATAGATGAGCTTGACATTATTGGTTATACAGGATGAAGGGTACACGACAGTTACATGTTTACTTACCCACACAGTAATCCTCAATTACTGTGAAGTCCTGGTTCTGCACCGCACTGCACACCTGTAGGAATCAGACACAGAAAGGCAAACAGAAAGACATAAAAAAAGAATTATAATAATCTTCAGAAAATAAAGTAAGATTGTGTCTTTCATGAAAAAAATGAAATTTGAGTTTTTTCAAGTCTTGTTCTGTCCCACAAAAATAAATGAATTTAATATATATATATATATATTTATTTATTTATTTATTTATTTTATTTATTTTTTTTACTTTTAGACTCCATGTTAAGGATCAAAGGAAAATTGTGGTCCTCATTGGACAATTAACTTACATTCTCAAGGATCAGTCACTCTTATTCCATTACAGTTCACAAATTCAATCTTCTTTACTCCATGTAACTTGTCATATTTGGGCAGTATGTCTTCTTTCTCATTACCTGTAACACTGAGGCCCCGGCATGAAGAAACTGTAGCCCACTGTCTGCTGAGTCGATGCCTCCGGTGGCCAAAATTGGGAAACCGGGAATGGCTCTGCCGATGGCTGACACTGCTCTGAGTGCAATGGGTCTGATAGCGTTACCTGCACACATCCTTCATATTAGTAAGATCTTCAATCTAGTTTATATTAGGTGTCACTTTAATTTGTCCAGTCTTTCAAGGGTCATTTATAGTATAAAGGTCTAACCTTAACCTTTAACCTCCCAAGGAGCTTTCATTTAATTTCTATTTAATACAAGGACTGACATGGCTAACGACAACAGAAGAAAACATGTCCTGGTAATCCATTTTCTCATCTTAATAATTTTTCTCTCTGTTGTAAGAACAGATGAGCAAAAAGGGCTTGCCAGGATAACAACACTGTGATTGAACTTTAAATGCACTGAAATGTGTCTAAAGTTATGGTCTGAGATCCCAAGATATACTGCCTATTCCAAGTGTACATTCTGAACTGGGAAAAATAGTGTGTGTTCTGCTCACTAAATTGGAATCCTCTTCAAAATAAGTTGAACACTTATGGTCTATCTGCCTGATTTCCAATCTATTGTAAGTGCTTTGGTGCTTCTCACTGTGCACTGGCATTTTGGCATTTATTAACTTCATATCTTGAGTGATTACTGTTGTTGTTTGTATCTTTAAAGCTGCAATCTTGGCCAGGTCCCCCTTGTAAAACAGATTGTGGGAAAGATAACTTTTTCTTGTTGTAATACCTACTTTGGCCACAGGGGCCAGCAGTGCATCACATACCGGCCGCATCTTCAATATAGGACTTGCATTCATGTTTCAATCCAAGCTTGTGCATTTTCATGACTAGGCCTTCTGACATTACCATCTGTCCTCAACAGTCTCTTTTATTGTGTTATCAATGTATTACATGGTGGTGCTGAAACTCGTCCGTCATTATTCATTTGAACTTCATCAATTACTTTTATTTGTGTTTGTTCATTGTCAAACAGTATAAATTAATGTCGCAATCTAGAGTACGTAGTGAAAGATCAGTTTTACACGGTGCATTCTGTTAAATATTCTGACGTTGGCTTAGACATGACAACTTTAAAACAGAAAGCCTTCCTCCTATGAACTGGAGGAATTTACTGGACAGAGGTTCAGACAAAATATGCTATGAAGTGCATTATAGGAAGTGTAGGATGAATTGATTTTGGAATTTGATCCACATTAAAGACTAAAGATCAGGATATTGTGGCATCTGCTGCTCTCATTTGGACCATCATTTTTTAATATGTATATCTGAGATGGCCATATCAGAAGTGCAATACATGTTCTAAATAAGTATGCTCCTGTAATTACTGACACTTCCAAAGGATTATGTATGTTTGTGTGTGTGTCCTTACCAGACACCCCTCCGTATGTGGTGCGTTTGCCCTTTCCAAC
Organism: Hypoplectrus providencianus; assembly: GCA_028566105.1. Taxonomy (NCBI): domain Eukaryota; kingdom Metazoa; phylum Chordata; class Actinopteri; order Perciformes; family Serranidae; genus Hypoplectrus; species Hypoplectrus providencianus. The sequence goes on from JAOWBC010000115.1 coordinate 22,361,903, forward strand.
ACTCGGCCAGGGGGAGCCATCAGCCTTCAGTCCCATCATACCTGAGACTGTGTTGGTGGCTGTTACCCCATCTGCTCCACCTATTAAACAAGACAATTATAGGCATACATTAAACCCAAACAACACTGAACTTAAATTATTTGCAAAATGTAATGACACTTTGATGTAATGAAAAAAGTTGCAGAGATGATGTGGAGGACAGAGAAAGAAGGAAGTGTGAAAGTATGAAATTAAGTGTTACCTTCATGAGCAGCCTTTGCAATGTCGACAATATTGGTGACGTTTGGTGTCAGTTTGGCAAAAAATGGAATGGAAATGGCTGCACGCACCCAGCGACAGATGTTACGCACCAACACTGGGTCCTAAGGACAAAGAAATAAAAACAGACAATAAAAAAACATTGAGCATATCAATATTTCAAAATAATGACTCAAAACTTCACAATAAATAATTATCTAAAAAAATAAGGAGACATTATCAAAACAATGAGGAAGTATCTCATAATGATAAAAGGCTTTCTCAAAATATTGCTTATCTAGTTATCTTTCAACATTGACTTTGTATTTTAAAATAATGACTTAGTATCTCGAACATATAGAATAAAATGAAATTTATGAATGCAATACAAGTATATTTGAAAAAAAAAAAAGGTCTCCTCTTGTTAGACATATTGTTTTTGTGCTTACCTGCCCACAGGCCAGTCCCATGCCTTTCTCTCCCATCCCATGAGGACATGACAGGTTCAGCTCCAAAGCATCCGCTCCTGATTCCTAAACACACACACACAACCCTGTTTCACTCTTGAAAAAAAACTCACACTTGTAACCTGTGTATGTCCTGTTCATTCAGTAGAACAGTGAGGACTCTTACTAGCATGTGATTTTTCTTACCTCTGCCATCTTGGCTAGTTCTGTCCAGTCCTCCTTGTTGTAACTACACATTATACTGGAGATCACCACCTGAGAGAGTGACAGGGATATATCCATTTATTGGTCCATTCTTCCATCCATTTCACATTATATGTCAGCCAAAATGATTTGGCTGAAGAATGGAAAAATGGTGAATGGACAGCACTTGTATATTGGTTTTCTTGTCTTTTGCAAGCACTCAAAGCACTTTACACTGCAGACAGCACTCATTAACCCATTCACACATACATTCAGACATTGGTGGCGGAGACTACCCTACAGGGTTCCATCAATTATTTCATGCACAGATGAATGCAGCATCGACACTGCTCTATTAACTAATAGGGTAGTGTGAAGAGTTTCACAAATCTATTGATAGTGTTTCATATTTAGTCAAAAACAGTTATTGCAGTTAGATACAAATGCATATTGTCTTGCAACACCAAGATAACTGACAACATTCTGCATGTTGTTTATAATGCTTTTGATGTTCTTGGTAAATTTGAGGCAGAAGAAAAATGTCCAAGAAGAAACTGTGTGACATGGCAGGAAACTTACATTATTGGGGAAGTCTCTCTTTAGCTCAGCTACTGACTGACACCAGTAGGCTGCTGTTTTCTCACTGATGAGCTCAATGTTGAGGAAGGAACCTTGACCTGGTCCATACACATGACCTGAGGTGGTACCACGTACAATACGAGGAGACACATTGGTCACCAGATCCTGCAGGAACACATTTATAGACAATCATTGAGGCACTGGTGGCTTTGGGGAGCTTTTTAGGTTGTTGAACTGGGTTTCCTGAAGTAAATGGAATTTAATTCCAGTTCCATGTCATGCACATAGGTTTACATGTTCCCATGCAAACTTATTATCTGCTTATAAATGGGCATTCCCAGGAATAAAGGCAGATTTATTTAAGATTTTAGTATCTTACAGAACCTCACTGTTACACCTGTGTGTATGTATGTTTGTGTGTGTGTTGTGTACCTTATTCAGGCCAAAAGTCTTGGTCAGAGCGAAGCCCCACCCTTGTTCAAAAGCCCTCCTGATCATAGCTGTGCTGGTGGTGGGGGGAGCTGATGCCAGCCCAAATGGGTTTGGAAACTTGATTCCACACACCTCTACGCTGATGTCCACCTGATCTATAGCACTGTAAAACAAAGGCAGCTTGGGAACCGGGTCCACTGTCTGTCCATGCAGAGACTGTGGAAGGAAGAGAAGGAGGAGATAAAAAGTTACATCATTATTTTATAAAGTAAGGCCTGAGCTGAAAACATCATGATATATATACATTATATTAATATCACACACAACTTGTAGTGTGTATGTGTAACTTTAGGTGCAAATTCAGTGTTCCTAATCTTTTTCACTCTGTTCAGACTATGCATTGTACTGGCAAATCTTTAAATAAATAAATAAAAAGTCTGTCAGTCAGTCTTCATTCACTCCCTACAGCAAACAAAAAAAATAAATCCAGGTTTCAACAAATCCAAGGTCGACATTGGGAGTGAGCTGAGTTCTGATAAGCGGTCGGGGATAACGCTGACTTTTAAAGACTTAGTACAGGAACAGAGAAATTTACCTGCAGATATCTGTGAATGTGCCAAGAAGCCTGTTTGCCATCATTCACTGATTCCACTGTGGTGTTAGCCAAGCCAGCAATGTCTCCTCCAGCAAACACCCAGGGCTCACTGGTCTGCATGGTGTCAGTGTTCACCTCTGGAGTACCCCAACGGTTCATCTTTACTGGTGCCATAGCCTCAGTCACTACGCAAATAAATATACATCAGGTTATGAATGGAAACATATCTTTGCCTCTTGCCAATCAGTTACAACTCCTAAAAGTGTGTAAAACTCAAAGTTATCTAACATTTAAAATATTTACTGTTTCAAAAACTGCTACAGCCAGTTGAGACATTAAAACAAACATTCATTGGAAGCAAATATTGGTTGACCACAATACAAGCCATCCATTAACGAATGTAACGAAAAATTCAAGTTGTATTCTTTTGTAACAGAAACCAGCCTTCAATAACCCATATTAATTCAATCGAAAAATACAAATGCATCATTTAAACATATAGAAAGAAAAAGAGAAAAGCACACGCACTAAAATACAAACATACAGATACCTTGCAGAAACCACATTAAAGGTCCACTCCCATCGTTATTTTATGCACAAATACATATTGCTGTGTTCACCACTAAGATTGAATGCATTGTGCATCATTTCTGTGAAAAATAACATCCTAGTCTTCTTGTTTCAAGCTGTTTTGTGTGAGCCAGAAATAGCCTTTGTGGCAAACGACTGGCTTTTCCGGTTTTCCTCATGGATACAAATACTGTGACGTGACAATAAGACACCCCTGATTGGTTTCTGGAAAAAAAAAAAGAACCATCTGCTTCCATTGAGAAGACGGAGGCGTACGATCACAATATGCTATCGATGATCGCTACACTTTGAGTAAACAGCAAACAGACCAAACAGAGCCTCGTATGACATCTTATACCCTATCCGTCCATATAATGAGGCAATTTTTTTCCCTCAACAGTCCGAAACGCGATATCTTTGAATGTATTAGCGAGAGCTCAGCAAAGACGGTCCGTGCCATGCCATGTATGGCTATGGGCGAGGCTTACGACCTAGTGACGTACGAAAGTTTTGCCTTTTCTCACTCGCTCATTCGTCTGTGTCTTGAAGTGGGTCGACCCTTCTATGACCAGTGCAGACCATGTAGATCGAATTACACTTTGGCGTGGGGCATACTCATATGGCTTGCTGTGACCTACCACATTATAACATGAGTGACAAAGAGAGGTTTCCAGCGAAAGTTGCTCTTTAAGATTTATAAACATGTTCTGATTTATTTCCACCACATGTTTCTGTTCAATGGCTAACTGCTGATTGGTGAGAGTGTCACTCAGCTGACTGGTTAATTACCTTGCGGCTCGTTGAGCATAGAACCAAAGGCACTGATGATGTAATCAGCCTTCAGCCTGACGATTTGTTCCTCATCTTCCAGCCAGTCACCCGTCTCAGTCTGCTCTGTGCGACAGAACTGTAAAGCGGAAACCCGGCCGTTCTTCATGATGACCTCCCGGGGTGACAGGAAGGGCAGGAACTCACACTTCTCCTCCTTGGCCAACTCCATCTGACAGAAAAAACACAGGTATTCAGTTTTGTCGAGGTTTCCCTCTGGCTATACATCCGTCCCTCCATCATGTGTACCTCCTCAGGAACAGCCCTGATGTTAGTGAATCCCTTCCTGAAGCAGACAAAGACTCTCTTAGCTCCACAGCGAAGAGCCGAGGTGGCGCAGTCAAAAGCAGTGTCACCGGCTCCCAAAACTATCACGATCCCTTTTAGGTCTGGCAGAGAGGAGCGGCACTGACACATTCCTGGATAAAGAGACAAAGAGACAGGAGGACAGGGCAATGAGAGACTGCCTCAGACTATCTATCTATCTATCTATCTATCTATCTATCTATCTATCTATCTATCTATCTATCTATCTATCTATCT
>JAOWBC010000115.1:22366436-22392855 GCA_028566105.1 Hypoplectrus providencianus
CACACACACACACACACACACACACACACACACACACACACACACACACACACACACACACACACACACAGATATGCTAACAAAAACACTGATCTATGGAATGTTCTAGGAAATTTGACTGGCTGGGGTTAGGCTGATAAGATAAGATTAAGAGGGGCAGTCAGGTCAGTGCACTGAAGTTGTGTGACCTGTGGTATGTATATAAGAGTAAAAATGAAGAAGTGAACTAAAGTGCACACTAGTCTCTTGTTACAACAAAAAATATATTTAATTAATATAGCAAAATGCAAACCAGAGCTAAACAAATGATCATCATTAGGTGCACATTCGATGTTGTCACATCCAGTTTATTTTATTTAAATTGTTTATTATAAAGTAACTTGACATTGTCAACCCAGTTAGAGGGAACGTTTGTAATATTTTGTGAAGTTATGACATTATCTGCCATAACATTATTTGCTTAATGTGTACAGTTCTGATTTCAAAATGTGAAAACAGATCTTTATGACATCCATCTGTCTGTCTCTACACGTGCACAGTCCTACCTCTACTCTGACCTTACCTCACTTATCTGCTTGCACAACACAACACATGACTTGTTGCATAAGATCATAAGGCATATTATGACTGCATAACATAGTTTTTATCCTTTTAATCCTTACTGCTGTTAAAGTGGCTCAATAGCATATTGTTTATGAAAAAAAAAAGTATAACTGAAAAGTGTATGCCTGCTCATGTTTTGGCAAACAGCGGTAACAATTTATTATATAGTTTGTGTGGACTGCACACATCTCGTTTTTATTTTGGAGGCACATAAACTTTCAAATCCATGTTAGATGTTTAATTTGTTGAGAAACCATTGATATTTGGTCTCACTTTTTACTTCATTAGTTTAGTTTCTTGACCTTTTGTCATTATAACAGCCTTATAAAAATGACAGTAATTTAAAACACTGAATGACTTTGCTATGAATATGTCACACCAATACTTATAAATCATAAAATGCGGTTATACAATCCTTTCAGGGGAGTGCTAATGCTTTTAATCCTCTTTGGAATGATTTCTCTCTCTTTTGTACAATAGCCCCTGAAACCCATGGCAGTGTTTGAAGGGGTAGCTAATCTCCAAACTAAGAAAAAATAATCCTATTTGTACTAAAATTCACAGGACTCAAAGTCTGTCAATTTGAATTTACTGACCATTATATTCAGTGGGAATTTTGTTCTGTGATTTTCTAAAATGTGCATAGACTAGATATTTTCAATATGTCTTTATTAACAGAATTACAGTTATAGTAAGATTCAAGACAGAAAGAGTTATACCAGTGTAAATTATGACATGATTTATTAAAAAAAGAGCATTGATCATAACCTTTCATCAGTGACCCAACAATCACTCTAATCAAAATCTATTAATATTTCAATACTATGTACAAAGACATGTCGGTTAGTATGATCAAGATTATAATTAGCATAGGTATGTGTTTCATGTATTAACTGTAAGCTTTAACGCACAGGGTTATTTGTAGATATGCAGAATATTCATGAAATCATTAAGTACAGAATTATACTGAGGAAGAAGGTACAAAACAAACAAACAAAAGAAAAGAAAAAAAACAGATGCACATAACTTACCTCAATGTCTGGAAGATCTTTACTCAACATGATGCTTCTGCCTGTTTTCTGAAGCTCGTCTGGAGATTCTGTTTTTGGATTAGAGGTCCGAAGCACTGTCCGGGACTGCTCCGCACCAAAGTGCAACTATCGGATCCTCTCACTTACTATTAAAGAACAAGTTGAGTGGTCAGAGCCATCATATGTTGTCTTGTCTGACTAATAATTCTCTCTGAGGATCAAAGTTCAGCAAAGCTGGACAGTGGGCATGCTACTGTAGCGCAGTGGTCATGAGCTCTGGGTAACTCAAACTACAGTAAAGTGATAGTCCAAACTCCACCTCTTGTAAGGGGAGTGGTGCATTGCATTCAATTTTTTCCCTTTTCAATAGGTGTCTTAAGGACTCCTCCGCTTCCTCCCCCTTCTTTGTAGCTACTCCACCCTCTTCAGAGAACAATTGCAATCTGTTGCTGGACAAAAACAAATCAGAATAGGCTAATAAATAGTTTAAGTTTGGTTTCTCTCTGATCCACACAAGTGATATCATTTTCATGGCCATTTCCAGTGGAGTCTGTTGACCTCTGACCTCAAGATACCTGAATGACAATGTCCAAGCCCATGAGACACTCCTTGCTCACCCCATGCACTTTTCTCATGTATAACCAATGTTTTATATCTATATATTTATGTAATTATTTATTTGTTAATATTTCTGCATTCTGGGCTTCCCAAACAGTTTGGAACTAAATCGGATATGACCATAAAGGTGTCATTTCCTACAGTACCGTTTCAGTGTTGCTAGATATACTGGGAACAAAACTGGAGATTGGGCTTTCACAAACTCAAACCCTGTTTGACCTGGAGGCATTTTTTTAAATTGTCAAAATCTGAGAACATGTTTACATTGAGTTAGGCAAACTCATTATTTTATGATCAGGGATTAACATCAGTGTATATGTAGGAAAAGTGGCATTAGATCCCACTTACAACATACACATAAACATTCAGTATGATAAGAGTGAATGACATGTAATAGAGAGGCTAATTTTCAAAGATTTAAATACAGGTGAATGAAAAGCACTGCCCTAGAGTGATGATAAGGGTACATATTGTAAATACAATTATTTTGAATATAATGAGAGGATACAATCAAACTAGCTTTCAATGAAAACTAATAACTCATAAATGCAAAATTTTAACAATTTAAGTCCTTCATACCATGATTGTTGTAATGGCGTAACCTACTAACCCACCCCACAACAGACACCTATACCAATCCACATACAGTAGCCCCTATAATTGACATCATTATAGAATATAGAAGAGCTTACTTTTTACCAGTTGCAAATGAATGATAAGACATTTCACTGGACTGCTGCTTTATCTGATTCAACCAACAGACAAATGTGTGGAAATGTTGAAAACAAACACTTTATTATGATGTGTGCATATGTTTGTACTAAACATCATTGAGATAGAGCATAGAGGCAGCAGTGGCAAGCAGGGCGACCGCCGTAGCCATGGCGACACCTAAAGAACAGAGGACAATATGGACAGTGTCACACAAACATGTACATGCTCACGCCCCATCCTTATAGTAGTCATGCCAAAAAGTTCACAAGAGCCATTTTAAAAAGTGGTAAGTGTGGCAGGTTTAGCAAAGAAGATCTATTTCTTTGGAACAGTGAGCAGATTAGGCCCCAATACTGTAAAACAAAAAATAAACAAAAGGCTAACTGGCCCAAACTGGACTTCCAACACAAACATTACACAAATAATTACGAATGTGCACTGAATGCTTATTTAAACCAATTATAATGGGTGTTCAGGAGACTTTTTCAAGCTTGCTCTTCAGTCTACATACAGTAGCTATGTTTCATCACTATAATGAGCTTACTATGTTGTAAACAGACAACTGTCTATCAAATAGCTGTCAAAGTGATGTCATACAATGTTTCTAAGCCCAGCTACAGATGTTACAGTGGAAAGGGTCTTACCAATAAAGTTGTTCCTCTTGGGCTCCAGCACTTCAGTTTTCACAGTAGGCTCTTAGGATAGAAATAAAAGTATTCCTTTATATTATAGATGTTTAAAGTGCAACTTCAAGTGAACAATGGATGCTTTCAGGCACATTTTTTGTGTCCACCAAACAAGTCAGTAAGTCCCCCCCCACCCCACCCGTTGAGATACAGCATTGACTCTGGTTCAACTAATGGGTGCACAGGAACACAAACACACTGAGATGAATCTCTACAGGGAGACTGTGCAGACTCATAATATTTATTTACCTGCTGCAACATCTCTCTCTATGATTTCAGCAGGCGTTTCCTGTCTGGTATCCAAGTCTTCTTCAGTTGCGTCAATGTCCAGCATCTCCTTCAGCCTGTCAGTCACCTCTGACAGACCCTCATCGCTGAACATGTAGTCACACACACACAGTGGTCCACTCACTTTTACTGGACAGAAGACCCGATGAGGGAGACATAATTGCTCTGGAAAAAACACAGAAACAGTGGGAGGAGCAGTTATTCACAACAGCGACCATAAGCAGATGGTAATATCAGACCAGCTGAAACCAAAGCAACAAACCTGTAAGAGTGTTGGGAAATGTTTCACAAATGATTCAATCATGTCTAAACTAAGGATGATAATATTTCCTCCTTATAAACGTACATGTTGTTAAACATTAGGGAGATGCATGGTAGTGCATGTTCATGCTTAGCATCTCTTTGACATTCAATAATTATTCTAATTCTATAATGATTTCTTTACTTTTCATCAAGGTACACTTTATCATTCATTTAGAGTATTAATAACTGGCTTGTTAACTTGTGCTTGATTGATCCTGAGATGTTGGAAAGTGCTCCAGACCCAGCTGAGAGTGAAGAAAAACAAATCAGGACTATAGTTGCACGTTAAAGATGATCAGGAGACAAAACTGGAGAATGACATAATCATAACCATTGGGACAGTTTTTGTAAATTTATGTTTCAGCAAAGCAGCCTGCTTTTGACAAGGTGTTGATGACTGCTACAACACATATTGTATGCAACTGTGTAGGTCTACAGTATATTAACAGTGTGCATCATTTTATTGTAACAAATTTTGGTTGTCTATTTCAATGTCTTTTTTTCCTGCATTTCTATTTCTAGTTGTTTTTGATTGTTCATTTGTTTGGCTCTGTTGATGTTTTACTAATCCAGTTTTATTCTTATTTTTGGAAAATATAAAAACATCAATAAACAAAAAAAAGGCAATTTATCTTTGCATGTTGTTCTCCCAGAGCCATTGCACTTTCACTCCTGGTCAGAGCAGATAATCATTGGCCCACTGTTGATCTTTGTATCAACATTGAAATCCTCTTTTCTGGGATTGGTTAACCCTAAACCCACCCACAACCCTGACCTTAACCTCAACTATCTGTAGACACGAGCCTTTGATTGCTGGAGCAAACTGGTGAGCTGCTGTATGTGTGTGTGTGTGTGTGTGTGTGTGTGTGTGTGTTTGTGTACCTGTCTGTTGTTTGTTCCTGCTGCTGCTCTTACTCTCCTCTTCTGATGTCAGCAGCTCCTCCAGCAGCATCTGAACCCTTGTGGCCACCGTAGAAACCATGTCCCTCTTCAGCATCTGTGCAAAAGAAACACATGACAACATGATGGAGTGTACTTTCAGCTTCATTGGACATAATGTGTGAATTACACAATTACCTTCTCAGCCAGTTTGGCCTTTGGTTTGTTGCTGTGCAGGTAAGCTCTGCTGTGGATCGCTCCTCTGACTGACACGCTGCCTCCACATCTCTGGACCACATCTGTTAACCTGTGATGATCCTAATACGAAGGGAAATCATGGCCTTCTTTAACAGTGTGTGTAGAAAGTAATTATTAAAAAAAAAAAAAAGCTTTAGTCACGGGAAAATTGAGGTCTATATCACAAAAATGATATATATTGTTTACAATTTTAAAGTTTGGGACAACAAAACTACGCCTTTTCTTGACATGCAGATGTGAAGACATCCTTGTGTGTGAGTTTGTTTGCTTTTCTTACCGGAGTGATGAGAAGCTGAGCTGTGTACATCTGTCTCACATTCCTCCTCTGCAGATAAACATCAGACACAAAGGGCCACAATTATACCTCTGTATTTCACACAGACCATAGAATTACTGTTTCATCAGTGTAATTTTGTTAAGTTATTTTATATTTTAATATATTGTATTGTGCATCTGAGAATGTTTCAAGGAATTATGCTGTATGTTAAAGGTTTCCAAAAGTACCCTGCTTTGAATAACATTTTTTTTCTGATAAACGTACGTACACTTTTTCTGGGGTCAAATTCAAGCATTTTTCAATAACTTTCAGTCCATTTTCAAACTTTTTCACTTCCATAAAATGGTTACAAATTGTATGTTGCTAACGGCTCTAAACCTGATCCTTTTATTAAACAAAGGAAGTAAATTCATGTCATTTGTCTTGTTTACACAACAGTATGTGATTTCTGTCTCTACATAGTTAAGTGTTTACAAGTCTCCTCTGCTCTCTGGATCAAGAACGGCGCACACACAAGTGAGAACACTCAGCAGACACAGAGCACACATCAGAAAATATGTTGCGTCAGTTAACCACCTGGTGTGACCTTACATCAAACTGGCAAATCAGTCAAAGATAAGACAACATTAAAATGTAACCATTTTCAAGGATTTCAAGCACTTCTAGTTTCTGGGAAATGTATGAATGCTTTCACTGTCAGCCATACAATAAAGTACAAAAAAATAAATCACTGAGACTTTTTGACCAACAGTGATTTCTTATTTTGAGACACTTAATCCCACTGACAGCGTTGCTTAAATGCATCTAAACAGTTACTTATTAAGGACGGCAGGTGCCAGTAAAATGTTTTCATCAAACCAGTGATTTCCCAGTTGTGACACAAAGATCAGTGGTTCAAATTCTTAAACTGCCTCGATGAAATTATGTCTAAGATTTCAGAACGAAAATTAGATGTCAATACATGCAAGTTAGTGAAAGGATGGAATAAAACCCAGAGGACTCTTTATAATAGATGCATGCATTTGAATACTTATCCTACAGAGAAAAAAAAAACTGCAGGACACAAAACAATTTTTATGAGGGGGCAAATGGCCTCAGAAGAACATTTTAAATGACATTAATGGTGCAAAAATATTTTTAAGAGGCCCTTTTCAGGTAATTTCTGAACATTTATCCCAGCAGTGGTTGACTTATGACTGATGATTTTTGATTACAACCTGTCCTCCTGTGAGCTCCGCGTCATCTGCCATTCTTTTTCCATCGATCAGAAAAACTCCACTCTCCAGCTGATGAGCCCACACTTTGAGTTCATCCTGGAATAAAAAGCATGACCTGAGAACAGTCCCACTGAAGTTTCTCAAAATGTATTTCTGTGTGCTGTGTGCTAACCTTCAGACATTTATCCATGCTTTCTATTCCAGCTCTGCTGTCTGGTAGTGGCACCACCATGTCCACATTTAAACAGCATGACACCATGATCCAGGAGGAACAAAGCCCTGACTGGTACCTCCAATCTGCAGGTTTGGCAGTGCTCTGGAACAGCCAATTACATAGATATAATAAATAACAACACAATTCTGTGTATTGAAATCAAAATATCATGTCAAGACCTCAATCTTCTGTCATGGCTAACCTGGATCCCTACTAATTACGGCATAAAGAAGTTACTCAATAAGGCAATTTGATTTAGTAGCTTGAATTAATTAAATAATGTCCAGTCAACTGATATGAACACAGGCAAAGTAATAAAAGTTACTTAGTAATCACATTCAAAATAATCTTGGTGGACCTTTGGGATGTTTATGTGAAGGGGTTAAGTATCTATTAAATAAAAACATTTAAATTTTCCTTTACTATGGGTATGAAGAGAAAATGCAGGGTCAAACTGCATCCTGTGTTGTGGTACTTAACATGCTCAGTAAAATCTGGCCTGTAACTTTTAAATGGCTCAAGAGGTGGCGCAAAATCAGAGAAGACCTTGGTGCCCAAGCACTGAACTGAACTGTCTTCACTCAGTTTAGAAGTTTTATCAGCTGTCCTCCTGCTGGGTTGGAACAAAGACCTTGCCATAGCAGGGGTGTCAAACTGATCCCTGAAAGGACCACTTGGCTGCAGATTTTGTTTCAGCAGGAACACAGCTGATGTTCCTAATCAACTGAGTGATGACAGGTGATTTGATGACTTGATTCAGGTGTGCCTCTGATGGGTTGGGATGATAATCTGAAGCCACATGGCCCTTTTATGGATGTGTTTGACACCCTTGTGTTACGCCTAGCACACCGACTGATATAACCAGACTGAAATGCATTCGCAAATAAATCTTGCAATTCCAACTTTCTTCACATCACATTTTACTCAGCACATCTTTGTCACCACATGTAACTTTTCAATGTAATTGAAAACCTAAAAAAATATCTAGTGTACAAAGTTCATAGATACCACAGCAATAAATAACTATTATTTTATATAATCTTTGGTAGTAAGTTTTCATTTTGATTATATATTATTTGTGAATTATAGTATAGTGTTTTCAATAAGTATATCAACATTTAGCCATATTTTAAATCTTTATAAAAATAAGACAAGACAAAGATTAATGCAAGACAATACAAAGTTTAGAGACTCACTGAATACAACAAATAGATTTAGTGTAGTAACTGTAGATGGAAGCTATGGCTTTGTGAGAAATTAACAGAATCTTACCTTGGGATCTTTAACATCAAAAGTTCGGCAAAAGGTTCTGATATTTTGGGTTAAAGAACATCTACAATTAGTACCTGGAAGCTACATAAGCTCTTATTGAAAGGCTGTGCAAAAGGATACTTTCTTGTTTTGGGGTTGATGTGCAATGTGACACAGTCAGTCACATCGTCGTCTGCAGGACTCCAAGGATGCTCTAAGGAGATCAGGTTCTCCACTGCAAAAACCAGCTACACACAAACAGTACACACTGATAATGAATAGAACTAGGAACAAACACTTTGCAAAGAAAAGCCATCGATAAGCTTCAATCAAATTGATAAAATTATAAAACCAGCTGAACCAGCATTTACCACGAAGACAAGTAATAGCTCATTTTAAACTATCCTAGAACAGTAACCAGTGCAGCCAGAAAAACTGCAATAAATCCAATTTGTATCCATAATATCCAACTACCAGGATGTGGACACGGTGCAATATGACAACGTGATTGAGATGGAATTATGTTGGTTAACAAACAGACAAATAGAGCCCTTAGTGTCTGACAGGCCATGCACAATTTACTAACAAGCCAGCAAAATGAGATCAGTAGAAGTGGGAGGGGACAAGACGCACACAGTGTACCTTTTGTTTGTTTACTCAAAAAATGTAGCTATGTCTTTGTTGGGTTGATGGCACAAGACTTGGCCAAGTTTGTCTCAAAGAACTAAAACTGTATCAACATGGAAACATTTTTGAAAAAAAAGTTAAGCTTAACTATAGACACTGTGAATTATTTATTGGTATTTTTATTCATTTATATTTTATCCTTTATATTTACTCATTTAATCTAGTCTACAACTAATGTATGTTTCCTAATTTTTCATTGCTGAGCATTTTCTGCTCTTGGCACATGCTTTTTAAAACACTTATTTACTTACTAGTCACCAGTACTTTACAAACAAGTGAAGTCGGTTTGTCGTTAAAGTTTTTCTGCCCACTTGTGGCCAGAAATTGATTCATGCAGCTTAGAAATGTCCATGTTTTGTACATGTGCTTTGTGTTGAGATGAATCTCACTTGTCGGAGTGTTGTTAGTGTGTCCTTAGCATCAGTTTCGGTAATGATGAAGACTCCCAATACTGACAGGCCTCCAGGCAGCATCCTGGATACCTGAAAACAGATTAAACTTGTAGTAATAGCTTTAAGCCTGCAAATAGTGGAAAAATACCTTACCTAAAACATGCTTTGATACTCAAGACCACACAAGTGTGTTGTGGGATAGTTCCTCTTTTCTTACCTGTCGAGCATGCTCAGTTACTAGCTCCTTGTCCGGAGAGTTTGCTGCTGTTGCAGTAGATTCCTCTGTTTGGGGCGTCCGAGTGGCCATGACAACAAAATCCCTTTGACCTGAGCTCTGAAATTATCAGTCATTAATATAGATTACAGTCTCATCAGTCCAAAACAAAATGAGATACATTCTAATTCATGCAACAAAACCTAGATCCCCATGGACAGATTGAATAATCAGTTTACATCTTGAACAGATGGTGTTGTTATTGTGTTTCTGGCGAAGTAGCTATTTTTAGTTAAGTTATAGCAAAGGAAAAAAGCTAGTCCGATGCTATTCTCTAGAGTGGAAGGCAACAATGACAAGATACTCAATTACAGGGAGATATGTGTGACCTTACCTGTCCAATAAGCAGGCCTGTGACTGGACCTGCTTGTTGTTCACATAGTTTGGACAGATATCTCTCCACAGCATCTTCTACTATATAACTACGACCCATACTGCTAAAGGAGAGAGTGGAAACAGATGAAGAGGTGATAGAAAATAAGTATCATCGTTTCTGCAATAAAAGAGCGTTAGAAAAAAGGGTTTTTATAGTACATTTAAACAAATGAAGACCAAACACAAGCTTAACATTTAGAATTATCTCTTAACAACATGCAGTTAAACCACGTAAAAACTAAGCTCTAACTTTAGCTAACACGTTTCTTTTATATATACATATATATAACTAAATGACATTAACCTCAGATTTTCAAAGTTACAGCTTGAATTTCAAGTGTCAATCCACGTGGGGTCACATACCCGCCAGAAACTAGACAGTGGGTAAAATATGAACCTGAAGGTAGGCTACTTGCTATTAATTTTGACAGCTGGCAGTGGTTCGTCAGCACAGCAGAAAACTCACATTACCACTGTGCATTTATGTAGTGACGTATTTCCGTCGCATGCCTTTGTCGTTGTAGGTTAAGCGAGGTAAGATGGTCAAGTTACAAAATAAAACTTAAACAACTAACATAACATTGTGATTGTTCTTCAAAATAATATGTATAGTTAGGCGATGACTCTGGCTTCGCTTTAGCTATGTGTGTAATATAAGACGGAATTTGAATGCACCGAAAAAACTTATTTACACACTAAATTGTGATCTACAACAAACAGCACTCGCAAGTTTATGCCATTCGCGTCCGAGTCTAGCTTGATTGCCAATGTTTGCTTTATTTTGAAAGGTTGGAGCGGGTATCCTGCTTTTGTATGAGTGTCCATTGACAATTTCTTAGTCAGTTAAGCGGGTTGTGGATAGTAGAACATTATTTTATCAGAGTTTGGTGTTCCTTTTCTTTTAATTTTTAGAAAAATAGGTGGAGATGGCGACCGTCCTGCTGCAGGTTCTGGAGCGGACGGAGCTGAATAAACTCCCCAAAGGCGCCCAGAACAAGCTCGAGAAGTTTGTAACGGAGCTGCAAAATGCTAACGAGGCGCTCAAGACACAGCATGAGCGGTTCAAAGCCGACAGTGGTAGGTAGCTTCATAAAGTGGAAACACGTTAGCTTATTAGCATTTTAGGCATGCTGGAAACCCAATATTTAAGTCCTATACACAGTGACGCTGTCTTCTGTTAGAATTGCTACAACAAGGTTTACAGTTACCTGCCCGCTAACGTTAGCTACGACAAGGCTAACTTTGGCGGAAGATCAGTATGCCAAGAGCCCTAAAACCTGACATTTTATGTTAAGAAATACACTTTGGTGTGTGGAGTAAATGTCGACTTATACAACAATTCCCAAATATTTGGTAAAAGTACGTTATGTTCACTTATTTGTCATCAATCGAGGAAATCTTCAGTCACTTTGAGTGTAAGTGAATTTTGACATGCACTTTTTCACTGCATAAAAGCAGCTTAATTCCCTTTCAATTATTTTTTAATATATATTTAACTTTTCAAAATACATATCCGTATTTCTGTGAGAAATAATGAAGCCTGTTAATCGAACTTGGTAGCTATTTTCATTAAATCTATAGACGTTTCTAAATGTTCGTGTTTAAACAGACAGTGGTATAACATAGCATAAACATGATGTTTGGTGTTGTATAAAACGTGTGTTCCTGTTGATTGTTCCTTGCCACTACAGAACAACAATACTTTGACATAGAGAAGAGACTGGCTGAGAGTCAGGAACAGATCCTGTCTGCCACCAGAGACCTGCACACTCTTAAGGAGGAAAATCAAAAACTCAGTAAGTTTTCAAGCACATACCAAAGTCAACTGACATTTTTAAAGCTTGATTACTTGGGAATGAGTGCTTGAGGTAAACAGTCTCCACTCTTTCAACTGAACTTCCTAACTTTCTTTTTCTAGATTGTTACGGTTGCCGATGCTTATAGTCCCCTGTGTGAGCAGTGTCTTATTTTTTCTGTGCAGATGAAGAGCTGAGTGCTTTGAAGGGAATAGAGGGAGAGACTACTGAAGATAAGCCACCACAACAGGCAAGCATTCCCAAAATTATGTTTTGTGACTCAGTAGGTTGTGTGGATGGTTATGGTTTTTGTGATTATTGCCTATTTGTTTTCTTTGTTGTTTGTCCAGATAATGCTAATGTAAAACAAACGGAACGGTGTCAGTGGCATAGTACTTTTAAATATCAGCAATTCTGCCATTTGTCTCCTATTTGTCTGATTAGTAAATAAGTAAATTTAATTTAGATTAAGATGTAATTTCACCTTTTTCTAATGCTATAATTGAAAGCCAAATAATGTATTAAACCCCTTTGTTTTAAAGCAAACCAAGGCCAAGTATGAGATCGAGGCAGAGAAGAGAGAGCTGGCGAGGCTGCTGGAGAAGAGGACCCAAGAGGTGGAAAACCTTAGTGGTGAGATACCATCTTTACACACAAATTCACACACACACAGAAACACACTAAAGAGACAAATTTGGATAAATTTAATGTTTGCATTAGTACATGTGTTTTTATACTACTACTACTACTACTACTACTACTGCGCCAGAGAGGCATTATGTTTTTAGATTGTCCATCTGTCCCAGAAAATCTCACAAAGAGCACTTTGACTCAAAGATGACCTGATTTAGATTTTGAGGTCCAAGGTCAAGGTCGCTGGCCTGACATTTAGTCCTTCTCATAAATATTATCACAAACTTTCACTCAGTCTGCTCATAACATAGGTACATAAAATAAATAAATTAAGAAATCATTTGCTCATTATCACAAAATATGCACACAGGTTAAGCAGAACAAAAAGTCAAAGGTCAAAGGTTTATGATTTCACAGTGAAAACCCACCTTTATACTGCGGTGGTTGCATAATACCTTGTATTAAGTTCCAAGAAAGTATTCTGGACAGATTTGGATGTAAACTTGACTGGCTCTACTAGTTCTTTTTAGACAGGATATAGAGACAACAGTCATGTCAAGTCCATTTTTCATTGAATAGCCAAATATGATAAGGCCTTACATCTGTACCACAGTATCCCTTCTTAGACCTTTTAAGTAATATAAGGAATAAAAAACACTAAGTAAATGTTAAATTTGTGTATGTTTGCAGAGGATGTAAAACGTCTGAATGAAAAGCTCACAGAGACCAGCAAAGTGAAGATGGAACTTCAGCTAAAACTGGATGAGATGCAGTCATCCGAGGTTTCTGTACAGGTATGGTCATGATTAATGTGACAGGTGGCAGCTCTGTTTTACTGTGGAATTGCATTTAGCTGTAGTTTTTCTAATAAATACTATACTTAAGTCCATCTCCAGGAACCCTCTTGATTTTAAGGAAATTAGTTAATAAAAACTCACAAATACTCTTGAAATACAAATTATTCCCCTCCAGTTAGAAGCTAAAGCCAATTTTTCTAATGATTGTATCTATTTTGGTTAAATACAGCGAGCTAATCTTTTGGTGTGCCTGTTAATCTGTTAATGAAGGTTCATATATATACTCTCGAGTCAGAAAGTATGTCTTAACTAACCTATTGGTCACAAATCCCCAGGACAACCTTAAGAATGATTTAGCCCGATTGAAGACCAAAAAAAGTGCAAGCCACAAGGCTTAGGTTTTGAATGTGCTTGTTTGTGATTATATGTCCTGGGTTTATGTGTTTCAGCACCGAGAGAAGCGTATGGAGCAGGAGAAGGAGTTGTATGAGAAGAAAATTGAGTGGTTGACTGCAGAGCTGAAGACCAAAACTGAAGAACTGCTGAACACCAACAGAGAGAAAGGCAAAGAGCTGCTGGATCTCCAAAATTGTCAGAAGAACAGCAAAGAGCAGGTTAACCGCAAGAATTTGCACAAATATACTAGTTGTATCCCTACTGGCTTCTGTTTCCCATATTATATAGATTCATTCATTGATTTGACAAGTTAATAACGGCAGTATGTGTAATTTCAAAAAGTCGGGACACTGTGAAAACATAATGAAAGCAGAATGCAATATTTTGCCGATTTTCACAATGTACATTCAGTTGAATACAGTTGAGACATTCAGTGATCAAACTGGGCAAACGTTTCTTTTTTGTAAATATATACATTCTATATTTGTTGCATTAACTTTATTTACATTTTATACAGAAACCCAAGTTTTTCAAGGTTCAGGTTGTTGCCTGCTGGCTGAAATTACTTTTCCATTAAACAGGTGATCAGACTGGAAAGACAGCTTACCTCTCTGAAGCAAACCACTGAGAGCCAAGAAAAAAGAGCTGAAGAACTGAACAACAAACTGAAACAGGTAATCACACCAGTGTCGTCCATGGATAAGCATTTTATGAAGACAACTTTCAAGGATTGTGCTGTGTGAGGGTCTTTAACCATGCACAGTGAAAAAAAGACTCTCAGGTCCTTTTGGGCAGCAATGAAGCATGTCCTAGCAAAACCTTCAGTGTTATCTTGCAGTATTCACAGACTTTGAATTCTTTGTTTATTTTGTCTATATGTCACTCTAGTGTAAAGATGAGCAGACTGCCATGGAGGAAAAATACCGCAATGAGCTCAATGCTCATGTTAAATTATCTTCCCTCTACAAGGTAAGAATCACTGCACGGCACCTGGGGAAAATATGTTCTTAATAAATTAATAAATAATAATGGCACAGTCCTATTATTCAATGCCTGGAGTCAGTATGTGCTTTCTTTGTTGTCCCTGTAGGGGGCAGCAACAGAAATGGAGACAAAGAATCAAGAACTGAGCAGAGCAGTGGAAGAACTCACTAAACTGGTTAAAGATAATGGGGAAGGTATGACACCAATTAAACTTTTATTTCCATCTAATAAGTATTAGTGATGACCTGTTTGAATGATGTCTCTCTCTGTCTTTGCAGTGAATAAGACTCTGGAGAAGAAGGTGTCAGAGGGAGAAGAACTAAAGACACGGCTTGAGGCAGAGCTCAGAGAGAAGATCAAGAAGATGGAGAAAGAGCTGGAAAATGCCACCACAAAAGCTAGTGGCAAACAATGCTGTACGAAAACATGCACATTTTGCCATTTGCATTTGCATGAAATCAAACTGGGCCTATGCTCCGGACCTTATATTTGATTGCTTGTTTTGCTCCAGGTGTGCCATCTCTGACTGAGGGACAGTTGGACGCCATGTGTCCATCAGCAGCTGCCATCGCCACCATCGTCAAGCCTGGCATGAAGTTCTTTGATGTGAGTTCATTTTGATAAATAGACAGACAGAAGGATTTTATCCAGAAGGAGAATTATGTGTTACAGCATATAGGTTAACTTAAATGCAATTATCATATTAAATTATATGGAATAAAAACTGAAACAAATTAAAATTCTATAGGTAAATATAATATAAACATAGTAAGGATAATCAGATAAACAGTGCTAAATTGGACATAGGAGAACAGGACTGCATGGTAAACACCTCAAGAATATGTCAAATAACAAAAAAATCTATTTAAATTATGTGTAATGACATGTGTCCCACAGTTTTACTTCTTTGCAGACAGAAATAATGTAAACATCAATACAGCTTTCCATTTCCTGGCTGTGGATGTAAAGAACCTTATTGCACGCAAATACCATGTCTTTGCATTACCAGTCCACTGAAATATTCAGAAGTACGATAAGGTAGATGTATTTTATGATTTTTGGAAACTTCATTACCTACAGAAGTATAGAATTAAAAAAAATGACTGTAGTCTACCTCCACTACACGCGATATAACCTGGTCTGATGTGTTGTTTTTGTATTTGTTGTAACAGTCATCCATTCTTTCTCCCATGTCCCTGTGTTTAGCTCTATAATGCATATGCAGAGTGTCAGACTCAGCTTCAGCTGGAGAAACAGGAGACCAGAAGAGTGAGCAGAGTTCTGGATGAAATTGTCCAAGAGGTCGAGTCCAAGGCTCCTGTCCTAAAGCGTCAGAGAGAGGAGTACGAGAGCATGCAGAGGTCCATGGCCTCACTGTGCAACAAGCTGGAACAAGCTCGGACGGTCCGCATTAAGTTCATGCTCCTCCTGTGTTTTTCGAGTGTGTTCTACTCATGATAACTGCTGATTCTGCTCAAACTGATGTACATTTTGTGTACTTGTTCCTTTAGGAGATCTACAGTTTGCAGAAAGAGAAAGAGGAAGCCAAGCAACGCTGTGAGGCCATGGAGAGAGACAAACTGAGGACAGTGAGACAGCTAGAAGATACATCTACGCAGGTACACACACTCATACACACTCACACACACACACACACACACACACACACACACAACACACAGACACAAACCAGCAACTGATGAAATACTCTTTAAAGGTAATCCCAATGACAAAAATTCAGATGCTTTCATCCTTCACTTGCTCTTGCCCAGGTGTGTGCCTTACTGGTGGAGCTGGAGGAAGCCAAAGGTAATCGGGTGACAAAGGACGATGGCAGTTCCACCAACATTTCCAGCACCTCTGAGGTCACCAGTTCGCGCCAGCTGTCCTTCCGCAGTGTGGAGGAGCTGCAGAGGCAGAACCAAAGCTTGCTGGTAAGGCTGAAGGAACTGGAGGAGGAAAAGGACCAACAGCAGAGCCAAGCGACATCAGCACAGTAAGAAGGGCTTTTACATACTTTTTACAAGCTTTGCTGACTGCTAACTTTTGGCTTTGCCCAAAGCAACACAGAGGGAAAACAACAAAAGAAATTGCTGCTTATCTGCTTTGAGACTCGGCCAAGATAAATGCATTGTATTGTGGGGAAATTAAGGGTTTACATCCCTACTAAAAATACATGTAAAAATTATTATTATTACTATTATTTTTTAAGTATGTATAAGTGCTAATACCTCTGCGAACACAAGTAATAATTACAATTTATAAATTATATGAATATTATTCATGAATATTTAAGCATGACGAAGGACTTTATAGGTGCATTTCAGCAAATTGTTTTTTTTTGTTTGTTTGTTTTTCTTTTTTAAATTTTCTTCCAACTACTCGACAATCCCTGAATGGATCATAGGTTACAAGAGTTTCCATTACTTAATTGTGATATTTCTGTCAAAATTGATATTATTGTATTTATATGTCATTTAAGATATTGTAAAGACATAATTGGTTGTCCTGAGATGAACAGTCACGTGACAAATGCTGAAAATCTGTTTGCACAGAGCGAGAAGAGGACGTAGAGGTTTGTAAAAATGCAAAAGGTCAAATATGTGTCAGATGTTAAGACCCACATTTCTTTTCCAATAACTGTGACAAGAGAAAGTGGGGAAAAAAAGCCCAGAAATAGGTGGGGTTTGACAGCTACCCTATATACTAAATACAGGAATTTTAAAACAAATTTAAATCAAGGATTTACTGTCATTAATGAATATTTTCTCAATATGTGATTAATTAAATGTATTATCATGAACACATAAGGAATTCATGCTTCTGAATGTCTTGATGTTCAGATGTGTTTTGCTGTAAGTTACCAGGTGAAAAAGAACTTTGGTGAACAGTGAAGGTATTTGTAAATGTATTTTAACATGTGCCCTGTCTCTCTGGTTTTGTTTAGTGTGTCAGAGTTGGAGGCCAGTGTTGACAGACTTCAGAAGGAGATGGAGCAGCTGAAAGAGCAGAGAAACCAGCAGAAACAGCTGGCTGACTCCAACGCCAGACAGAGAGACATGTACAAGGCCCTGCTGACACAGAGCACTGGCTTCAGCCTGCCCCCTCAAGGTGACTAAGAATTCTAACACTTATTGGCCTATTGTGTTATTTTTTTTGTTTGTTTTTTTGCATTAATTGTAATAATGTCGTTTTTAGAATGAGGTCAAGTTTTCATGTGTGCCTGCAGGTTCAGATTCTTCATCCCAGCCTGTGCAAGCTCGGCCATCAATCCCAGCCACTCGCTCTACTCCTCAGCGAGCTGCTGCTGCCGAGTCGGCACAGACTGCCCAAGCTAAAGCCGCTTTGAAACAGGTATGTACATGTACATTTCATATAAAGCAGAGTAAAACAGACATTTTCCAATTATTTTGCTTTTCTGACTGGGCGCGTTTGTTATCTCCAGCTGAATGACGCCTTCACTCTGTATAAGAAGGAGAAGGCAGAGAATGACAGGATGTTGAATGAAACAAATGACAGCCTACAAAGGCAGCTGACAGATCTGCGCTCCAGCCACGCCAAGCTGACCTCTCAGCTGGAGTTCAGCAACAAAAGGTTTGTTAAATCCAGTGCTGCAGCTGCACCTTCCTGTTATTTAAGATACTTTTTTATGCAGTGTGTGTCTTTGTTTTGTGTGTCTTTGTGTATGTCAGGTATGAGATGCTCCAGGACACCGTATCAGCCTACCGCAGAGAGAGCTCTGCCCTACAGGACAGGAGCCAAAAAATGGCTGCTATGGCTCAACGACACGAACACATCATCCACACAATGAGTCAGGACCTGCGACAGGCTAATGAAAAACTGGCACTGGAAGAGGTGAGGAAGAAGAGAATTCTAATTAATTTGATGATAAACAACCACTCAGCTTGAGCAGAAAGCAGTATATGTAGTTACCACAGTTGGCTAATCTTTACGGGTATAAAAAAAAAGGGAATCAGTGTCTTTTAGCTGTTGGAAAATTGCACTACAGAATTTACTGCTAAGGATGCCTCATCAGTCTCGGCTGGAACAGTCACACAGTGATTCAATCTTTTTAACGGAATCAGAGAGTCTTTTGACTAATAAAACAGTTTCATTTACTCATCAGAAAGGGAAGGGTAATTCAGTTAAAATATTCTTAATATAGTGTACACTAAATCAGATTAGTTTTAGCTTAGTTTTTTAATTTCTCCCTTGTTTAGTAGCTTAAGTACATTTTGCTGCAGCCCCATTAATTAGCAGTACATATCACTCTTTTGAAAGCCTTCTCCTTTTTAGGAAACTATAAGTCATTTTAAACCCTATAGAACACAACAAAAAAAAATGAATCAAAAATACTTTATAATAATTCCCAGGTGGAAAGTCAGTTAAGAATATTTGCACTGCTGTACCTCCTTTTGACCTGCACAAACATGGTTTTAGTGCTAGGCTGGGATTGATGGTGGTTCAGTGTTGGTCCACTTCATGTCATGGCGTCACGTCAACGTCTCAGAACGTGTTCAATTTTCCACAGGCTAGAGAGCCAAGTCATTATGTCACTGTATACATCTGTAGCTCCACCTTCAGGCATAATAATAACAATGGTGGACTACTTCCTCTACAAATGTTGCTCATGGCTTATTAGCCTACATCGGCATCCAAACACCACTGCTTTGATATTGCTTCCAAAGTGAAGCTCTGTGTTTTTATTTGTTTTTAATTGCAGTCACAACATTTTGTTATGATGTTGGTTACAAAATCCCACCCCCAGCCCCTGATGTTAGTGGTTTGTGGTTCAAGACTAGCTCTTCGCAGAGAGACAGCTCTTTGGCTGGGAAACTGGTTCGAGCTAAGACAGCTAAGACAAGTGCCTTGATTGAAAAGGGCTATATGTGATTTTCAATCTAAAATCTGAACTATTATGGCATCCGCAGCAGTACATTGTCAAAAACATATTGGCTATCGGTATTAATATATATGAAGCAGCGTCAACAGCAACAAACTTTCATCGGGTTGTGTCAAAAAAGGTATTAATGAATACATAGAAACACTACAGGAATGATGTAGTTCATGTAAGATGAAAAACCCTAAGAAATAACAAAAGTTATAGACCAGCACTTGATGCAGGATAAATATCAGGTGCAATGTGGGGCAGTACAGTTGCCTGCTTTAGATTTATTCCACTGGCTGCAGGTGCTTCACATTTGGTCGGCTGACCTTAATGATTAAATTATTATAATACAAAAAAAATTTCTGCCCTGTGTCTAAAGGTGCGTGTAGAGAACTTGACCAAAGAGAGAGACTTGTTGAGACAAGCAGAGAGTCGACTCAGTCGAGAGAAGGAAGCCATGCTGGCTGAGCAACGTAACCAGAACCTGCTGCTCACTAACCTCAAGACTATACAGGTACCATATCATATTATGCAACAGTGTTTTTCTCATGATTTAATCATCTCATTACTCTTTCTTTTTGCATTCAATAGGAAGTAAGACTTCTGCTCTGGAGCACTTAGTGTTGTCATATAATCAAATCTTACTGTTTACTAACTTTCATTTTATTGCATTTGCTATAATTAAGAATTTGGCAGCACAATATTTTTTTTCTGATAAAAGTTACCAAACATTTAGTTGAACCTTAAATTAATTTTGTCATGATTTTTTTCTGTTTTCCTTCTCTTTTCTTATATTGCTCTAGTTGACTATGGAGCGCACCGAAACAGAGACTCGCCAGCGGCTGAACAACAAGATCGAGCAACTGGAGGCAGAACTGACTTCAATGAAGGCCAGGCTGGACCAGGAAGTAGCACAGAGACATGCACTTGGTCGTTCCATGGATGTATGTAGATCATGTTCATTAACTGCATGTGTGTATAAATCTTATTTTGTATGTAAGGTTTGTTTTGTACATGAACAACAAAATGCTGTACAGTAATTCACCAGACTGACAACTGAAAAGGCTGAAACAGACAAAGATCCCACTAAGAACAGAAGCAATCAGCAGTGATTGGTAGTTGGTAGCTGTAGGAAGTTTTGCATTAATTTGTGCAGGTTTAAAAATAGAAAGGGCTCCTTTTTTCAGTGTTGATTGCACAATAATGCCCATAACAGGCTGGAATTAACAGTACAGCTGTTGCTTTAGTAATGCTTTTATTCAAACTTTGCAATTGAAAAAGAAGATTTGTTGATGGATTAGCACTGTTGGAACTGGATCAGGCAATATTAGCTCAATGTGATATGGACTGACAAATTAGAGATGAAATTTAGTCAGTTTTATTACTGAGTAGACTGCGAAAAACATGTTTTTTGGATAACTAGATAATCAGAGCTCAGTCTGCTGTGGGTCAATTGGGGTTTTATAAACACAATTTCTTAGGCTGAGGTTGAGATCGCCTTGCACACTGGTGAAAGGTATTGATACTCTCTGCTTGGAGCATTTTTAGAGTCATCAATAACCGTATAAACCCAGAGAAGACCCAAAGTGAAATGAGTAGAACATAATATACTGATCATACTAACCACTACAAAGTTACTAGTTATTGCTGTTAATACAGTCATTATAAAAGAAAAGAAAAAACAACAATAAATCAGTTGAATCCAGACTTTTGAAGATGTTTATGCCTAAATATGTGTTGTTTGACATATGCTGTAATCTCATTTTGTCACTTCTCTGTCACCTCCATAAAGGCTCAGTTACTAGAAGCTAAGAAGCAGCTGGAGACCCAGAACACATTGCAGCAGAAGACAAGGGAGTTGCTGCGTAGCTCTGAACAGCAGGTGACAGCACTGAAAGCCCAACTGGCTTCTTCATCATCCTCTGAGGCTATTAGCACCTCCAGCAACAACAGCACCCCAGCTACCAGAGCTGCAGGTCTCAGAGCTCCACTGAGAGGTAAATGGCCCATGTAATAAAATGCTGAAATTGTCAGACTTGTGAAAATATGCAGCGTATACAGTTTAATAACGATGGAAGTTGTTCTTTTTCCATAGCTGTTATTGTCACTGTCAAGGTAAACCATGCCTTTATGCTTCTGTATGCTCTTAGTACGATCCCCAGTGCCATCAGCCCCCCAGCAACTCAGCCAGTCGGAGCAGGAGCTTACAGATGTGAAAGGTCGCCTGAGAATGGCGGAGGAACAACACAGCGAACTAGCAGAGCAGCTAAGGAATGCTAATGCTACTGTAGAGCAGTACAGGGCTGTGGTATTGACTCTGGAAGACAGTCTGAAGAAAGAGAAGGAGGTATAGATAGCTCGGATTTATTTTCCTACTTACTACTACAGCAGACTACTCTGCTCAACCATCTTCCTTGTCTTCTACACATGTAATCTGACCCTTCTCCATCCTTAGTCTCGCTCCCCTCTGGAGCTCAGGCTGAAAGAGTCTGAGGAGGTGCAGAAGCAGCTGGAGAAGAGAATCGTAGAGGTGGAGAAAATGAAGCAGCAGGAGAGAGAAGACAGCAAAAAGGCTTTAGATGCAGTGGAAAAACAAGTAAGTCTGCTGAACATTGTTATATTAGTGACAGTTCATCAAATCAGCATTTCAGCTCCTTGTGGGGACTTAATAGAGTTCAAGATCAATGGTTAGCAATCTGGCCTATAACTTCACTGTTTTGGTTTACCCTGACTGCTGTCAGTGTTATTTGTCGACGGAGCACATATCGATTTTCAGAGAGAGTTTAAATAACCCTTAGTAGACTCTCTGCTCAGCATCAAACAGTAGGAAGAAGAACCAAAAACTGTATTTAAAAAAAAAAAGAAGAAGAGATGAAAACTGCCCTTCCATTCGCCAGTCATTCCAAATGAATGATGATGTTGCTCCGCATTTGCTTTTTATCAGCTAATTGCAGAAATATTGTGTATTCATATCATTTTATATCACAGTAAAATGCTGTACTGAAATGCCAAATGAGGGCAGTGAGGTCAGTGATACATTATTTGGTTTACATTTAAAGAAAAAAAATAATGAGGGAGTAACACCATTACAAAAAAAAAAAAAAACAGTTTGTACCTCTAAGCCTCCAAGTGTTCATACTTCTTCCGGCCTTCTGTCATGTCCAGGTGAGTGAGGTTCAGCGCAATCTGAAGTCCAGCCAGCTAGAGCAGCAGGAGGCACTGGAGAGAGCAACCGCTGCTGTGACACTTGAGCAGAAGGCCATACAGGACAGCCTGCTGCAGGTACAATCTCTTGCTTACACGCACACACACTGGTTAAGTTGTGTGACTGTATTAACCTGTGTGGTCTCAACCATTTGCCCTCTCTCCTCTCAGGCTAAGCTAGCTTCAGAGGCGCAGGCTAAATATGAGCGGGAGCTCATGCTTCATGCTGCTGATGTGGAGGCTCTGCAGGAGCTGAAGAAAAGATCCCAACAGGAAGCAGAACAAAAGAGGGAGTTGGAGGAGCAGCTGAACAAGACCTCGTCCCTCCTGCGGGAGAAAGCTGCAGCTCTGATCACAGTGGAAAGACAGCTGAAAGTAAGCTCAACAAAAGAGTGCAAGAAAAATGCATCTTCTGGGGTTTATACACCTCAATTGTAAAGGTCTTTATTTAGCATATCCAGAAAACTATTAGTAATTAAAATTATATTTATTGGTATATATTTTAATGAGTTATATTAAAAAACTGCTGTAGGGAAATGTCTTTCTGATTGGTTGTAACAATTTGACTTTTTTTTTTTTTTTAGGAGGATCTGTCCAATAAGAATCGTCGTTGTGCAGAGCTGGGGAAGCAGAATGCACTTTTGCACCAACAGATGGATGAAATGGCCATCAAAAGTCGTGAGCTACAAAAACAACAACAGCAGCAGCAGCTTGACCTGTCATTTAGTGAAGAAGGGAAGACAACTGAACAGATCCTAGAAATACTCAGGTAATACAACAACACCGATTTTGTAGAAAAATCTAATGCAAAACCCTCATTCTTCCATTGCAGTTTCCATAAATTTACTTTACGTCTCAGTGTGAAGTTATTGGGAAAGAGTTTGAAATGTGTGTGTGTTGTAGGTTTGTACGGCGTGAGAAAGAGATTGCTGTGGCTCAGGGTGAGGCGTCTGAGGGAGAATCTCTTCGCTACAAACAGCGAGTTGAACACCAAGACAGAGAATTGAAGGAACTACAGGATGCTCTAAACTCTGAGAGAGAAAAAATGCAGGTACAGAGAAAAGGAATGGAATACCATTGGTGGAAAACAAAAGATTTAGATTTCTCTGTTTATTTGTCAACTAAACTATGAATAATGAGAATGAAGTCTTTCTTGTGTTGTGGACATTTAATTTAGTTATGGCGATTATGCTTCTCTGATAACCTGATGTAACTAACTAAAGTTAGGTGGTAGATAATGGGTTATAGTTATCATCAGATTCACTGTTTCAGAGAGGAAACATGTTTTTAAAAAATAAATCTGGGTCCTTATCTTAAAAAAAAAAAAAAGTGTCACTTAACAATATTCTTGATAAGTATGTCTGTGTCCTCCCTGCCCTGCTCAGGCTACAGCGAAGACTCTGGCCCAACAGGAGGAACAGCTAAAGAAGATGGAGACCATCAGTGCTCTTCAAGAAAACAACAAGATGTTGAAAATGGACAGAAATAAACTTGAACAAGAGCTGCAGCAAGCTCAGGCTAAGGTAAGATTCAACTGTGGCTTGTTATGGTGTGTACTGTCTTCTTTTCAGATGTATGAATATCAATGACAAATCATGTGCTTTCCTCTTAACAGACCTGTAACTCTTCAGAGCAACAAAAATACAAAATACACTTTAACATTGCAGTAGATATTATCTCTAGTTTGTAAGATTGCTGGCAACAAGGGAGAAAGTGTAGATTTACTTTACATCCCTTTAACAGAGTTGCATGTGGGGAAACAATGTTAAATAAAATGCTAATCAAAGCTGAGCATTTTTACATAGTTTAAATATCTGGAGGGAAACTTGTATCCTAACAAATGTTTATTTTTATTATCAATTTAATCTAAGAGCTAATTTCACTGAGTACTCCTGTAAAGCTCATAGTATCTCTCCTATTTTTTTCGTCCTCTGGCTCTTTCAGGTTACAAAGCTCCAGTCAGATATCAGTCCACTACACCACTCTCTGTCCGTACTGTCAGAGAAAAATGGCTCCCTGCAGGCTGATAAGAGGATACTGGAAGAAGACCTCAAACGCTGGAAGACCAAAGTGCAGGTGAATGCAGTGTGTGCCTCACTCAGACATCAGCACAGTACATCACTGCCTGTCTACATCACTTACACACAATCAGACAGAAATGCTTAAAATGTCTATAGTGCCTTTATTAGTTTCACTTGAACTTCATAAACTGTGCCTTTACAGCAACTGGTTAGCCAACAGAAAGATGGCTTTGTTGAGGAGAGACAGAGACTCACCACCGAGAGAGAAGCTCAGCAGAGACGTATCAACCAGCTAGCTGAAGAGACAGCCAAGCTAAAGACTGAGCTGGCAAGGTAGAAAACACACACACACACACACACTGTCGGGTTGGATCCAACTAAGTAAAATTGATTGATTGATTTAACAGTGGTTCTATGTAGGTCAATGCAGAGAATGCCAAGTGATATAATAATTATTTCTCATGATGTGGTACATGTCCTGCAGTTTGTACATAACTAATATGACAGATTAAAAGATTGCAGTAGAACTTCCAGCAGTTCTTATGCTTCAGCAGCAAATTAATCCTTAAAGATATCCTAACTGTAACTGTTGTCATGTGTGCATCAGATCTGTTGCCAGCAGTAACTCAGCTCAGTCTCAGCTGCAAGGCCTCAAGGACTCTGTGGCCCGTCTGACATCAGAGAGAGACTCTCTAAAGAAAGACTTGGAAACAAAAAACAGTGACATTCTGGAAAAAAATAAGACAATCACCCAGGTCAAGAAGATTGGACGACGCTACAAAACCCAGTTTGAGGAGCTCAAAGTCCAACATGACAAGGTGGGACCAGAGTTGTGGAACCAGTTCAGGTTAAAGGCTGCAGGAGATGATGTGTTTAGGATTAGAAAAAAATTAAATAGTTACATATTTGTCCGTGTGTTGCAGCTGGTTGAGGAAAACACAGCTAAAGCAGGAAGTGAGGCAGCTTCAAGCCAGGAAGTTCAGCAGGAGCTGACCAAAGCACAGGAGGAGCTCTCCAAGGCCAGAGAGGAGCTGAACACACTGAAAGAGCAGGGTCAGAAGAAACTGGAGGAGGTAAGCTAGAAGACATTTTATTCATTCTTTTTTTATTATTATTATTTTTGATAATAATCTAATCTTGATCTTTTTTTGTTATATAGATGGGATGCTGTTTAAACATAAATTAAACATTTGAATCTGACAAAGACAATTTATTTTTTTTATGTTCAAACAGGTTAAACTTTTGGTATGTTTTTTAATAAATACTAATTCTGAAATTAATACCTGCAAGACATTGCAAAGAAGTTGAAACTGGGGAGTTGTCATATTATGACCACTGTCATCAGGAATATAAGGGCCAATGCACTCCATGCAGCTGTTCCCACTAAGCCATTTAACAGGATTGTGATCTTGTGATATCATAGAGATCAGGAACTGGACATCTTTGTCTGCCACTTGTTAGAGAAATAAGGAACAATCTTGATAATCAATTCAAAACAAGAACAATTTTAAGGACACATCCATCAGCAGGCAGCTTTTGAGCTGACATGCCTGACATTCTACTCTTCTCTCTCTCTCTCTCTCTCTGTCTGTCTCTCTCTCTCTCTCTCTCTCTCTCTCTCTCTCTCTCTCTC
>JAOWBC010000115.1:22396552-22407420 GCA_028566105.1 Hypoplectrus providencianus
ATATATAATTTGTATAGACTCATGAGTCACAATTTTTGCTGCAAGCATGGCTCTGGCCCTTTAAAGTTTAACCCAGAAAGAGTTTTTAATTATATTTTTGTCCTGTCTCAAGCAGACCCAGAAGTTACAAGGAGAGCTGGAGGAGGCCAAGAAGGAAAACCAGCAGACCAAGGAAAAGTTCCAGGATGTCCAAAACCAGCTGACACAAAAACAGAACCAGCTGACACAGGTACTGAAGATCACAAATCTATATTTGATTGAGCCAGGGTGTGAAAATGTTTAATTGCTTATTGCTATCAGTTCCCAGAAAGAGGTTTAGGCGGTTATTAAACCAATGTGGTTGGATTCACCAGGAAAAAGAGAAGAAGAAAAGCAGTTTAAGGGCACCTTACATGTACATGAAAAAATACTATGGAAAAGCACGAGTTACAGGCTCTGGTCTCTACACTTTGCTCCTGTAGGCCCAGTCCCAGTTGTCCCAGACCCAAACTCAACTGCAGCAGAATCAGACCCAGCTGACACAGAGTCAGAAAGAGCTGCAACAAGCCAAAACCCACGGCCAGCAGGTAAACAGCAAGGAACACACAATTTCATTACACTCGTTTTGTGATGTTATCTCAATCACCATGCAGACCAATTAGTTGGAGTCGACATAATGTTTATTTGTAACGTTGAATCTAATTTTACCCTACCCTTACCTTACAGATACAGAACCAGTTAAAATCAGCTCAGTCTCTAGCTCAGGCCCGTCAGAACCAGATTCAGCAGCTTCAAAGGGAGCTCCAGCAGGCCAAAGAAGCCCTTCAGCAGAACCTTGCTAGTCAGAAAGAGCAACAGCAAAACCAGCAGAGCAGCCAGCAGAGCCACACCCAAGAGGTCACCAACCTCAAGACTGCTCTCGGCCAAGCAGAGGGCAAGGTGAGGAGTCTTTACTCAATATCTTTTTTGTTTGTTTGTTTAAATACTTAGCAATACATTTATTGTGTACCTTTAAGAGTACCATTAAGATAACATTTATAGTTCAGCTTCATTCAGAAGAGACAGAAATTGGTAGATTTTCAATGGAAAATACAGCAGAAACCAAAATAAATAAAATGTTGGACAAAAAACAACACTTGAAATTTTCCAAATTTCCAAATTCCCAAATTCTGTTGACGTACGTACCAGCATTTTTTTGCTGTTGTTTGTGACCCTATTTCTTTGAAACCATGCGGTTGTTTTTTCTTTCTTGCACATTTAATACATGTTCTTTAGTCATAAACCTGTACTGAATGTGTAGTATACTATATGTAAGGAAATAAGGCTTTCCTTTTTTTATCCCCTTTTATTTATTTAAAAGTGTGCTGATGCTGTATTTAGTCCTGGCATTTTTAGCTGTACATGAACTAAAAATGAATGTACATGTGTTTAACTAATAACAGGTGACTGAGCTTCAGGGCCAAGTGGAGAGCCAGCAGAAGGTGGGTAAAAGCTTTTCTGTGCTAACTGTTGATAAGTCATTACTGATCTACAGCATTTAGAACTTTATGAAGGAATTTGATCATCTTAATTTCTCTGAGTTAATCAGTATTTTAAAGATAAACGTTTACCATAACAGCATTTATTACATTCCTATAGACTGATTGACACACTCATACATACACGCATCAGGCTGTCTTTCTTTGATTATGTTGTACTTACACAATATATCGGCCTATTTTCTCGTCATCAGACTGTTGGTGAGCGTGAAGCCGAGATCAAGCGTCTGCAGGAACAGCTAACTGAAGCTAACCAGGCTAATGAAGCTAGCCGAGCCACACAGGCCAACCAGAACCAGAGTTCCCAGTCCATCCAGGCCAGTGATGCTAATCTTACTAGTGACGCGAACCAGGCAGTACAAGAGGAGGTTGCAAAACTCAGACAAGAGGTACTTCTAAGTCCTGCTTTCTTAAAATCTTTTTAAATTAATTATATGTATATATGAATGTGTGTGTAGAAATAATCTTATTTATTCTCTTAGTTATTCACTTTAAGAGCAGCAGTAATAGCACTGTGTTGTCCCCTGCAGCTGACTGAGAGCAAGAACAAAGAAGAGCAGCTAAGACAGCAGATTGCTGAGAAAGAGGAAAAGACTAAGAAGGTTATCATCGGAGCCAAGACCAAAATAAACCAACTGAACAGTAAGTTCCAAATAAAACTAGAAAAACGGACCTCCACCAAGGCAATAGAACCAGTTACTCAATAACAAATAGCACTTAAGCTATTTCAATTACATTGAAAGCATGTTTTTGGGAGTACACTGGTGAAATTAGCATTTCCTTATTAGTTGTCATCTTGACAATGAAAACCCAAATGTCAAAAGAAATAATAACAAAAGGACTTCATGGTCAGAAAATTAAGAGTAAACAACACTATGTTTTAAACTGTTGGAGAAGGCTTTTTTTGGGGGGGGGTTTCTTTTTTCTTCAACACAGAACATCAATTCAGATTTAAGAAAAATAACAGCAACATGTTTTCACAAAACAAAACAAGACCGGTAACATTGACATATTTCGTCCACTAGATAGCGGCAGTTAATGAATGCAATATGGCCACTGATGCAATATAAATTTCGCAATATTAATTCTAGATGGTGTTCCAGACCACCAAAATCTAATCAGTGTTCCTTTTAACACAAAATCTTGTCCAAATTCGTGAAGTACTTTTTGAGTTGTTTTGTACACAAACAGACAGACGAATGCTGGTGAAAATATTATGTCCTTGGTGGAGGTAAAAAAGCTGCCATGTTAAAGTATGAAGAGTCATGTCCGTTTGTTGCCTGCATCTTAACCTGCAGGTGCTAAGGAGCAGCTCACTCAGGAGATTGAAGAAGTGAAACAGAGTAAAGAGGAGCTGGAAGTGAGAATGAATGCTCTCAAGTCTCAGTATGAAGGAAAACTGCTTCGTTTGGACAGAGAGCTGAGAGAGCTGAAAGAGACACAAGCACAGTCTGACCTCAGAGAGGAGCCACAGGACCAGAGTGGAGCTAAGGTACATGCATCATGCTGGCAGATGAAATTGTCAGCAGCTGTAAAGTATAGGCCTGTGCGTCACTTCCATCATTCCATTCCAGCATTCAACTTTACACCAAATGCACCTTGTTGGTCTGTCATTATGCGAGAACTTAAACTCGCCTTTTTTACACTCTTAATATAATGTGTAATTATTAATTGGCATATGCAACAATTTATACAGCTTTTTTCTAAATATGCAACTTTTGAAATATTACTTCCTCTTAAAATATGCTTCAAGACTGTAATTGCCCGGGGAGTTAAATTTATTTATTTTTTTATCAACCACATGCATGCTTTAGTAAGTCATGCATGCTTTACGAGCACTGATTCTGCCTTCCCTCTATCCGTAAGTGTTTCAGGGGATTTTAATAATAATATTTCTATTGTCACAGCACCAGGGTATGGCTCCGCCAAAATAGAGGATATATATGAATTTAGCAGCTATTACAAGTCCTATTTATAAAATGTTCACCAAAGAGATAAATCAAAAGAATCCTTAAGAGCTTTAGTATATAATTATAAATTTAACATTTTGCTTAGAATATCATGAACACATTCTGTTCTTTTAGGAGCCCTCTGTGTTACAATGTCCAACGTATCCCTGTCATTTGGTTTTAATATTTCAAACCTGTCTGTATTTAGGTCGGGGATCAGGCCAGATCTGCAGACCAGAGACAGATATCTTTGAAGAGCCCTGCCCAAGAAAGGGGAAGGTAACTCATGAAAACACACAGACGTCCATAGGTTCATTACATTTGTATAGAAAAAAAACACAAAAAAGTAATAAAAAGAAAAAAAACATCTTGCTTGCTTTCATGCTTTCTCCATCAGCTCTAGCCTGTCCGATCCTCCTACTGCCAACATCCGCCCCACCACAAGTACTCCTTCCCCGAGCAACAAGCCAAGCCCCTCCCCTGGGAGCAAGGCCACACCTCGTGCTAGCATCAGGCCAATGGTTACCCCAGCAACTGTCCCCATCCCAACACCGACTGCCACTGTCATGCCAACTACGCAGACCGACAGCCAAGAGGGTGAGAAATTAAAAAGTAAATGTTTATCTCTGATCAATTGTGAACCATACTTTAAAGCAGTAGTGAGTAGAGTAATCGGATAGTGAGTCTGAGTAAGTCTCAAGTTGGAGCCCGTGTCATGATAATCAGGCTTTGAGTCCCTGTCCAGCACTTGGGTTCTGAATCAAAGAAACAAGAAAGCATGGAGTTTCCATGATGTTGTCTCATCATTGCATGAGCCGTATGTTCAGATGGTAATGGAAATATGGTACATTGGCTAATATGCTTGAATGTAATACAGCGTTTTCCACTGTAGCTGTGATGAGTGCAGGAGCTTCAGTGCACTCTACCAGCTCCAGTCTGGTCAGTGCACCGACATCACTAACCCAGCCAACCAGCACTCAGGCCACCGCGTTTGTCCAGCCCACCCAACAACAGGCAGCAATTCCAGATGCAGGCCTCAGCATGGAGGCAGAGCGACCATCCACGTCCTCCTCTCTGAGTGGAACAGGTGAGCAGCACTGCGTCTGTACAGGTTACCATAAAGCAAATAACAGGACAGTATGAACCCTTCATTTCCCCCACACATTAAAATAAACTTAACATAACTGAACACTGGCAGCACTCATGGCAAATGTACTCAGCCCAGACACATGCAGTCCCTTTCACTTCTTTATTCATCCATTTACTGTTGATGTCTTGCTGGATACCAGCTGAAAAATTTCATTGTGTAACAGGATATCGTGATGTTTTCTTTGGTGTGTTTAAAGCAGGTTCAAAGCGAGTCAGAGAGGAAGAGGACGAGGAAGATGAAAGCAGACCGGAGAGTTCACTTGCACCTTCAACCACTAAAAAACTCAGACTAAAACCAACAATAGCACTGCAGGTAATACAAAGTTAGACAGGGTTAAACTAAACAGTAAAGCATTTAATGCCTTTTAATTGTGTTTAGACCCCAGGGATGCATTTAGTACCTGAAATGTATTTTACACTTAGGATAAACAAGCTTGTTACTCATGGAATGTTTTGACATGCACTTTCTGTTGCATTTCCGTTTTATGCATTCATTAAGTTTTTATCTGTGCAGTTACAACTTTGTAATTTCAGATGGAAGCTGATGAGGAGATTGAAGGAGAGCTGAGGGAAGAAGAACGACAGGATTCTCCAGATGACAGTCAGGTCAGTCACCAGTCAAAGAAGCTTCTTTTGAAAGCCAGTTGTGCTTTACATTTGGAAAAACAAGTACACCCATTTCCATCCTATATCTCAAAACCGTCCTTTGTGGAATTGGTATTCAGCCTTTTTGGAAGAAACTCCAGCTTCCATCTGACTCCAGGAATAATATTTAATCTGCAGCAGCATTGTTTATCAACTCATTGTTTAAATCACTGAAGAATTATTGATCTTTCTTTGGGTCCAGCTATTTAATGCATGACTTTTTTTCTTAGTAGGGGTTTATACTGTATACTCTATCATGTCTGGTGTACTTACTTAAACAGAAAAGAAAAATTTTGTTTTCTAGAAAATTTTAAAATCTTGTATTATGTATACTTATTCTGTAATTTTCTATAAAATGTCAGACTATCCTGGTGAGAATTCCTTCAGTGTTTATTATTCAGGAGATTTTGTCGTGGAGCAGAATTATCAGCAGATCCTCATCTTCACAACAAACATAAATTAAAAAAATTAAACTTAAATTAAACTATTACAAACACTTGATGAAGCAATTTTATGTTGTAAATCAGTTTCTCCAGTGCTGTTCAACACACCAGTGGACGGGCTGGAGCTGAGCTGCCTCTAACATTGTCTTCAGTTTGTTTCTTTGATCACTTGACAAAAACCTTAATCCAGTTAAAATTTTTCTAAAAAGGACCAAGAAGGCGTGTGGTAAAAATATGGCTTAAATTGCTTTAAATTGATAATAAACTCCGATTGTTTGCACTGCAGGAGCTTCCAGAGGCTTGTTTTCCTGTTTTAGCTGGAGATGATGAGGACATCGAGGAAGAAGGCGTGTCCCAGTCTGTCCCCTCCGATATCATGTGCTCCACTATTATTCGTGATGTCATCGTGATTGACACAGACAGCGAGAGCCGTGAGAGCAAAGAGGGCGAGAAGCAAGAGGACGAGGGCGAAGAGGAGGAGGAGGAGGATGATGATGATGAAGAAGAGGATGAGGAAGAAGAAGAGGGGGTGCTTATCTGTATATGAAGGTGTCAAAAGTGTGTTCAGCTCTGATCTCTTGTCCAGAGTCAATAACCTAGATTTCTTTATTTTCCCCAGTATAAGGAGGAGGAAGAAGAAGAGGAGGAGGATGATGAGGATGATGCTGGGGACAGTGGGATGAGGGGAGGCGAGGAGAGTAATGAGGAAAGCAGGGAGGCGGAAGAGGAGGGAGGAGAAGCTGAGCCGTCCGAATCCACCAACGCTGAGGAGAATGTGTCCGGAGCCTCTTCAGACTCTCAGCGTCCCTCTGAGCCTTCACACAGCAGTGAGCGCCCTCCGCAGCCTGACTCAGTTCATTGTTCCTCATGTTGAAGTCATCTAATGTGACTTACTCGTCTCTTTCAGATGAAGGCAGCAGTAGCGCCGTGGCAGAGTCAGAACCCCCCAGAGACCCTGTCTATTTCCCCCCCACCTCCTCCTCTGCTCCTTCCCCTTCCTCCTCCTCCCTCACTCCCCGCCTTCCCCACCCACGTAGGCCCCCGCATCCCCTCCCACCAAGGCTGTACATCCAACCTCCGGCTCCGGAGCTGGGACCCCCACACACACAGGTACATGCACACAGCTTTATATGTGGGACCCACAACCGAGCAGTGTGTGTGAAAGGCGTCTTGAAAGGCTAAAGTTTAACCACACAAGCTAGCAGAAGCATGCTGTTAGCAGCTAGCCATGTTGTTTAAAGGACGGTTCATTACCTTTGATGTTTATCCTTTTTAATTGTATTTGTTTTTACCATGTTCAAATTATTTTTGGGTACATCATTATCTTGAAAATGTTCTTTAAAGTAATTCTAAGAAAACATTTCTGAATACTACTGACAGTGTTGACTTGTGTATGTTATTCAGAGACAGTCCTCTCAGCTGCGCAGACCATCAGTTGGACGTGGACCTCAACTCACCCCTGGAATAGGCAGTATGGTAAGAGATGGAGTTACATGTAAAAGCATTTCCTGTACACAGTTGGTTTAAAAAAAAAAAAAAAAAGAAATCCTAATGCTGTGTGCATGAAGCACATGGAATAGATCTGCATCTCCAGCGAGTGTGCTTGTGTGTTGCAGCAACATTTCTTTGATGACGATGACAGAATGGTTCCCAGTACTCCCACACTGGTTGTCCCACACCGCACTGATGGCTTTGCTGAGGCTATACAGTAAGACCTACAGTACACATAAAAATACTGCACGAAAAACACTCATCCAGAACATGTACTGATCATTTATTCCCTAGAATATCATTAAATAAACAGAAATTTAGAGAATATCTGGAATTTTCCAATTGTTTAGTCTCAGTCACAGTGAGGTGCTGATGTGAGAAAGTCACTTTTGCTGATGTTGGCCCTCGATTACCCTAACCCAATAGTGAAAACTTCCCCTTCCTTGCATTTAATACACTTCTCAGCAGTACATGTACTCAAGTACTGTAGTTGAATACAGTTCTGAGATACTTGTACTTTACTTGAGTATTTGTTACATAGTACATAACTCTATACTTCTACTCCAGTAAAGTTTAGTGGTATATATTTTACTCCACTACATCTATTTTCCAGCTTTAGTTTGTTTTTAGGCCGACAATTAACAATAAAAACAAATAAGAATCATTAAAAATGAAAATGCTTCTTTAATTGTTTTAATTAAACCAAAAAATGTTTTAACTAAATTAAACTAAAAAGAAATAAATATAAATCAATCAAAAATATAACTTCAGTGTGGTTCTAAGTGTTTTATCTAAGTAAGGGATCTGAATAGTTTTTTCACCACATCTTTTCAGCTACTGTTTCTAACTGTAAGTGAAGTTAGTGATTTTAGTAAAACTACTACTTTTCTCTGTGCTTTCCTTGCTCATATTCTTGCTCCCTAAATTGGCCCCCATCATCAAAACTTAGAGCATCCCTGGTTTACCTCATTACAAAATCTGTGAAACATCTCCAAAAAACAAAATAACTAAATAAGAAACAGGAGCCTTTGAATCGTCTTGAAATAATGCTTCTAGGAGTCACAATCTTGGTGTGTGGGGGAAAAGAAAGAATCACTTCCAATGTCCTTTATGTTCTCAGTTCTCCTCAGGTAGCAGGTCTGTCCACCAGATTCAGGTTTGGGCCTCCAGAAGACCTGCTGCCTCAGGCATCAGCCTCACACTCTGACCTGGGACAGCTGGCCTCTCAAGGAGGTATCATACACACACAAACAGTTACAGTTACACCTGAACTCATCTAAAAAGGCTCTTGTTCTTAGTCTGCCTTTCTTCTGCTGTGTTGGAGGTCTGGGAATGTACGAGTCTCCTCTGTTCCTGGCTGCTCATGATGAGGATGGAGGAGGGAGGAGTGTACCCACCACACCTTTACAAGTGGCTGCACCAGGTGAGGCCCGCACTCTGGACTTTATAACAGTTAACATGCATTACTTCATTGTTAATGCTACATCATGACTCTCTGCCTCTGTCAGTGACGGTCTTCACAGAGTCTCTGCCCTCGGACGGTGGTGACAACATGGCATCTCAGTCGGTTCCCATGGTAACCGCCTCCACCGGGATGGCTCCTGCTGCAGATGATGGAGATGAAGTCTTCATGGAGCAGGAAGGAGAGGGGTGAGCACTGAAGTGGCAGACCTTAGGTGTCTTTAAGTAATATCAAGGACTAACACTGTAAATGGTTCTTTAAACGGTTAACCAAAACCTTTCAAGTAGCAGAGATGCACAGAAGAGGCTTGAGTTCACTTATTGGTAGATTGTAGGTTGTGAAAATAACGTTTAATGCCTTATTTACATTACACTAGACAAAGCCCAGAGACAGACACAGACGTGTTTCAGGTTACATATCTGTGTCATGTAGAGATAAGTGCAACAGTTTTAGGGAAACCTGCATTTTAACACACAACAAATGTGCTACTGTAAAACTAAAGGACACACACTATGAATAGCAAAGACTTGTGAAAATTTTCTCTCTCTCATAGAAATATGTCACTTGCTGTGTCACGTGTGTTTTCTTCATTCATGTGTTCGAATAGCAGACACATTCCTCCTGCTGGAAGCTCTTCTCCTGGGTGACCCCCTGTGGCCGACTTCTCATTTACTGTTAAAATCAGAATGACGTTATAACCAAGAGTTGTGTAGTGTGAACAGAACATGGATCTCAAGACTTTAAGTTCTGTTGTGTGAAGCAAGCATGCCACATCCCTTTTAGTAATGGCCAGGGGTACTTCTGCAACATTTTGCACCATTGGACTGGAATCTGAATGTTTGGTTCCACACGGTTGTGGAAACTGTTTGATGGACGATGTGTGTTTGAGTACAGTGTTTCTGTTTCCAGTCCTGGTATTGAGTCATCTTTGGACAGCCAGGCAGACATGGAGTCTTCAGGACAGCAGAGTGATGATGCATCTCTCCCATCTACCAGCCAAGACCCTGGTAATGTATTTTGCCTGACTGACTATAATTTAAATCCTAACAGCTTTAGTTTCATAATGAACCCAAACCATCATGTTTTGGCATGTCAGCATAGTGTCAGTGATTACATTTTTAAGTATGTTAACAATGGCAACATGTGTGTGTGCACATTGTCTGGAAAATGAAAGTATTTGTATGTATGGATTTTTGATTGTGTCCTTAGTGCAGTGGTTGTTAACACATCACTTTAACCAGTGACTGTCAGCTAGTGGTGGAAAAAGATCCCGTACTTAAATAAAAATAACATTACCACACTGAAGTAACTCTACTACAAGTAAAGTCCTGCATTTACAAGTAACTTAAGTAAAAGTACAAAAGCACCAGCATCTAAATGTACTTAAAGTATTAAAAGCAAAAGTAATCCCCGACTGTACCCACTCAAATTATTAAAGATGTTTTAAATATATTAGATATTTTTTTTGTATTGATGCATTTATGTAAGCAATGTTTTATTTGGTTAGAATGGGGCTTATTCAACTGTAAATATATTGTTATAAGGTTTATTTTAAAAAAAATTTTAATTTCTTTAAATTTATCATGCTTCTATGCCACATCTCAACCAAAAAAGTAGCTAAAGATGGTAGCTAAATTAGTGGAATATGGAATGGAATATTTCGGTGAAAATGTAGTGGTGTTGAAGTATAAAGTTACATAAAATGGAAATAATCATGACACCTGTTGTCCTTTCAACTGTTGTAATCATGTCAGGATTCTGCAGAACTAATTCATGCTGTTGGAACTTTAATTCTGACAACCAACAGACATTTTTTGGCTTGTTTAAATTCAATGCTTAAGGATTACTAACTACTCAGGAAGGATCGGGAACTATGCCTGTGCATGGACATTTTTACTGAACTTGCTGAACTGGATGGTTGTGTTAAAAAATCTTAGTCAAGCAGCAGTTTTTGAAATACTCAGACTGGCTCATCTGGCACCAAAAAACATGCCATATTCTTTTTTCCCCATTCTGATGCTCCCTTTGAACAGCAGGTTGTCTTCACCATGTCCTAATGCATTAATTTGCTGCCATGTGATTGGCTGTCTGCGTTCATGAGCATTACTGTCTGTCTTATTTGTGTTTAGTGAAAATTTATAGCATGAGCTTGTGTTCTATCAATGAAAGTCTGACATGGTCTCTCTGGCTGGATTCACAGACACCAGCAGTG
>JAOWBC010000115.1:22433300-22480887 GCA_028566105.1 Hypoplectrus providencianus
TGAGATTTTTAAACAGTTGACCTATGCTTCTGTTGTTCAGCCTTTCTGAGGCTCCAGTGGTCGTGCAGACTTTGACACTGCATCTCAGTCTATCATGATGATTTACTCATGTACACAGAGGAGACTGACATAAGTTGTTTTTTAAATGTGGATTAACAATATTATTAATAGGCTGATGTTTATGCCAAAAACAGACATAGTATTATAATTTCAGGGCTTTCAAGGACATTTGTGAGCCTGAAAAAGTTATCAAGGAGAAAAATGTAAAGCCTTAAATTAAGTCTCAAATCAATTTAAAACTGCTGAAATAAGTCCTGTGATTTATTGTGAAAAAAAATAAACAATTCTATGTAAAATTAGGTGTTTAGCACTCCCACAGTAGACAAATGTTGATTAAAAAATATTTTCACCACTGGAATAAATTAAACTGCAAGATTCTCAGTCAAAATAAGATCGTTAGATTAAGTCGTTGAATTATCACTCCTACAAATGAACAGAAAATGCAAATTAATGTTTCCATGTGAATATGAGGAGCTTAAGCACCTTTAGATAATACAGTACAGCATTACAGTAAAAATGTGCCCCACATACTACATACATACATATGAAATCCTTTGCATCAATACAACCTCTTCTTCATCCTCTCTTGTCCTCTTCTCTCTGCTCTATGTAAGAAGCCTGCAGTTCTGTCTGCTATTAGGGGAATATTTATTATACGACCATTGTCTCATCAGATTCTATCATGGCTTCACAGTTATACTTAGGAATGCAGAATTTAATGTTTATCACAGGGTCTAGGTATTCCAAACCATTTGGCATGTTTTAGATGAGACATGTAGAATAAACTGCCTGTGACAGCCATTTTTGCTACCTTTTTTAAACAGAGATTTTCATAACCTATGATCTGTTTGAGGACTGTTGGAGACCTAAAACTGTGACAATAATGTCTGTTTTTTACAGATTCCTCTTATGATAAACAGTTTATCATAAGCGACATTTTAAAGAAATTAGATTCTTATCAGAGGCAGGCAGGTTTTTCCTTCTGTCTACCCATTTCACTCTGTATCTATCACATTGTCAATATGGAGAAAAAAATAATAAAAAGAAGAAAAGAAAACATACATTTTCAGTGGGGCTTGACAGGGTTAATGATATCTGCTGGAGTATAAAGAGTACTTGAGACATTCTGGGAGAAACCCTTCTCTGGACTGCAAAGCAATCTAGTAATAAAGTAATGCCTGATTGTATATATTTTTAATATCCATCACACCACAAGATAAATGTCACAATAGCAAGGACAAATAATTTAGAAATTCAAGGGTGATTTAAAAAAAAAAAAGAGCATGTATTCTGATATTTTTAACATTTCCAACTCGGTGTTTTATGGTTTATTATTTTGTGTTTATGTACTTATAGACTGTGCAGGCAACCTACACGTTGGTACTGGAACAACTCACTGTAAGTCTGGAGGCTCTGAGAGAAGAGTGTCGTCAGACAGTATCAGCCAATCAGGCGCTGATCAGATCAGACCTGGACCAGATAATGTCTTCTCAACACTTTCTGGAGGAGAAAGTCAAAGGTACTGCACGCTGATGGTTCCCCCTTGCAATTTGAACACAGAGAAAGTATATGTGTTTGTGTTGTGAAACAGTGCAGATAAACCAATATCTGGGACTAAAATCGAAGTTTCCGGTCTGATAGGAGTCCTCTGGTTACATAAAAATATATCTGTTGAACGTTTTGTTTCCCTTAAGTTAGTGTGTGTTGTGTGTGTTTATGTTTCCAGGGTGCATTTGTGAAGAAGCAGAGAAAGAGTGCAGTGAGTCTGTAGCACCCTACATGTCCTCCATCCTTGAAGCACTTACAGAAAACATAGGTGCAGGGACTCAGGGGATGCGACAAACACTGCACACTCAGATGGACAGTGCCTTCACACACACAAATGGAGGAACAGAGGAGATACAGAAGGTGAGAGGTGTTTAACTTCAATTTCCTAAAATACTGAGAGCTAGATGAGGACCTCTGTTATTAGTAGCAGTAGTATTTGGTCTTAGCTCATGACAGGGGTTCTGTGTGTGTTCTCCAGGCCTTGTCCCCTCTGCGCTCCATCAGTCTGGATCAGTGCTACAGGCAGGTTGAGAACCTGACGGAGAAACTTGAAGGCCTAAAACAGCGGTTTGGATTGAGCAGCACTCAGAGACTAGTTCAATCTGCACACCTGGAGA
The DNA here is from genome assembly GCA_028566105.1 of Hypoplectrus providencianus. Lineage (NCBI taxonomy): Eukaryota > Metazoa > Chordata > Actinopteri > Perciformes > Serranidae > Hypoplectrus > Hypoplectrus providencianus. Next base: position 22,435,526 of record JAOWBC010000115.1, read on the forward strand.
TGGAGAAGGTATGGAACAGTGTCACAGCCTTCAGTTTGGTTTGGCAAATTCCAATCAGCCAGGCTGGCAACCTGCCCTGCGACAGGTGGCGAGCCTGTCGCAGGGCTGACGAACAAACAACCACATTCACGCAGTCATTCAGACTGGGAAATATATGAGAGAAATTTCAAGAAAAAGACAAAATAGTTTCATGTGGACGGCCTAGCCCTGAACTAGTGATCACAAAAACAAAGAAGAATTTTGTCTGTTTGAGTGTGTCTGTAAAAATCAAGTTGACACAGTAGGTAAATACCATATTCGGCATTTCTATTAATAAATACCCCACATTTTCAAGCTAACATAGAGCTAAGACCCGAGAGTGGCCAGAGTAAAAGGTCATCGCTCCCCACTGGTTTAAACACATAAACAGAAGTATATTTGTGTGATTTCAGTGGTATATGCTTCACTTAATGTGACGGAGGATAGCGCCAGTCTGGATTGCGCAATAGAACGTATACGCGCTTCTAATGTCTCCTTTGAACCCTTATTATCACCTTTGAGTGTAGTAAAAGCTCTGTCATTATAAAGCCAATGACAATGTAAACAAGAGGACAGCGAGTTTGATCACACACTCAGTCACATGCAGACACGTGTGCAGGGCTGACCTCTTGCAGTCAGCCAAAAAGTTGGAAGCCTACACTTGGTTATATGGAGAAACTCAGTGTTGTCTTTGTGTCTTCCAGCTGCTGGACAGTGCTGTGTACACCTTAGAGCTGTTCCTGAAGTCATCAGCCAGACTGCAGCCCTCTCTCATTGCTGTCAAGATGGAAAGAGCCAAAGAAAGAGTCCTGAAGGTGAGGACACCGTGACAGTGAAAATCAAATGAGTAATGTTCAGGATGTTTTTATTTGTTGTTGTTGTGTGACATAATTATTTACAACTGATACTATTACTAATAACTGTTTGTGTGTGTGTGTGTGTGTGTGTGTGTGTGAGCAGCAGCTGGACTACGACAGCAGAGTTGTCCAGAGGAGACTCTATCAGGAAGCTCTATTAGAGATCACGCTGCCCGCTCTTACCAAGAAGATGGACATCAAGTGGAAAAGTGTAGGTCAAATACACTACAACAGTCTCTTACACATTACAGTATACACATTCATAGTGTCTCTCTTTTCGGTCCTTCGATTCTACAAAGTATTTCACGTTTCTGTGTAGGAGCTGCAGCAGTTCGAGCAGTACATTTTCTCAGACTATGGCAGTTTCATTCTGGTTCGTGATGTCTATGATGATATACTGAGAAACATCCTCAGTAAGGAGGTTGATACAGGTAAACACGCATAAACACAATTTGTTGGTATACTTTGTATTCTTTCTATATTCCATTGTTTTGGTTTCTGCATTTATTTCATTTCCTCAAAGACATAATTTCATCACTGATGAAAGAGAAACAATGTGTGATTGAAAATGACAAAAAACATTTAGGTACAGTGTCAGCATTTCATCAAATCAAAATTTCTCTGGTTTACCTTTTTTTTTTGACAGTCTTTGAGTGTTTTAAGAGATATATTTTAAGCTCATACTCACAGTGAAGCACAGACTAGTTGAATTCGGTCCATTAAAAAACTTTTCCTTTATGAACTTGAAAATGTCTTTATGAATCCCTTTATTAAGGTCTCCTTCTTAGTCTAAAATACTCACCTATACCGTGAGATATGGAAAAAAACTCACCTCATTAACCCACTCAGGTCACCAAAATCCACACATTCCCTGCCAGTGCATGACTGTATCCATAATGGTAGTTGTTGCTTGTCCTGTAGGTCTGTTTATTTGAACTTAAAAAAGAACATCTGTTCAATATGTTGATGTTAAGTGTCTCCCCCTCTCCTCAGTGGTCCAGGATGCAATCAATAAGAAGAGCAACAGGCTCTTGATAGACACTTCGGATCTGGCCATTAGTCAGTACAGCCTGCTGGGGCAGACGCCCCCTTATTCAGCACCAGACAGCCCAGCCAACACACGTCAAGACTCCTCCTCAGCAGCACCCAGTGAAGGTGCACAGTCTGCGCCTATGGTGGAGGAGGAAAGTCACACAATCACAACTGAGGTTTGCCCTCAGAGCGACACTCTGAGTGAACCTAATGCCACATCTGACCCAGCTGTCACTCAGAGCTGTCTGCCTCTGGCTCCTGTGATTGTTGTGACAGAACTTTCTGATGAATCTGAAACCAAGCTGGTCTCTTCCCTTAAGGAGAGCCAAGAAGTCCAGCGTGAAAATGACACACCATCAATGACAGTGCCCGAGCCATCTAACTCAGCCACGCCCGACTCTGATGCAGCTGTTGCACAAGAAGTCGGTCCACCAGGTACTCCTGCAGAGTCCAGTAATCTCATCCCAGACTCTCCTGATCTTTCCATGTCCACTGTTTCCTCGCCACAGCCCACAAATGTTACAGCTGAATGTGCTCAAAGTGATCAATCTGCAAAACCTAACCTCCCAAACTCAGATGAAGAAACTGAAGACACAACCTCCGTCCAGGACCCCTTCCCCTCATCAGCACACCCACCTTGTAAAGATAGTCCGGTGAAAATCAGCCTTGGGTCTCTAAGTGAAGCGATTGGTTGCAGTTCTGCAGCAGCATCTACAATCCAGACAGTGGCACAGCAGCCCACTGACAGAGCTGTCTACCTGACAGGAGAAATAAAGCACAAGTGGGAGGTTGAGAGGGTAAAAGAGAAACAGATAGGGGTAGCAGAGGAGAAAGATGTTCAAGAAGAGATAGTGACAGGAAATGAGAAAGAAGAGGAGAAAGAGGAGGAAAGAGCTGAAGGACCAATGGAAGGAGTAGTCCAATCCAAAGGTGAGGCAATCGATGAAGGGTCAAGATCCTCTGAATTACCAGCAGAGGGCACCACTGCCTCACAGCAGAGTGAGAGGGAAGAGACGGTACATGATGATGAGTCGGATGGTATGCCTGAGACTGAGAGACTGAAAGAAGACAAGGAGGAAGCAGAGGAGAAAGAACATGCAGAAACAAAAGAAAGAGAGGAGGAGGAGGTCCTCCAAAGCCCTCAGCCAATGGAGTCGCAGGTGGGAAATGCCTTTGAGCTTCCATTGGACAGTGTGGCTATCATCAGAGAGCTAGTGACGGAGGTTACTGAAGTGGAGACAATAGTCAGGCCCTGTCCCAACAGCAGCCATACACCCTGAAAGACTCAGTTTCAGTCTCAGTAACTAATACCAGCTTCACAATCACTTTTTTTTAAATGTTACATAAAAATACAGGTGAAAAAGATGAAGTACAAAAGCTTTTACACATTATATTATTAATGCATCATTTATACTACTACATTTTGAAGAAGATAAATGTTATTATACATGAAACCTACAACCTACAATTTAAAAAAATTTAAATTGTTGTTTGCATTTGCTCTTTTTCTGCCAACACTCAAAAAGATGAAATGTCCCATTAAGGTTGTAAAATCATAAGCTGCATACACTTAATGGTTGGCTGTTTGACAATTTCTTATCACATTAGTATTGTAGTATTAGTTATTGGTATGTTGCTATGGCTTAAGTGTTATTAAACAGTTAAAGCCATCACTTTTGGGTCTGACAGGTGAAGCCAATGCAGTGTCTATAACCTGCATTCTTATTGAGAAGTTATTCTTTCTAGTTCATTGTTTTTAATAATTCTTAGTGTCAGACATACATTTTCTCATAAATATCAGGGATATTGGTTTTTTTTTTTTTTTTTTAATGACATTCTCATTTTTTCTGTGACAAAGGCTGATATGTAGTATGAGAATTTTACGATGCATTGTCAATAAAACAAAACAAACCCAAATAAATTTATCTAAAGTGTCAAAAAGCTATTCATGTGTTCTGATGCAAAACAAAAAACACATTTGTACAAGAAATTTGTGTATGAAATGTGAGATTTATTTTTTTGTATCATCACCTGAGGATGAAAGACAGTAAGATATGAGAATATTTACAGTCCAGTACTTGCTAGTGTCTACAGTGTCTTTTAGGTAGCAATAAAATCAATGATAAAATAATAATACACAGTAAACATGGATTAACAATAACTTATATTGAAAAAACTATACACAAAATTTTAACTTATAATGTGCAAATATAAGGAACACAGCATGAAGTGAATTGTCCCGTGTCCTGCAAATAAAGTATGTGTGACCCACCTTTCATACGTAGTTTAGTCAATGGCACGAGTGCTTTGATTCACATATATACAAGTCACACATAATGCTGTTGCTGAAATATTACAAGACCGTTAGTGTACAAATGAACGGGAACATAACAGGAAATAATGCCCATAATGTTGGCTTAAGTTGACACAAAAACAGACACAGTAAAGCCCTGATGGGGTCCAAGTCTTGTGATCTCACTGCTGTTAAAACGGACAAAAGCATTATGAGCAATGGTGCAGTGATTGGCATTCATTATGTCAGATTATGTGTGCCATCTCCTCCAACCCACATGCACAGGCTTTTTCCTAACAGATCAAATGTCCAAATATTTACAAATATTGAATAGAGTTAGTGTATAGAATTCAGCATGATCTGCAGGATGATTTAACTTCAATGCAAACACTGCATATGCTAAAACCTACTTACTATAAGTGTGCTAAACTCCATGGTTCTTGTTCGAGCATCTTATTTTGACAAATAAATTGGATTGGAATCCAAAAAGTTGTTGTTGTTTGTTCTCCTTATGATATTCTTTCTCAATTGATGACATATACTTGAGAACGATGGTTCTGCTCAGAATCTGCTGAAGGGAACAGATTCAAGACTCAGCTAGTTTTGTGGAATAGTGTATCAGAAGCTCGAAGGGACAGCCTATCAATATAAGAGTGTCTCTAATCCTCTTATGTACAAATTAAGAATAACAATTAGATGACAAGAGACAAAATGATCAGAATATCAGAGATCCAAGCGTTGTGTGAACCACTTCTGGCCCTACTGCTAGCAAATATATTGTGACTTTCAATAGTTAAAGCTGGCATGGTGAGTGGAACGCCCCAAATGAACGTTGTATTCATACCCACCTCAAAATAGGGGTTTGGTGGCAGGTCTGTAACATAAATTTAAAATGTAGTGACATCTTTTTCATCTTTCCACTTTGTTTGTCACTTAACAGATCTAATACTGTTACGGTTTGGTATCAGTAACTTATAAAGCACACTGAGAAATCTCCACAAAAATAACCACAGCAATGTGCTGGCACAAGACGGCAGCATTTTAAGATTCATATTGTTGCCAAAATTCCTTTACATTTACTTTAAAGTGTGTTTACAGGTTGTAAGAATTACCACTCTTAAATCATGCATCTCAGAATTGGTCTGATCATGGGCCAGGAGTTGAAAGGAGTGAATGTTCAGCACTTCTCAGACTACAAAGAGAACACAAATGGAAAACCAGAATGCCAAGAATGTCAATCCACACTTCCAGTGAGAGACGTGCCCCTGTGTGTTTTTACACAATGTCTTTTTTGTCATGTGTTGTGAAGCATCTCTTCATAGAAAGCTTTTTAAAAACACACAAAAACCTTCCATTATGTGTTTTGAACTTGTAAACACATCCACAATGATTGATCAAGACTTCCAGTCTGTCTGTGTTGCTGCTTCACTGCATGCACTTTCCCCTTACTCACTACAGTGGGCGCGATACCAAATAAACCATATAGTTAATTAGCTATTTTCAGTATAGTCAGCTTCTGAAGGCAGTTCAGCCAGCTGCTGTCCACTCATCTCCAAGCTGTCGCTGACAGACAGCGACTCCACCGCAGTGAGTGAGAGGACACAGACTCACAGACAGACCAGAAGCCTTGATTTATTAACTGACATGGTAAATAAGTTCAAAACACGTATAGGACAGGGTGATAGAGTCAGTGTGGATTGCGCTACAGAACGTATACAACTCGCTCACTCTTCGAAGGTAAATTCCCAGTAAGACAAGTGTGCGAGTGTAAAAGGCTCGCTAACAACAACTTTTACATTTTGAAGGGACATGATAATAGATAGCTATGTACACTATAGTGCATTTCACTGTGTGTAAGCTTTACTCATACTGTAGACTCACCTGTTGCCAGTGATAGATTTATTAAACTTGTGATGCGAAATCTGTTTAACAATGGAATGTGACTTAAGATGTTTTTTCAAGATGGAACAAATATTGGTTCTTACACAAGACAACATGCACTAATGTAACAAATGCTAAGTTAGTTTATATTCCTTAACATTTTGCTAACCCACTGGGAAAAGACTTTATGAAAACTGTAGCCCAATGGGTAAGGAAGACTACTTATGTGTTTAATATAATGCTGCATGACTGTAGCGAATGAATTAATGACATGAGTAATGAAATGTGACAGTGTGGAGCTGCAGTTTAATAAATAGTTTCAAGTCTGCAGTGGAACTGTGTCAGTTCCCATCACTGCTATGTATTTCATGATTGAGGTCTTTGTAACTTTACTAATGTGACCATGACCTTCAGTCATGATGGGTTCTAGCAGTGAAAAATTAAATCTGTAGATGTAAATGGATTTCAGATGACAGGAGCCCAGTGTGTGTCTATGAGTACTGATAAAAGGGTTGTTCATCAGGTCTGAAGCCATAGGCAGTAGCTGGTCTTCCGGGTGATGAGCTGGTCTGATCGAAGACATTGCTGTCCCTGGGAAATTAAGCCAGTGAAATTAAGAGAATGTTACTTTTAGGCAAACTATATATTGGACCAGTAAATTATCGTCCAGTAATAGCTTGCCAATCGTAAGTATTTGAAAGTGAATTTAATTCTAGCTAATAAACAGATCTCCGTACTTCACAATACATTTGTTTAGGCAAGTGTGTTGCTAAAAGAATGCCAGCAGCAATAATTTCAAGCTGTCGAGGCTCACTTTCTAAACCAAGTCAAAGGGGACTAAAAGCTATGATACAACTTCTACTGATTAAACAGTAGTGAACCCTTTAACACCCTCAGGAAGATTTTCATGAGTCTTTTAAACAAAATCACCACAGCAGTGTAATGTAACCTCACGGATTAACTTCAGAATATTCCACATCTTTATACAAATTTTAAATCACATTCATATGTGATAAATACATCCACCCAATCCCACTTTTCACACAATACCTCCTTTATGACACTTTATGTTTCTTGAGTATGGTAACTCACCCTGTATGGTACAAATCTCCATTTTGAGGATGAAGGTCATTAAAGAAATCTGGACTGACTGAACCGTCAGCTGGAGTTATTCCATCTGAAGACATACACATTGGGAGAAAATGCAGGCATATATTTCACACACAAGTCATAGTAAACATTCATCCTTCAAAGCTTGCACTTCAAACAAAGCCAAAGTAATTATATTCATCTTTCATTATATGTCACTACAGTAGATATACACTGTTTAAAAATAATACAGTAAATTCTCTCATCAGTCAGTAAAAGTCAGAAGTACTGCGCTACACTACATCACCTCAACACTGCACATTCAATTCAGTGGACTGAGGCAATCTACACTGACACCAAAAGCTTAAATGTGGAGAATAAATTGGTCAATCAATAAAAATGTATTTCTTTTCTGTATACCTATTATTTTGTCTACTTGGAAACTGCTATTGTCCAATGAATCATCTGTGCTGCAGAAAAGACACCTGGGTATCTAGGACCTTGATAACAATAATGGAAGGTATTATGAAAGTGCTGTTGATATATCACTACTGGTGTGAATTTTCAAGTACACAAAACTTGTGTAGGAACTGGATAATTCAGAATACAAAATAGAATGACCAGTATGTGACTTAATGTTATCCTAATAGCATGGTGTTTGGGCTGCTTGTGTACCTGCACTATAGAAGAGATCGGTCCTGTCATTGTCGTTATCGTAGAGATATGGTTCAGACTCATCAGCTTGGCGACTCTCTACCATCTCCAACCACTGGTTGTTATGAAATCGGAACTTCTCTGACTGAATTTTCCTCCCCCACTCTTCATCATACTCCTGAGGATTGAAAAACAGTCAAATTTATTAAAGACTTACTTATAGGGAATGAGGGAGGTGTTGGTCTATTCTTTATTGAAAAAACAAATCTCTCTCTCTGGAAAAAAAAAGTTGCTAATATTTAACTGTAGCTGTGAGCCAGCCACGGCCTTGAACCGCTGGCTACAGTTAGCAGAAAGCAAAACTAAAACTAAATTTCTGTCCATTTCTGAAACAGTTTGCTGATGTTGACATGCATTCATAGGATTTGTGCTCGATGGTACATCAACAATGTGAGCATTTTACTTACTGCGATAATATCCAGGGTGTTATCACACACTTTTCTGATCTCGGCATTCTTATCATGCATCAGATCTATCAGGTAAGCTGGAGCTTCTACACAGAAGGTTAAAGAAAAATATTTTTGCAAGAGTATATAGTGTGTTAAACAGCTCTCATTTCAACATGGAGCTTTGAATTAGGATAAGAGACTTATTAATCTTTCACTTAAGGGTAGACAGAGTGCATTGTGGAAAGGATACGGGTGTCTTTGATGATGACGTCTCTCGTGGCTTGGTGAAACACCATCTGATAGAAGACATAGACAATCTGGCACACAAACTCATCATCCTCCTGTTGGGCTACATTGAACAAACAGAAGAACAGATGGAAAGCAGATTTTTAAACAAAACACTTAAACCAAAGAATGTGTTTTGTAGTACTACATCCATTTCTCAAAAACTTCATAGCAAAGAGTCAACTGAGATCTGAAAATTCAAATTCTTGCAGAGTGTGTAAACATTCATCAGTGACAGCACTCATTGGTCTAAAGAACCACAACATCTTGAACAAAACCACAGGCGTGTGTTACCATTCAGTAGCTCGATAAGTGCAGGAATAATGCCAGATTTAGCCAACATGGCAGCACAGGCATCATCAATGGAAACTGTTCCGATCATTATCACCACTTCAAGAATGAGGTCATCCTCTGCTGAGCCTGAAATACACACAATGAATCAGGGAAATTGACCTCACAAGGTTAAACAACTTTAAATTGTGGTTATCTTGGCTGTTGTAATATAAATATATGACTTTTAGTTTCTGAGTGGAAGCTTAAAAAAAAAATGCAACACACAAAAAAAACAAACCAAGCACACCAAGATGAATTGAGGGTTTTTTGTGGCCAATTCAATTTTTAAAGTTGAATATTGTCTATGAAAATAATAAGAACTCAGTAATGTGTCTGATGAAATGGCTTTTTAAACACTAATAGGAATTACAATGACCTGAAGCTATGAAAAAAGCTTTGATATAAAAAAAAAAGATATACTTCAAATGACTTTAAAAAAGAAGAAAATATGATAACAGTAAATTCTGAAGTTGACTTAAAAAAAAAAAAAAAAAAAAAAACTATAAACAACACAAATTAAATTGAAGGGAAATTCTGAAGGATATGTTTTTGTCTTATGTGTATTCTCTAAATGTAGTCAGTACCTGGTTTAAGTCTGTCTTTAAGGTAGGGCACCAAGTTGTACTCCTTCAGCACCAACTCCCAGTCCAGATCAGGGATGGTGAGGTTGGCCAATGTCCCCAGACACTCCAGGACCCACTCCTCCTCTTCTTCTGCACGAATCTCTGCTGCCAGGTCGCCAACATAGTCCTGAAAGAGAAAGACCAGATAATTAGTGTTATGACACTTAAACACTCCAGTAAAAGAATATTTTCCACTGCCTCCAATACTAGCACTAACACTAACAAATTACAACCATTGTTTTAGTATTGGAGAATTGTTTTTTTATTGTGTACTTATAACTCACAATGAACACTGGCTTGGTTGGTCCGTCATGTTGTGAGATGTTTCGGATCATTTTCATCAGAAGGCAGTCTTTCATCTTTAGAGCTCTCTTCATTAGCATCTTCAACCCATTTCCTACAGACAGAAAGACACAAACAAACAGACTCTTGTTACAGAAAACTGTGTTTTTCCAATAATCGCAGATGATTTAAATTAGGTTGGATACAAAGAAAACTCTGGTTTTACAAAACCAGAATCCAGTTGAGTCAAGCCTCACCTCAAAAGTATAACACCACCACTGACTGACAATGGAAGGTCAGCTTGTGGGAAAAGTGGAATATATAGAAATATAGAGGCCTTATCTAATGCATCTTAGCTTAATATACCTTCACACATAAGTTGAGCATTCCTCTTGTTAGCGGCTAGGTTGATACAGATGGAGATGAGCTCAGCTTCACTTTCCTCCTCACTGTGCTCATACAGCATTTGCATTAGCTAGACAAAATACAAACACAGAGAGTTCAAACAAAACCAGAGTACAGATTCCTTACGTTTGTAAAGGTTTGCTAACATTGTTTGTTTGTTTGAGTAATGTTATTCTTATGCCAGCTTACCTGAGGTATGCAGTCAGTGTAAACAAACATGCCCTTAAAACGGTCATCAATGCTGATGTGATACAGGATCCGCATGGCTACCTGACGATTGTTCTCATCACCTGCATGACAACAAACAGTCAAGATATTCTTAAACTCATCAATTACAACAAAAAGTATTATTTTCTATCCATTTGTGACCAGTACAACCACTTCTTCTTTAACCTACATAAATCATTCAACTATCAGGTTTTGCTCTTTTAGTAAATCCATGCTTGTATTCAGCTTTTTTCACTATAGTTAATGCAGTGCATTTACCAAATGCAATTTTTACATGTTCGCTTACAGGTTTTTAGTATTGTAGTCAATGCATTGTTTGTGGAAAAAAAAAAAATCAACTCTGTTTTGCGATTGTTTTCAGCTTTCAACATTCCCCCTTTTTTTTGCAGCAATCTATAATATATATATATTTTTTTACTTCTACACTGCAGTGCTACGATACTGTAAATCAGTGGTCCTCAAACTAAGGCCCGTGGGCCGGATACAGCCCGCCTCCACATTTGGCCTGGCCCCCTGAACAATACTAGAGACGCATTATGATTTCTTTTCAGTCTGGCCACGTGAATCCTAGACTAGCCCCTGTCAAATAGAACGGAATAATGGTGAAAAGGTTAGGTAAGAGAAAACTGATTACAGAAGGCAGGGCATTTAACCTGCAGTGGTCAAACAATTATCTCGGAAAGGGTTATTAATATTTGGTTGTGTATGTCTTTGTGGAAAACAATAAATGTTTATGTTTAGGCACCCCTGCGATCATCACACTTTTTCTGTTACAAACGGACACTGGCCCCTATGTGAGAAGGGAACAGTTATGTGGCCCTCACAGGAAGAAGTTTGGGGACCCCTGCTGTAAATAATCATATGTGATTCATATCCAGTGCAGACAATATATATTATATGATCCTGTGTTAGGGCATACCCAACAAGGCAGACAATTTGGGTAACAGTCCAACTTCCACCATCTTGGCTCTGAGTCCAGAGTCAAAGGAGAGGTTGAGCAGCAGACGTAGAGTCAGGTTTAGCAGATCTTCATGGTCACAGGGAACCAGACGAGCCAATCGTTCTACAGTATCCACTTCAGCCTGAAATGTACCAACAAACATATATTAAAAGGCCAAAAAGGATGATGATAGGACTTGTACTTGAGGTAATTTGTAGTTGTACCAAAAAAATACCAAGGCACAGTGCTTAGCAAATGTAACGTGTAAATAAATACATAAAATGTTATTTTAGATTCTCCTCTGATCGTTCTGGACTGACAGGATGAGATCTTAAGTACATTTCTTCCACTCACCATGTCATTCTTGTTCTCCAAGAAGATGGACAGTTTTTTGAGGAATGAAACTACAAGGACTAACAGCTCTTCGTCGTCCCGTTCAAGAACTTTGACAAGCAGGCCTACAATGTTTTTATTACGCATCTTCAGCTCCGTCCTTGTGTCCTCAGCAAGGTTCAACAGGAGGTAAAGAGACACTAAGAGAAAAAGGGACAGATAAAGGGTTTAACGGATAACATAACTTCTTATAAGCATAACTTACAACTTAAAATTGATTAATACTAAAAAGCATGGCCTTTATGTGTCATGAAGTGATAAATAATAAATAGGAGAAATCCTTGGAGTGAAACATTACTTTGTATGAAGTTTACGATGTTAGAGATAATGCAGTGAATATTTATCACTACTGATGCAATTGGAATTTGAGTCCAGGACTTGAACTTGAGTGGAAGTCAAAGCTCATTTTTTGGGACTGTGGATTGGACTCACACTATGATGGCTCAGAATGGAAGCTAGATTTTCAGGACCTGTGACCTTCCTCGGACTCAAACCGTGATGACGCTGACTCAAGCATATTTGATACAAGCAGGGGCAGGACAAAAATAACTGCAACTTCTACAGTCAAAAAAATGACCAGAGACACATATCGCGTTGTGCTGTTCTCTTTCACTAATTTCACATCCAAATAGGAAATGACTGCTAAAATGTTAAATTTTGTTCCCAAAGATAATTGAGGAGAAGACTGGGACATAGTAGAATTACCATCAAGACTTTTCACTGTTGCTCCCATGAAAAGTAAGTGAAAGCAAAGCTAGATAACTGCTGATAATGTTAGCTTCAGATGTGCTCCAACCACAGGCCAAAGATGTTGGGTTATGTCGTAGTAAGGAAGGAAGTATTTGAAGTTTTATAGGCTACATAAATTGAGTAATGTAACTGCAGAAAAGCTGAACATGTCCTTGATGATACTGCAGACAAGACAACCAAATGAGTACCTTATAGTTCTCAAAATGTCCTCTGTCATGGAGGCCCAATGACAAATAGTCTGAGGAGAGGTTAATGTACTGTGTTGAAATAAATTAACCCCAAAAATTTGATCTCTGACTCCTTGACTTGATGGCTTGGATTTCATGACCAAATTACAACACAGGCACTACAGTAACAAGTAGTAATTAGTGTGGGAGCTTCACCATGTGTTATACATCAAATTTGTTATGATTTGATTTGTTGGAAAGTGACGAGAAATGCACACTTTCTGATCTTCAGTTATAATACCAGATCTGATACTCTTGCTATTGTATGACAAAAATGTTAAGTGATGAAAGGCCAGCCCACCCACCTCTGAGCAGCTGTTCCTGTTTAGCCAGAAGGCCATGGTATTTTCTCAGAGCTTTGTCCTGGTCTCTTCTTAGAGAGCCATTCTCTGGTGCTGACTCACGTACACAAAGGATTGTTAAGGAACACATGCTGCTCACACACAAAATAAACTTTACAGAGGATACACATCAATCCACAGCTCAAATGTAATAAGCAAATGACTGCAGATAAAAGGATATAGGCCTTGTTTTTTTTGCGTAGCTCCTCACGCCACACATCATGTCTCTTTAGCTCATGTTCCACCACGCTCATACACAACGCACCGATTTTATAATGGCTCACAACTCCATGAAACTGGGAGAAACTACAGGAGAGGAGAAAAAACACATTGTGTGTGTAAAAGTAGAACAGTAAGACAAACTAAAGAAATGTGTGCCATTGTGTGTGTGTGTTACCTTGAGAAACAGAAGAAGATGTAAATGATGATGGTAGCAAGCTCTACACTCTGTTTCCAGTCCTCCCTCAATACCCTGGCCAGCGCACCTAGAGCTGCCTCTACATACACACACAGACACTTTGCATGTGAGGAAAGCAGATTGTAGAACCAGCTATGTGTTAAATAAGATGCAATTGAGGTGGGTTTGTTGCTGGCTGAATTTGGTTGCTTGTTGCATATTATTGTTCAACTACATTAGGTAGATTTAGATCTGTTTCTAGGGATTTTTGTTGAGTAATAATTTATCCAAATGCTACACCATACAAAAGGTCAATTTCTAATACAATGTTAGGAAGGAAAAAAAAATAAGCGCCAGCCAAATGGGAATAAGATATGCAGGTGGCTTGTAGATGTGATTCACTCACCAGCTGGAATAACAATGGTAATATCTCGTGCTGCTGGTTAAATTCTAACTGAAATTCACTTCATCACTTCTTTGATGTCTGGATTATGGATACTTAGTGGACACACTAAGGACAATTATATGATAGTTCAAATGGAAATGGTGTTTGTGAACACTGAATTAAGTAATTGTTGTACAGCCTGATGGCTGTAGGAACGAAAGATCTTCTGAATCGAGAGGAGCCTTCCACTGCTGCTCCTCTGGTGAACAAAGGTGCTTTGCTGAGAGCACCTCATGGTGTAATCTGAGACACTATTCATTTATGCCTGCACCTTCAAAAGAATAAATGCCACCTACAGGAACCCAATCTTCACTGACTAAAAAGGTAAGAGAAAAGAAATCATAAACGCACCCTCTGATTGGCTGAATGAAAACAAAATGAACTCTGACTTTAACTATTACCTAAGTAAAACAGGTTTGCATGTAAATGTGGTTATGAGCTACTTTTGCTTTACACCAGATTGGGCTAGCAGGTTGAATGGAATAATACCATTGTGTAGCAGCTCCTCCAGGTTATCAGGGTTGCGGGCTAGCTGCAGAAGGAGAGCAGAGCCTCTGATCTTTTCTGGGATGCCTTCATAAAGAAGTTCAATGTACTCATCCACTCTGGTGATACTGGCTTCTTCATTTAACTATAGAAACGAAAAAAGAACAATAAGCACAGACACACACTGGAATAAGCTTAACATTAGGATGACACTATTCAACTGAACAATTAACATGAGATTTTAAGCCTTTAGGTTTAAGTCTCTCACAAGCCTTAAAGTACCTAAGATGTAATAGCCATACATACATATATAGTAGGTCATAAACTATTTGTTGGTATAGGTACCTTTAATTTGGAGGTGGTGCAAATGAGGTTAGAAGGGTGAAAAATGGAAATGGAATATAGTAAAAAATTAACAGAACACTATCTGAGAATTAAACTGATCGAACTACATACATACATCCATACATACATACATGATCAAACAGGAAGGCAGTGTTTTAAGCCGTTACCTCCATTCCTTCAAATGGTGTCAGCTCTCTAGGTTTCACAGTTCTCTTCTCTTTCTTCTCCACTGCTGATACAAAAACACACAGAACCAACAATAAAAAAAATACACTATTTCCTCTAAAGCTGAAACTAATTTTATATGATAATGTTCATCTTCAAAGGAATCTTCTAATTGTGTATGCAATAATATTGTAACGCCTTTGGTTATTGTTTTATTCTCAGGGTTATTTACATATGTGCTGTCAGTGCTTTTATTGTGGCAGTGTCGTTCTTTCCGGTGTGTTGGGGTTTTCTGGGCGGGGAATACAGTGTACACTGAGGGAAAACTGTTCTGTGGCGTGGCTGTAGACGCTACAATATATGTAAGCAGGATCTGCAGGCTGATCAATGTACTGGTAAATAGGTCTGTTACCAGATTTACAATATTGAATTGGTGAGGTCAGCAATTTGGCCTAAGTATGGTGCCTGTCTAAATTAGAAAAATTAAAGTTGGATCAAATTTTGATGGTGAAAAATATGATATTTAGATGATACAGCAAAGTATGGTGACATGACTGACTTTTGCCCTCCACTGGTGATGATTTTCTGTTCTGCAAGTAGTAGAGGAGCTGCTCCACCTGTGGCAAACGGGAGGGAGGGATGAGCTTACACTCCTCCACCACTTTCTTGGCCAAAGCTCCCACATCTGTACTCGGGGAAAGACTTTTCACCCGTATACTGTAGGGGGACAGAGAGAACAAGGACAAGAGTGAAAGGTTGGTAGACTCCATTTATTTGTATAGGTTTAAACTACTCTACAAGGATGCAGACTTAAGTGGGTCAAATTTAATTCTGAGTATCTTACATATTTGCTACTAACTTTAAGACCATTGCAACCCCTACAGTAAATTAAAGCTGAAAAACTAGCTTCTTATAAATTAAACAAGAAGCCAAATACAGTTTAATGGGTTGTTTAAAATTCCGAACTTGAGAACCTATGTTTAGTATTAATTTAAGAATGAGCCTGTGGTTTGAGGAAAAAATTAATTCTCCTATCCAGTCAAGATTTGCAGAATATCACAATTATAATGTTAGCTTTTTTTTTTTTTTTTAAGCCTGAAGGAAACTAATCCGATTCCAAAGAGAGTAATAATTCATTATGAAACAAGTTAAAGAAAGGATGGAGGACTTTATTGGCTCACAAGATAAATAGGATAATACAAAAAGAAAATCAACTGTAACCATAACAAAAGGTCAATGGCAAACTATGATCATTCAATTTCAATTCAAGTTTAGAATTAAGAACAGATAGGAAAATAGCCAGAGGTCATGGGACAAAAAAGTTCTGTAAGGAAAACAACAGTGCACTTACATTTTTTGTCCCTCCTTTTTTTCACCTATCATATGACCTCCACCTTCTCCAAGTATAGATGCTTCCACCTCATAGTGGACCACAAGGGCCTTCTCTGTGGGATGAACATCCAAACTGCCTGCAGTAACTTTGCTGTAGGTGACAATAAACAAGCAGTTTAGTAAACAACACTTTTGTAAAACACCACTCAACTCATTTTTAATCCAAAGAAAGTAACTTGTGCATTAGGCTTTTGTTTAAAATCAGCAAATTTCACAATTAATCCCTCAATGTCCCTCTTTTCTTCTTCTTTTTTTACGAACATAAGAACAAATTTATAAAAACTAGATGGCCTTAAAAAACATAATCAAAGAGTGTAAAATAGGTAATGATGATGTAAATATGGACAACTTGTAATAGATTACAGAAAATTACATGTATTGCATTCTAATATCTCCAGTTTATCAGTTATCTATCACCTTTGCAACGTTTTCATGTAAAAACAACAACAGCAACAATAACAGTTTTACAGTTAAAACATTTCAGCAAACCATTACTGTTATGTATTGGAAGACACGCCCAGACAGCGACATACATCGATGTAATATTAGGTTAACGGGCACACATACCGTATGTTTCCCTAAAGGACCGAATGCTAAAAAATATTAGCTCAATTCGTACGTAGACTACCAGACTGCCAACCAAATCAGCATAAGACAGCTAATTAGTTAGGCGGTTTATGGTGTCACTTTCATAGTAGCTTGCTAGCTATGTTAGCTGTAACCTGGCTGTAACCCACATACCCTAGCCCCTTCATTCAGTGAATGTAATACAAATCGCCATTTAACAATCCGTCGCTTGAATGGCACAGTCTTTACCAACAAAGATATGGGTTGGTTATTAAATGAATTTACTTTTAAGTATTTGTGTGATCTTGTAATGAATTCGGCACTGTGTACATTCACCACCCCACTCGGGTGATTGTTTCTATTGGAAAAACAGGGAGAAGCTCCCTAATATGATTAACGTTAGCTACTATGAGTTAGGTATACTTCTAAACGGCGAGATTTAAACTAAATGCATTACATTTTATGTCGAATTGACTGGTGGATCATAGTGGCTTTAAAAAGCTCAAACGACATCTTATATTTTGTACTCCCTTTACATGGCGAGTAAAATGACATTTCCAGAGCTATGGCATTCATTGACGTGAGCTTCTCTCCACACACACCACAGCTAGATACGACTAGACAACTAGATACCATGGCGTTTCAATGACACTCTTTAGCTATCGTTCATGTAGATGCTTGTTGAACAGAAATAGTTCAAATGGGCACAGCGCTCTATCATGTTACTCGTAAAATAATATTGTGGCAGGGTGTCCAAGCTAGCGTTAAAGCTTCTTTCCCAAATAAAAACTGCAGTTTTAGTTACAATCATATTGGCGTTGTTTCGTCTCACCGTTTAAGGTAGCGCGCGTCGTCCTGCATCTTCTTCAAATGTATCGATCCAGCTTCTGAATTAAGGTACTAGCTCAATTACATTTAATGGATCCTAAATCACGACCATAGCAATCCGTGTGTTAATAGCTAGCACCACTGTCATAACAGCAGGGGAAGACTACAAATATGGCGTTTTCTCGTCCAATGAAGCCCCAAAGTAGAGACTCTTAGGCATTTACATCTTTGTTGCGAAAAATACCATTACCATTGCAATTCCATTAAAAAATTGTTTTGAAAAGAAACTGTAATCCAAACCGAGGTTTACTATAACGAGCACAAACAACACCACTCAAAAACTCAATAATTAGTAGGTTGATAGGGCAGCGGCTGCCTGACAAGCAAAACACGGGGAATAACAAAGATCACATAGCTGTGGAACGTGTAGACTCTAAACGGGGTTAGTGGGTTGTATCAATTTTGTGCTTTTATAACGATTGTCTTGGTGACAATAAACTCATGCACACAAGTAACATCATCTTGGCACTAAAGTCATTCTTAAAAACGACTCCTCTGATGACCATGTTGTCTTAATCAATTCTTAGTTATCTGAATGAAAAAAAAAATGTTGGTACGTTTTTAGTACAGTATTACTGAGTGTTATTTTCACATTGTCTTAACTGTTACCTTTAGTTGTATGCCTGGCATATATTGTGATGTGGCTTTGTGTAACACTCCATAAAAAATTTGCATTTACCAAGTAATATCACAAATTTTGTTTTGCAGTTCAATATACAATATTGCACAGATCAACACAGACAGAAGGCACTTTGGTAAAGTCCTCTTTTATTTAAAGACTAGGATAGGATGGCAAAGCAGACTTGTTCTTATCATGTGAAACATAACTGCCACTACATACAATCAGAATTCAATGAATGCTGTTGTGTTTTTTTCCACTATCTCTTTATCTGCACATGCAACGCAGTTTCTAAAATTTTGTGTTCAATGGCTGTAATACTGTCTCCACTGCTTTCCTCCATTTCTTTCCCAAAAGCCCTTCCTTCCTCTCATTTCCTTTGCCTGGTAACTGTTTTACCCCCCTACTCAATTTTACTCGTTTTCTGATATCCATCTTCCACTAGTTTATCCTTTTCTCCCCTTTACATAATGGCGATCCCTTTATCTCTGATTATTCCACATCCCCTCCCTCATCCTCGTCATCAGCACATGTGGTAAACTCCTTCTCAGGTAACAGGCCATATTCATTGAGAAACCCTTCTATATCCGTTGCAAAGAAGTCTTCACTGAGATGTTTGGTAACAGCCAGGAAATTGCCAAGTAACTCGCCACCTTTGTACACGAGCAGGGCAGGGAGAACCTGGAAGAATTAAAAAAGAATCAAAATTACTGTCTCTGAGGACAATGAAGGCTGAAGCTGCAGCCGAAACTGTCAGCAACTTGTAACAAGCAATCCATTACTCAAAAGCATATATCCAGTAGGGGTGGGTATTGCCAAAGAAGTCACGATTCGATTCGAATCACGATTCACATGCCACGATGCGATTCTGTCACTCGGATTCAAACCCGGGTCAGCCGTGGCGAGAACTGAGCCTCTGTGGTACGCGCTCTACCAATTGAGCTACTCAGACGCCCCACCTGCTTTGTTTTTAAAGAAATGCGTCCAAACATCTAACTTGAAATGTGACGGAGCCAGGCGAATTTTCTCTGTCTCCTCCATGTTTTGTTTATGAATGACTCGTCGCAGTATCCCGCGACCGGAAATGCTTGTGACACAAGGCAACGGGCATCAACACACCTGCAGCGACATCTACTGGACTGGAAGTTGCATTCCACTTGTTTTTGGCTGATGTTTGCCAACCATTCATGCCATTTTATTTATTCATTTTTTTTAAATTAGTAATCGATACTTGGCGTCAAGAATTGATGCAGTAGATCGCGAAAATTAGAATCATGATGCATCGTCATGACGATTATTTTGCACACCCCTAATATCCAGGCAATTGTTGTTGGCAGATTTTAGAGGCTAGCAACAGAATTGATGAAACTTAGTGACAAAAAGTCTTTGGCAGAGTTTAATATGTCTGGTTGACTCTTTCAAAGTTCCCTGTAAAAGGGCCTTGATTCATATGATGTCTACACAGTTTTTACAGTCATTCAACACAAAATTCATAGAACAGGAAGTGTTCCCTTTGGGGAAAAATTGCAATTCAAATGTAAGGAACTAAATCTGTGATCAGCCTCATTTGCCACATGCACACCACTTGGACAAGTGCTGTCCCATGGCCAGCTGAACTGTCATACCTTTACAGATCTTCCTGCCAGTGTAACTACAAACTATTACTATCACTTTGGGAATGAATCATTCAGACAGTCCTATTTCAGAATGGGAATCAATTGTAATTACCATCATCATTTTCTTTTACTAACCTCAGGGGAGAAGCGCTCAGCAGCCCCCGTTGCCACAGCATCAATACGACAAAATTTAACACTGGGGTACTCTGAGGCCAGACAGTCAAGACATGAGTTCAACTGTTCACAGCCTGAAAAAAACAAAGAATGAGTGTAATCATCAGCACATGGCACTGTCATCCATCCCATGCCAATACATGTACATTTCTTAGGAATGTGTTATAGCATCTTAGTTAACCAAGGGGATTCTACTGTAGTTGAAACACGAATCAATGCTCCATGACCTAAAAATTCCAATAAAAAGTACCTTTGACACCATGCTGGTAGATGTGGACTACCACTTGGGTCAACCGATGTTCCTTTTCTATGACTTCCAGGAAAGCTTCTCCGGTCTCAAGCTCGTGGACCTCTTCAAATGTAGGACCAAAGCTCAGGCGCTCATGCATTTCCTGCATGCACTGTTTTCGGTAGCGCTTCAGGCAGCGCTCATCCTCTTCTTGGATCATTTCGTACTCCTGAACACTCATCTAGAGTGAGGGAAATATATGTTACTGTTTGGATTTTTTATTAAATTTCATTCATTATCTTTATCCAGGTATTCCCGGGTCATGGGGAGGCTGTGCCTATCTCAGCCAGCTTGGGGCCAGAGGCAGGGTACACCCAGGACAGGTGGCCAGCCTAACGCAGGGCAGACAAACAGACAAACACACTCACACTTGGAACACTTTTTCTCTGGTGGGACAGGGCTGGGACATGGAAATCAGGTACAGTCCAAGCCACAGTCGATAGTTTTGCATACCCTAAGGTTTTGTTGATGGTGTGTCTTTGTATGGTTTTGCTTGCAAATATCTGTACAACTGTGGTTGTACAGATGAGTTTGTTGTCATTCTCTTATTAACATTAAATCCTAAATGGAATGTTTTCCTGTCTATGAGGTTTGGGGAGTGTTTACATCTACCTTTCGGTTGAGTCTCTCCTTATCATCCTCTCGTGGCTGGGACATTTGTCTGAGTAGCTCTCTCTTGCTTTGAGGGACAGTCTGATCCACACTGTCCAACTTAAACCTTCGCCAGTCATTAATTACGCCTTTTGGACCTGCAGATATAAAGAAATGTGAGCAAAAACACTTAATAAAGGCATACTTTAAAATATCATACAGTTGAAACTGCATTTTATTAAGAAAAAACAGATAAATTCTGATGGCTTAATAAATCTTTACGAGACAATATTCATCGGTTTCGAGTACAAATAGTAAAGCTGTTGTGATGATTTACAAAAACTACCCAATATTAGCTTAGCTCCGATTTGAGCCATTTTAATTTGTGCTCCATCTTTCTGACTCCTGCCTCTGACCTGTGTGATTGGCAGGCAACTCCTCTTCTTCCTGGGTAGAGCCAGACATGCTGTTCGCGTTCTGCAATACAGAGAACACACAAACAGGATAACTTCACCACGCAGTGAACAGAAAACAAGTGAGATAATGTGTTTTTTGAAAGCGTGTCAATCTCGAGTATAAATCTTGAAAGCCAGATTGAAACATCCCAGAACTATCCTTTTAGGTCAATTGATAAGTTTAGGATGTGTTGCTTGTCCAGTAAAGTGTGTATGTGCTACAAGTAAATAAGCAACACAATACACCCAGGATGGCACCTTGATAAGTAGTGTTTGTAGGACAACTATAATGTTAAAAGTAAATGTAGTCTGGATGACAGATCAAACAGTGAAGAAATAGTTTTAACTAATTCAGTCATTTCAGTGGGAACATAGTCCTTATAGCATGATAAATCTGGACTGTACTATCTGCACAATTTTGTGTGTGTATATGTGCATGGGTCAACCTGCATCACAACCACTTCCTATGAGTCAATCTGAAGTCCATTTATTGGATTATGTTGGGATTACGAGTCTGACGCGTACACTTTGAGGACATCTCATTGTGTTTGTTGTTGGTTATATGACATAATCTGCTAGTAAAGTCTGTCATTGTGTTACTTTTTTGTAACCCAAGAATGTTTTATTTTATTTTATTGTTGTGATCCTGAAAATGTAAGTTTAAACTCTGATGAACAAGGAATACACTTCTTCCTGGATAACCCATTATAAATCCCACTGAGAGCTATTGTTCTGATAACAACAGCAGCTTAATCAATAGTACGTCAGTCAGACAACTGATAACGCCCTTTAGTCTGAGGCAGCTGATTCCAATTATTTTGTTATTAAGGCACTACATTTCTTGCATGGTTGGTTTTAATAAATTCATATGCAATTTTGTAGGTGGAACTTCACCCCCAGTGGTTTTAACATACAAGGCATACATAGAGTTAAAAATAAAAACATTGATTAAGTACAAAGAAATGAACTGATCAAAGCAATGGTTATACTATATAAAAAACACATCATAGATATAAAATCATACTTCTAGGCTACGCAAAAATAATGTAAACGTGGAACTTTGAATAGACACATAAAATATCTAAATGTGAGTTTGTTGAAAACAAACTGATCCCAAATGGTAAACAGTAACGTGTTGAAATTACCAAATAAAAAAGACTGAATTTCTTACCTTTCTGCTGAACTGGTGTCTGTCACTTTTGCAGCTTATTTGTTTGTGTTAATGTGTGCTTTTGTTCTGTCTATCTAAGTATTCACTGAGAAGGCTGTCCACATGTGAAGGACTGATAGGACAGAGGGGAATACAAGTTTAGAAAAGGGTGGGGAGGGAGATGAGGTAATAAGCTTTATCTTCACTGTTATCTTCATCATCACTGTCACTGTAATATGATTAGTTGTGGCTCAGTGTTATGGACTAACAATAAAGCAGACACAAATAAGCCTGTTTGGTTACAACCTTCACAGACCTCTTCTCATGCGGACTACTTGAACAACTTCAATATGTTCAGCAAGTCATAATTATGTATTTTAGCTAAAAAAAAAAAACAGAATAAGATTATTGATGTGCAAATAAACAGTTTTTAATGCTGTATATATATACATAATACATAACTGACAAAAGGGACATGGATGGAAAAAAATGAATACAGAAAAGCCCATGTTTGAATAGTTTTCCAAAAGAGCTGCAACCGATAATAGAAATAGTCGACAATGAATTCCATTGTCGACTATTGTCGCCAGACGTGTTTCTCCAACAGAGTGAAGCATCTCACATACTTAACTAACTAAGCTAATGTTGCAGGCATACCAGTACTTGCTGATACGCTAGCACACACTGCTAATAAATGCAACAATATTTGTGCATAGTCCGTTTGCTTTATAATAACGATTGTGCAAACTTCCTTGCGCCGCTGTGATTGGAAGGAGCCAAGCGTCATTGGAAAGACCCAAGTAGTCCTGAGGGAAACAGACGAGCCTAGAGGTTGCTAAGTTTATAGCCCACCTGCGCTAGCAAATTTTTAACGGTGCTAAAGTTGACTACAATTATACCAATCCAAGTCGCCACCTTGAGTCCGTTTTGCGTGAGTGACAAGTAAGTTGATAGTTGCACTTTATTAGGACCCGAGCACATGGGTGCGAGGACCCTATTGTAATTAGTTTGTGTTTTTTTAGGGGAAATAAATCGTTTATATGGAGGCTTTCTCATATGCAAAAACTCATCGTTTTTGGAACACTTCTAAATCAGATTTGAAATTTACGTATTTTAATGGTCTCAGGGTTGGGTGTGACGAAATGGTTCTGTAGCTTTTCGGAAAAATTCAACAATGCAGGAAATTTTGACCTAGAGACACGGAATTTGGTACATGCGTTCATCATGGTATGACGTACCAAAAAATTGAAATAACTCATAGTCTAAACCCAACAGGAAGTCTGCCATCTTGGACAGAAGTTGGCATATTAGGCCCGTTTTGGCCATTTCCACACCTTGTATTTGAACGTACTCCTCCTTGGGATTTTACCCTAGCGACTTCAAAATGGGATCTTAAGTTATCAAAGGCATAACAGGATGTTACACTATGTGGGTGAAGAATGGCGATTCGCCAAAAAAAAATGAGATTGTCATAACTTCCTCATAGTTTGAGCGATCAGGTCCAAACTTCTCATGCTCCATAAGTATCCAGCCCTGAACAGTTTCATGTAATAATATTTCATATAGCCCCGCCCCCTTTCTGTAACCATGCCCACTTCCAAAATTTTACCATGTCTCATACTTTAACGGACTCATTCTACAGATTTCACCCGATAAATTTCTACCTAGGTCAGTATCATCAGAAGGACTTTGGAAACAAATTTTTAAAAAACTTTTTACTTTAAAAGCTTTGCAAATGGTTACACCATGTGGGCGTGGAACTGTGGCAAAATATGGCATCGCGCAATTTCACATTACAATGCGTAACTTCATCAATCTTTCGGCGATCTGGTCCAAATTTCTTACATGCGATGAGGGTCCAGTCCTGAACATTTTTTTCCGTTAATATTGAGAAATAGTCATAACGCCCCCCATTGGCGACAGGAAGTGACATGTTTTTCATCTAGCCCCAGCAGTACGTTCGACGTAGAGACACACAATTTGGTACACATATGTATCTCCTTGTGCCAAACAAAAAAGCCCCTGGAACCATACCCAAAACGCAACAGGAAGTCGGCCATCTTGGATAGAATATCGCCTTGTCGGCCTGTTTTTGCCATTTCCACGCCTCGTATTTGAACTCCGAAGATTTTAACCCGAGCGACTTCACACTTGGTCAGACCCATCAGGTGGACTTTTGGCACCAACAGTTTTCAAAAGCATAGAAAATTATTAATTGGTGTGGGCGTGGCATGGCAGCAAAATATGGCGATTGTTATAACTTCATACTTTGTCTGATCTGGTCAAAACTTCTCATGCTTCAAGAGTCTGGCCCTGAACAGTTTTATGGAACAATATTTCAAATGCCCTGCCCCTTTTCTTTAACCACGCCCATTTTCCATAATTTGACCATGATTCATACTTTTACCAACTGCTCCTACTAGCTACGACAGATTTCCTTTTATATTGGTCATTTACATCATAAGGACTGTATAATCAAGTGTGTTGAATGGTGTCGTCAAATGTGAAACTATGTGGGCATGGCATGGTGTCAAAATATGGCCTTTTGCCATTAAAAAAAAGACAGTATAACTTGGTCAATCCTTGGCTGATCTTGTCCAACGTTCTGTCATGTGATCAGGGTCCAGCCCTGAACATTTTTACATGTCAATATTTTCACTCTGATGCAGCGCCCCCCCCCCCCCGGTGGCAACAGGAAGTAACATGTTTTGCACCTTGCCCCAGCAGTACGTTTCACCTAGAGACACAGAATTTGATACGCATACGTAGCAGGTTGTGACGGACAAGAAAGCCTCTTGGACCCATACTGAAAAATCAACAGGAAGTTGGCCATCTTGGATCGAAAACACTGCGTTGTCAGCCTGTTTTTGTCATTTCCACCCCTCATACTTCACTGAATTCCTCCTAGGGAATTCATCTGATCAACTTCAAACTTGGCAAGTTCCTTCAGAAGGACACTGGGATCTAAAGTTGTGAAATGCATAGTAAGATGTTACACTATTTGGGCATGGCATGGCAGCAAAAAATGGCATTTCGCCTAAAAACATCAGATTGTTATATCTTTGTCATAGTTTGAGCCATCTGGTCCAAACTTCTGGCCCCACGGTGGCACAGTGGTTAGCACGCATGCCTTACAGCAAGAGTAATGCCGAGGGTTGCGAGTTCGAATCCCGGGCGGCCGGGCACCTCTGTATGGAGTTTGCAGGTTCTCCCCGTGGGTTTACTCCAGGTACTCCAGTTTCCTCCCACAGTCCAAAAACCTGCACATTAGGTCAATTGGCAGCTCTACATTGACCATAGGTGTGACTGTGCACGTGAGTGTGTTTTTCAGCCCTCCAATAGGCTGGCCTCCTGTCCTGGGTGTACCCCGCCTCTGGCCCGATGCCGGCTGAGATAGGCACAGCCTCCACGACCCGGGATTACCTGGATGAAGCGGTTCAGACAATGAATGGTCCAAACTTCTCATGCATGCTTCATTAGAGTCTGGCATGGTATGGAACAATATTTCATAACGCCCAACCCCTTTTTTTTAACCACGCCCATTCCCATAATTTGACCATGTTGCATACTTTTACAAACTGCTCCTTCCTGTGAGAACATTGTGTGTGAAATGGCTTTGTCATTTGTCAAACTATGTGGGTGTGGCATGGCGGCAAAATATGGCATTTTGCTTAATAATATCACATTGTCATAACTTAATCATACTTTGGCAGATCGGGTCCAAACGTCTCATGCTTCATCAGAGTCAGGAGCTGAAAAGTTTGACATAACAATATTTCAAAGTCCCGCCCCTTATGCTTTAGCCACGCCTCTTCAATTATGATACCACGCTTGTGTACTCCAGTGAACAGTTTTCGTTCAACACCTTCAGACTTGGTCAGTACCTTTAAAAGGCCTTTGGGATTAAAAGTTATTAAAAGCTCTGCATGATGTTCCACTGTGTGGGCGTGGCATTGCGGCAAATTACAGCCCTTCGCCATCAGACACGAGACAGTGAAACTTGGCCGTTCTTTGGCCAATCTGGTCCAAACTTGTCTTGACTGATAATAGCCCAGCACCGAACAGTTCTACATAACATTATTTTAATATTTCTGCCCACCTTGGGTTAAAAGTCTAGAAAAATGGATCATGTTTTGGCAGGTAAACTGGCTTCTGTGAGTGTGACACTTATTTTGAGTGATGAAACATACTAAAATATAATTTAATTTTAATATTTAAACATAACAACAATCTCCCACTTTAGGACTAAAATCATTTAGGAAGAACTGATTTGTTTAAGAGACAGAATGGTAGCAATACAAGCAAGCCAAGCGTGTGAATGAAAGACTTGCCTGGAGATCCTCTTGGGCCCCTGGTATGGGGGAGGTGCTCACTCTCTGAGTCTGTCTGTTGGGCTCTTTGGGAAACTGAAAAACAATATTATATAATATATCCATGTCAACTGATGTTCAACATTTCCTGTTAAATAGGGCAACACCCTGACCAAGTGGATGTGTGAGAGGGTTTGTTTACCTGGAAAGTCACTTGTCTCCATCTGTTTGCTCACCCTGTCTGTAGTTCAGTGCTTCAGCTGACTTTTGCCCAGAGTGCCCCTGTCACAACTCTTGGAGGTGTGAAAATCGAACATAATGATATATAAGAAAAAAGATCCAGAGCCACAGGGCCTAAAACCTCCACTGCACTATTTTTTGTCCTAAAAAAAGAGACTCCCGTCCCTGGGTGGGCTCGAACCACCAACCTTTCGGTTAACAGCCGAACGCGCTAACCGATTGCGCCACAGAGACAGCCACGCCTTCATTTTGAGTTGAATAATATGTGTCTTCTATGTAATACCATGTTAAGGTAGAAGGAATGTACACTTATATAGTAAATTAAAGGAATAGGCTACCCATATACGAAATTTAGTCTCTTACCCATATTCCCATGAGTTGGATATGTGAGCGTTTTTCATTCAGCCCTGTGGTTGTCTGTATGCAGAAGCGCAGCGTTAGCTTAGCTTAGCATAGACTCATACTCGTACTCTTCCACTTTATCTGGGTCCAGGTCGCGGGGGCAGCAGCTTCAGGAGGGGAACCCAGACGTCCCTCACCCCAGCCACTTTCACCAGCTCCTCCGGGGGGATTCCCAGGCGCTCCCAGGCCAGGCGAGAGATATAATCCCTCCACCTCATCCTGGGGCGGCCGATCTCTAAGGCTGAGCCCGGCCACCCTGCGGAGGAAGCTAATTTCAGCCGCTTGTATCCGCGAGCTTAGCATAGCGAGCTGTAAAAAAAGTTTTGGTTCTGAAGGCTCACAGGCTTTCCAAGGTCTTTCCATCACAGTCTTCTCAGTGACACCAACAGCAGCTCTCTGGGAACCAAGATGGACATGGAGCTGTCACCAACCATTCACACTGTTACTGTGGGAGAAAATAATTTTTGTGGTTCATGTGTCAAGTAATGAAAGTATACAAAACTATAAAGACTGTCTGTTTTTTTCCCTGGTGAAAGTACTGTTACATGAAATGTATAGGATAACATGGAACAGGTGATCTACATCTAAAAAATATATAACATTTTTCAGATAAATTTACTGATACTGATGATGTAATAATAATGTTAGCTGTCAAAAATCTATTTGCCAAGACTAAACTTTAGTAGACTGACCAATGTTATGAAATATATAAACATCTTACAAATGTAAAATGGCTTTCTCTTAAGTGATCAAGTTAATATTCACATACAGCGCTCTCAAAGACATATAATACACTCGCTTCAGTTACTAACGGACTTCTGTCGTAACGTTAAATATGCATACTGTTTGGGGGTATAATCATTTTACATGCTAACCTACGTGCAGTGACACATTGAGAAATGACCTGCAGATTTTCTTATTTATTAAACCCTATGAGTACATGTTATCAGTAGGCAAAACATTATACCTACACAAAGCTAATTAATTATCTATGGTAAGGATAGTGACCACTGTTACATGTCACTAAGCTCATTGACGTTTAATTAAAGAAGCAAATAAAACATGCAAATAAAACAACGTTTAGCCAAAGCTGAATTTACATTTCGTGTTAACTGCTTTACGGTAACATTTGTAATACTACTGCAAGTCTCGACAAAATCCAGTATTTCTAATTACCCTTATTATATATTTAAAAACATGCTGAAGTTTGTGTTGTAAAGTTATTAGGTAACTTACCTCAACTACCATTAGCTGGGACGACCCCAACAGACAGGAACAGCGCTGTTTCTGCCAGCCAGCCGGCCTGTTCCTAGTCGTCCACCGTAGCATGTAGCCTAGCTTGTTAGCCTCGTTATCCTCTGCTAGCTTGTAGCGTCATGCTAGGTGGGCGTGTCTCAAACTGTGAGAACTCCAGCTCTTTGCCCTTTTGTGGATAATCCAGGCTTTGCCAAAATGGTGACCGTAGACAGTCCTAAAGTTGCCTTTCTCTCATTCCTCCTTGCGCTACTAACGGTCTCACTGGTTCGGACAGTTTAAATAAACCGTTCCATCTCTAATATATATATGTATATTTATAAATAATGTTAATTTGGCTAAATAAAGTTGCAAAAACAAAAGACTCGTCCCTGGGTGGGCTCGAACCACCAACCTTTCGGTTAACAGCCGAACGCGCTAACCGATTGCGCCACAGAGACTGATGCAGGCTGCTTCCATGTGCGTTTTTTTTTTCTACAGCAGTCAAAGGCTGCATTGTTCTGCATTTAGACTCTTTCCTGTAGACCAGAGTGCAAATGATAAAACCACTTATGCCACCTTACTCAGTTGGTGGAGGCTGAGACTTCTAATCTCTTAAGTACTCTGTACAGCTACAATAAGGATACAGTGATCCCTTGCTATATCACGGTTCACCTTTCGCTGTTTGCGGATTTTTTTAGTGCAGATTTTCATGCTTTTTTACAGTGTATGAACAGGCATTGTGTTCAGCTTCAGCAGAAAAAGACGCTACAGCGGATCGGATACAGGAGGAAGAGGAAGTCAGAGGAAATGTGTTTTTCTCTGTTGCGTTTCGGAACGTAACCTCTGAGATAAACGAGGGATTGCTGTATATTCTTACTATACTTGCATTTCAATTTTGATGCTGATGTGTGGGGATAACATACCCAAAATACTGTTTCCGCCCGGTTTCGAACCGGGGACCTTTCGCGTGTTAGGCGAACGTGATAACCACTACACTACGGAAACTCTGACCGAGTCCTCACCCATATGATTTTATATAAAGTTTCAATTTACCAGGACACAGTGCATAAACTTGTTGTTATATCTACTCACTGCAGTTCAGTCTAAGGAGTATACTGAAAGCAGTACGGGGAAAAAAACTGCGTTGGCCGGGAATCGAACCCGGGTCAACTGCTTGGAAGGCAGCTATGCTAACCACTATACCACCAACGCCTGTAGCACATACAGTGTTGTATAGCTTTAAGAACAATCCTAGAGAAAATAAATCAATTTATAAAAGAAAATAGTTGAATAATTGTGTATTAAGAATTACCTCACACGCCAAATGTGCTATTGCTATTTGTCTGGCCATGCACACATATGCATGGGATTTCCTGTATGTGTACCATTCAACCCAAATAAAATTGTAGTGCCCTCAGTGGTTGTAAACTGCTACTGCAGCTGTTACTCGCAGCGATACTATTGCTGGTGATTACAGTAACAGAACAACTAACCATCGCTGTGGGAGCAGTAGCTTACAGTATTCCACAGGGAAAACAGTTTACAGCATTACTGTTCAATAGTACTGAAATGTTATGATATCATCCTAACACAAACACAAACGCCAAAGGCAAACACCCAAAACAACACTTACAAGTAAAAAAAAATGAACATTAAACGTTACCTTAAGGAGATAACTCATGCTTTAGATGCTTGCTTCTAATTTAGGTACTGTTGAATCGGTCACCCCTCTCCTTGTTTAGCCAAAATATAGTAAAACAAAAACAAAAAACAAAACACATACACACATACATTCATGTTAGTTTCAGTATTAATGTTTCAGACATTGTAAGCTACCAATCCAGATAAAAAACAACTCATTCACATTATTATCAATTTTATTATTAGGAAAGAAACTGTAATATACTCCCAGGACTTTAAGCCTCTGCAAAAAACAATTAAATTACATAACAAATG
The DNA here is from genome assembly GCA_028566105.1 of Hypoplectrus providencianus. NCBI lineage: Eukaryota > Metazoa > Chordata > Actinopteri > Perciformes > Serranidae > Hypoplectrus > Hypoplectrus providencianus. The sequence goes on from JAOWBC010000115.1 coordinate 22,466,329, forward strand.
ACGTCGGTGTATTATAGTCGGTTCTTCAGTATTCAATATATTCAACACCTCCCTACCCTTACATTAGTGTTCCGTTGTTTTAACAACGCAGATGGAATGCGACAGACTAGTTTAAAAGAAATATGAAATATCAATTACGGATAATTTCTTAGGGCAACTTTGCGTTATCAACTTAATGTGCAGATCAGTTCACAAATACATTTATTGATTTATTAAAACAAGCAGTGTTTCCCTTACATAGACTATTGTGTGGCGCTGCGCCACAGATTGAAGACCAAGCGCCACAAATCAGTCCAAAGTCAGACAAGTGAAAACGAAAACGAAACTGTTGTCGCACTGGAAAAAACTAAGAGTATCCCGCTCGCGAAAAACAAAGAGCACCACGAATACAGTCCAGTGCTGTGGGAAACACTGAACAAGCCTCTTATCATTATGCTAAATAACACATCACACATCAGTAACACATTAACACATCACGCCAGATAGCTATCATGGCGGATAACTTAAGCTAATTAGCCAAGCTTGTCAGTTAACGCTAGCTAGAAAAAAAGCAACATTACCTGCGTTGTCTTCATCTTTAAATCCGGCAGACGTCCAAACCTAAAATAAACTAACAAGAAGGCTTCTTAATAGAGTTTTTTACGAAAAAAAAAAATCTAAATGCATCGTTTCTGTCTCACACCTGTTTTAAAAAAGCAAGCCTCGGTCGACTCTCAAGACAACCTCTCACGTGCTAATGGCGATTTTTACTTTATTCTATTCCCAGCATGCTTCACGGTCATGACCTGTCGGTTTTGAGGTGCGTTCACGTACTGGCGTTGTTAAATAATTTAGATTTTTACAGTTGTACTACCAAGTATTAGCCAAATAAATCACTTTGCCTGTTGTTGTTTTTTCTCGCTGAATTCAATTATAAATGTATAAGTATTCTGTAACAGGCATTTACCTTAATGTTTTACAGTCGAGATGTCACATCGGGGATTTGCGTTCGGAAATGAAACTGTAACATAGGCTATTTCCAGGACTTCAAGCCTCTGCAAAATACAATTTAACTACATAACAAATGACGTCGGTGCATTTTAGTCGGTTATTCAATGTCTAAGGTCTAAATCCGAAACCATGCATTAACTTTTTCAGTCACACTTATCTACCCTTACATTAGCGTTCCGTCGTTTTAACATCGCGAATGGACTGACAGACTTGTTTAAAAAAAAAAAAAAAAAAAAAAAAAAAAAAGAAAAATAAATTAAGGATAACTTTCTTGGGGCAACTTTGCGTTGTCCACTTAATCCGTAGGTTAGTTCACAAATACTTTTATTTAGTTACTGAAATAAGCCTCTTATCATTAAGCTAAATATATTTAACATGGCGGATAACTTAAGCTAATTGGCCAGGCTTGTCAGTTAACGCTAGCTAGCGGAAAAGCAGTATTACCTGCGTTGTCTTCATCTTTAAATCCGGCAGATATCCAAACCTAAAATAAACTAACAAAAAGGCTTCTAAATAGAGTTCTTTACGAAAAAAAAGATCCTAAATGCATCGTTTCTGTCTCACACCTGTTTTAAAAAAGCAAATCTCGGTCGACTGAAAAGACACGCACCTCTCAAGTGCTAAAGGCGATTGCATGTTTCACGGTCATAACCCGTAGGTTTTGAGGTGCGTTCAAGTACTGGCGTTGCTATTTAAGTTTTAACATGTGTGCAACCAAGTATGTCAATCAAATCACGTTGTCTGTTGTTGTTTTTTTTCTCACTAAATTCAGTTATAAATGTATAGGTGTTCTGTAATAGTCATATGCAGCGCATAAAACTTACATTTTATTCTCTCAAAATAGGTTGCATATTATTATTTTACGAAGGTAATTAATGGGGGATTTTATATTGAATTGTTCAAATGGGAAATTTAATTTGTCTTATATGAGTATTGTAGGAAAACTGACAAGCAAATCTTCTTCCCCTCTTCTATCTTAGAGTCTGGTACTACAAAGTACACTGACCCGTATTGCTCAAGGTGCAGTCACTGGAATCATAGGAAGTGGGATAAAATAGCAGTAGGAAATCTGACCCTTCCAATGACCTCATACTATAATTGGCTACTATTTACTTTGCCAAAAAAAGATAAAGTATTTCCCTGTATATAGTATGCCAGGTACTCATAGTATATCAAGTAACAGGTTTTCTGTCTCAACCAGTCAAATTTGCTGCACGCTACACACCTCTTCAATACATATATAGCAGGCATCAATGATGATCAAAGTTTGAGGTGAAAAAATATGATAGTGTGTCTATTCATTCATGCAACCATATATATAAGCCCACTAAAAGTAAGCAACTTGGGACCACTCACCATAGTCAATCAGAATTCCACTCAAAGGGAAAGCAAGACTTACTTCTCTAAGATGGGGGACGAGAGTTAACAGCCATAAGAATGAGTGCATAAAGATTTTGTCTTTATTTGTGCATACAAATTCAGAAGGGTTAGAGCAAAGGCTGTGAGAAAAGCCAGTTTGCCTGTAGGCCAACGACTTTGTAACACCACAAGGAGGCGCACTACGCCATAGTTATTTGGAAATATAGCAGTGTATTACATTTTAGAAGAGAAGACTTAACATTTTTCTCTGTGTGCAGGATAGCAACTTTTTTTGTCCAGGAGCAGAATAATTCAGAATAATGTAAATGTAAAAAATAGGCCTATACTTAATTTTGGCATATAAAATAGCTTCATATTAGTTAATGTGATGCACTGCAAATGGTTTAGGAACATTTAGGCTAATCTTTGTATTAATTACAATTCAGGGGTAGGCCACTTCTAGGGTATATTTATTGATTATTTTAATTGATAGTAATTGTTAGTACCTTGTTAGAATGATAGATGTTTTATTTTTATTAGTGTGGCTGCGATACGCCTCTGAAATATTACATGACATGTTACAGCTGAAAAAAAACATTATGTGTGTATGTGTGTTATATGTTTGAGCGGGGATATATATTATATGTAATAGCCCCTAGTGTAGCCCATGAATGTATGAAGAGAGCCACGTGCGATGCAAATTATCATGTGACACGGGAACTACATTATGGTTGTCATGGCAACGACTTCCTCATCAAACAGCGTCCGAGCTGGCAGCTGCAGCGAGCGTCACGGTCAAAATAATCGACGAGATAGTCGCCTTAATTTCATCTGTGGTGAGTACAAGCCAAGCCCTTCGTTATGTGAACCATGGAGCGCAATTTTGAGATGGAAAATGCGGACACCTGTAAAATAATAGGCACTATTACAGTTGGCTGGTTGTGGAGCTGCCTGTCGTCGCCACGGTAGTCAACGTTTAAAACGTTATGTCCGCCAGGAATTTCAAACTAAAATAATAGTCCTTGCTTCCAATATGAGGAAAGCAGTTTTAGTGAAGGAAAAATAAACAAACCAAGAAGTGACCACAAAATAGTTGATGATAAGAATACAGTTATAAAGTAAGTATATTTGAATAGTTTGTCAATGCGCTTATATTTTAAAGACACATTCATCTTACTTCCGGGCATGTGCTGCGTAACTTCCCAAATGCTGCGGCCGCAATAGCATCTTCCAACAGCCCGAAGAGTACTGTTTTTAATGTTCCTACCAACCACTCTGTTACACACACGAAAAGGCTATATATAGAGGTTATAGCTGATAAAAACTCGTTGAAGACCTTATCTTTTTTTAGTCTGACACGCATATAAAGCCTATAGGATATGGAACCTTACAGTCTATGGACCTGGCAGTATTTGGTTCAGATAATATATGGGTGTAAAAAAAAATTCTCACACATATTGAAGGAGTATTTGTTATTAAGCTCAAGTAGATAAAGCTAATACCTGTTCCAAATTTCCTTACAGGTTGTCATGCAGGAAAACAGAAATGGGATGATTCCGTTCCCACCACCCATCAGCAGAGACAGGGTCATCTCGGAATTTCCAAAAGTATGTCCTGTTTTTCCAGCCTAAATATACTGTTGTGAAAATATTCTGTTCCAGTTTAATCTGTAAATGGTCAGAAAAATCTTAACCAGAATGTGAAATACCTGTGGTAGAAGTAGTATAAGCAGCAGTCTTGAAGATGCTAATTTTACTGGAATCGTGTGACATCTAACTACATTTTTTAAATAATAAAATCAGTGTCAGATCAAAGCACTCAGACTAATAATGGGCTGTTGCAGTCAGCAACGCATTTCTTAACTCAGTTAACATGTCTCTCTCCCATTTGAAAAGGGGTTATCGCAGGGTCAATTCTATGTTCCCACAGCACAGGGATGGCCCTTCACTCATGCATAAAAGGTGTTGATAGGGGTACGGTTAGAGTTAACCCTAAACATAGGGTTGGGAGAACATAGAAACACTCGCAAACACATTTTTTCCCCCAAGAAATAGCCTACATTAAGTTATCTAATTTGGAGAGAAATGCTAAATAGCTTCTTCTAATGAAATCAGCACACAGGTTTTCTTTTCAGCTTTCAGTGAGTGTTTGGCCTGAGAAGCCTGCAAGTTGTTAAACCCACTATAAAATGTTAACACCAAAATAGTCCTATCATAAATCGCCTTGCTAAGATTTGGTGTCAATTAATCAGATATAACCTATATTGTAAGCGGAATTATAGAGGTCTTAAAGCCTTGATTAAAAGATGCTGAGTCTTGAAAGCATAAGGTATTAAAGTTTCTGAATGCGAAATTCAGACCACATCAATTGCTCTCACATGGCTCTTAACATGACATAACTGTAAAGAATGGATGAAGTGTCTTCATGTTATATATATATATATATATATATATATATGTCAGCATCCCACAGTTTTTCCCACTGTGGTCTCTATCCAATTACAAATCAATAACCGCTGTTAATCATGACATTACACCTTGCTTTTATAGCATCATATGATGAGTTAAACACAGCTTGAACAAAAACAGCTTGAGAAGAACAATCTAAAATGACAGAAATACATTTTGAGATGATTTGCACGCACTGACCATTCTGCACCCCAACAGGACACATCTCACTACCCAGTTGGACACTTTATACAGTCCAAGGTTTCACAGGTCAGACTGAACAGGAATATATATTTATATATATAATTGTTGGCATTACCACTCAATGTAGTAAACATACCAGCCTAACATCTGCATGAGAGAATTTAGTTTAAAGCACCACTGTGGCCCAGTACAGCCTCACAAAGTAACTTGGCTGTGGACTAAGTCTTGTTATAACATGTATACAGTGGCTTTGTGTTGAATAAATGGTAGTAATATATGGCCCTGTTCTTTTCAGTGCTACACGCCTAATGCATCTCTGCAACTGAAGAAAGACTGGGACATTCAGGCCAAAGCAGCCTGTAAAGATGGAACTTCCCGGCATCAGCCGTGAGTCTCACACTATGGGTCAATGTGTCTTTCTTACCTTTGCACTAATAACACATAAAAAGCATGTACTTCTAAATATTGTCATAATATTATGTTGTCTTTTTAAAGGTGGGACCGACAAAAAATGTCAAAAGTGGTGGTTGTTGGAGACCTTAATGTGGGGAAGACTTGCCTCATTAATAGGTATCAATTATCACAAACAGTATCAAAATCTGTCTGATCTGTTTTAATTTCAGTACATTGTTGTACTTAAAAGAAAGTAAAAAGCTGTTCCCCAGGTTGGTGGTTCCTCACTATTAGCTAGACCCCTTATCACAGGTAGCTTCCATATAAGGAAGATTACAGCTCTTCTGAAGAGTAAATATTCCATTGCAGATTGTTTGTTTGAATATTGGAGGAGCATAAAGATAAAAATATTATTAGATTTCATAAAAGTAAAGGGCAATGAACTAAAACATAATTAACTAATTTGTGCGGCAGAATTGGGGGTTTTTTTATACTCTGTTGTGATAAAAATTTGTGAAGACCATTACAGTTCTGTAGATCATGAATATATAAAGGTTTCTGTTTTGTTGATGTTTTTTCAGGTTTTGTAAAGATTTGTTTGAGAGAGACTACAAGGCCACCATTGGTGTTGACTTTGAGATTGAGAGGTTTGAGATATCTGGAGTACCTTTCTCCCTTCAGATGTGAGTAGTTTGATTTGAAATAAGAAATTCTGCATTATAAAATGAGATATTCAGCATTCAAATAAATTTAGAGGACACTTTGCCATTTATGTTTACTCTTTTTTAATAGCTGGGATACCGCTGGGCAGGAAAAATTCAAGTGCATTGCATCCGCATATTACAGAGGTGCTCAAGGTAAGAAGTAATTTTCTTAATCCACTTTAAAAAGATGGATGTGGGTCTAATGCTAGTTGATACCAGTTTATATATTGTATAATAACAAATCATGCCAAAATTTCTTGTTTATCTTTTCCAGTCATTATTACAGTCTTTGACATGGCAGACATTAAGTCTCTAGGTCATACACGGTAAGTCTTATTATATATATATTACAATGCATATTATTATATTGGCAATGCATTTTCCAGCAACTATAAGCATTTTTTATAATACCAATTGTATTACATGTCTGCCATTGGAAGGTGATTGCATTTAGTGACGAACCAACAGTTAGATAGATGTACTTACACACACAGCTGTGTCCCTCACTTGGTTGCTATTTTAGCAAACAAGATCTGATTACCTCATTTACTCTACAAGACCTGACACATATGCCAAGAATCTATCTAAATGGACACAGTGAATATTTATCAGCTAAATTGGCAATTATATTTCTTAGGAGTTGGTTGATACCAAATTCTGAGTTACTAAGGGAGTGAATATTGGCCTTACAGTCATTTACACGATAACAACTGAACACCATATCTGCTTTTGGAGGATTAAAGAAGTACGATAAAATGTTTGATTATATATAGTACATTATAGTATATAGTACAGTAATAGTGGGATATTTATTAAGAAGGAAAGGCAGAACCTCAGCTGCAGAACAGCCTGTCCCAACTTTAAATAATGTTTCATAGCTATGTAATTATATTTATAGTTTATAAATATTTTAATCCCTGAACAAATTGTAGTAAATGGCAGTGATTAAAAAAGCTGGAACCAAGAAGCCAAGACCACACAGTTGGTCTTTATTACTATCTATCATTGGTATCACAGTTTCTATGATTTCGGTAACCATCAGAAATGACATGTCTGGAGAAAACATACATACAGCACATCCATCCATCAGTCTATTATCTGTAATCACTTATCCTCTACAAGGTCAAGGGCTCATATTTATATATAGTATAAATACATTTTATTAAATTTACCACAAGAGTGTGTTGTGCTGCAAAATAATGTAAGAAAACTATGTTTTGCTTCTGTAGCCAATGGTTGGAGGAGGCCATGAGGGAAAATGAGCCTGACTCCTGTTTTATCTTCTTGGTTGGCACTAAGAGTGATCTGCTGGTGATTATACTTTATATTATATTCATATTTTACAGATTTTCCCTAACAAAATGTTCTTCTAATACCAAATTGCTTTGTTCTTAAGCCCTTAGAAGAGAGACAAAGGACAGAAAAAGATGCTGTCAGGATAGCAACAGAAATGAATGCTGAGTTTTGGGCTGTTTCATCTAAAACGGGTACAACCTGGAGCACACACTTGTCAGTGTCATGTGGTACATAAAAACAACAAATATACAGATAATGTGGGCAAAGCAGACAGCCACTTTAAGAGTCTGATCATTCTTCTTATTTCTAGGGGAGAACGTGCAAGGATTTTTCTTCAGGGTTGCAGCTTTGGCCTTTGAGAAGTGCATACTGAAGGACATGGAGAATGGGGTCCTTGTTAGCATCGGTTACGGAAAAAGTATCAGTAAGTCATGACTCAATGCCCAACAAGCGGAGGTACTGTTAATGGAAGCCTTGAGGATATACAAATCTACCCTCAATCTTTGTCTTGACAGAATCAGATCGTGCCAACCTGGAGGAGGCTGCAGTTCAAGACACGAAGAGGAGCTGCTGCTGATAAAGAGACTCCACGTGAGCTGTTACGGAAAGCATAACCAGACAGAAGCTCTATTCTGAGCCTCAGCCACAGTCATTAAAAGACTTAGCATGTTCCATTGGTCTGTAATGTGCCTTAGGACATGTTCCAATAGGTTTCTTAAGTTATCAAAACTGACATTTATTCTGACATTTGCAAAAGGCTCAACCAGTATGCTCTCCTAAAAGCATCTCAGGTTTGGATTGAAACTGATAATAGTGGATAATACTTAATCTTACAGATTTGTCTATTTCTAATGGCTAATTTTCAGTATTTCATCCAGAATATAATTTAGACTAAGGCCAACCCAAGATAAAATACTATGACATTGATAAATCTGACCAATCAGTTTGTTAGATTTATAATCAGTCCAGTTTAAGGTCTTCTAATTTAGTATTGGTCAATTCTGCTCTATCTTTATTCTGTTATTATGTATATCAGTGGTTGACAGTAGTACCTGGACCATGCTCAATGGCAAAGGCTCAAATTGCCTCTGTTGAAAAAAATAAAAAATAAAAAAATCACAGACACATTTTATGGGGTAAAGAAAAACAAATTTTAGGACCATAAAGGACATCCATGGCAGAGCTACATTTTTTTGTGTGTGTATATGCATTGGCCTAACCTGTAAGGTAGTAAGGAAAACTACAATACTTATGTTAAATTTAATGTTTACTTTTTTGAAAAGAAACATTTAAATGTCATTGCAATTGGAGTTTTTTGCTTGCTAATAAAGAGGCGTAAAGAAAAATGCCATTCACCGATATAAGTACTAATATGTACTTACACTCTACGATGTAATTTAATTATCATCAGTCTTTGTAGGGGGTGTACTTGTCCCACTGCTCTAGATGGTCTATGTTACTGTCACAGTATTTGTTTTCTTTTTGTTTTTCATACAGTATTGTTGTGAATGTATCATGCGTTATTGTGGTTGATATTGATTTATTGAATGCTAGAATTGTGAATCAGAGAAACTAATGTTTATATTTCACTTTCAAACAATAAAGTGTAAATGAGTAAATGATAATGTTATTTATTTGTTAAACCAGTATTGCGCTTTAACAGCTGAATAAACTGTTCTTTTTATGTCATATATTTAAAATGATGAGGTATGACAAAGCAAAATGCTATCTGTATACCTTAATAATGAGGACTTATCTATTGAAAAACACTGAAGATGTACAAGGTCTTGCATGATTTGATGTGGTGTTTAATACATTTTGGAATATGACCAGAATATCTGCATTTGCTTTTCAAAGAAATTGTGTAATACGTTCGTAATTTGAGTGAATTCGTATTGGGTAGGCGTAAAACCATCGGTTTTAATTCTCCAAAGAGAGCGATGGTGGGAAGTAGGAGAAGTGAACCCTCTTGTTTTATCGAGACACTCTCTGACCCGCCGCGAACCAATCACAGTACGCATTTCCATGTGTTGGAGGAAGTGAATTCAGTGTCACTGTGAGCTAGGGTAGTTAGCTAGCAAGCTGCATTTAATATTCACCTTAAAACGGTGACAAACTTTTTCCAACTATATGAAGGTAGTTTCCCCGCACGAAGTTATAATAGTCCGCTATTATTGGTGATTTTGGATCAGTAGCTGTAAATTGCTACATATTGCTAAACATGCTAGGCTAGCATATGTCAACACCCAAGGGGAGTTTGAGTTGTGGAGAAACTGCAGAGGTACTGCTAAATTTGTACATGTATATTCACTTGTTACAACTGATCTAATTTAATATTTTATTGACAACGTAAATGCTACTATAAATTGTGATAAAAAATAACTTTATGTTTAAATGTATTGTATGATGGAACATTGATTTACGATAAATATTTTAGTCAAAATGCACCTTTCGGTTTAGTTTAACTAGCTCGCTACCAAGCTAGTTACCTACACCACTTAAAGCGTTACTATGGTATATCGCAATTCAGTTTAGGTAAGGCAATATAGGACAGAAATACTTAATGAAGTGTTACCAACACTGAGAAGTCAAAATTTACAATTTATTTTGATCCCCAGTTGGTTCACAATGAAGACCAATAAGTCATATAAGCTTGTGCTGCACAAGAAAGGGTTTGGTGGAAGTGGTAAGCAAACGCTTTGAATTATTTCACCCTACATTAACATCTCTCCTTTCAAAAATTTGATTTCTATTTTTATTGACATTTTTCTATGAGCAGATGATGAGCTGGTTGTCAACCCAAAAGTGTTTCCTCAAGTCAGTCTTAGGGATATAATAGAGATTGCACATCCCACTGATGAATACAGGTAAGCAGGCATAAATAAAGGATCTGTTGTATGCCCATTTATATGTTTTTACACTCCTGAGCATATATTGTTTTTTGTTTGATTGTGTCTTTATTTTTGCTGTCGTTAAAACTCCTAGTCCTCTCCTGCTGCAAGTGAAGAACCTAAAAGAGGATCTTCAGAAAGGTAAGTATTATCTGACTGTGTCTTTTCATTTCAGGAATTTATTAAAGTTAGATCAAATTACTTTAATAGTCATTTTTTCAAGCAGAAATCTCAAATCAGCCTAGTTCCTGGTTTTGAATATGAGGATCTGCTTATAAAAATGATATAAAAAGCTGCAATGGGAATTTTCAATGCAATGTTTTTTTTGCTCCTTAATGCAAGAATTAGAATTCAAACCATCATCCAAATGATGTAATTTTGCTGTAATGCAGTTCGGCTGAAGGTTTTTTTTATATCAATATATAACTTATATAGAAACATAGAAATTATATGTATATGTCGACACTTTTCAGTCTGCCACACTCACCAACACCAAAATCGACAGTCACTGAATTTTAAATGCAGTATCTCACACTGGATTCTTTTTAACATTAAATTAAATGTGCAATGCCCTTTGGGCAATGGTGCAGTTTTAACAGTCATTGATGTCTACATTGTATATAATATACCTAGTTTTTTATTATCCATTTGTTTGAAGCTCTCTGTCTTGCTATATATTTTGCTGCTGTAACACTGAAAATGTCCCTTTTGTGGGATAAATAAAGGATAGCTTTTCTGATCTTATCTTATTTTTTATATAATTTTGGGGACACCTACCCATGCCCAACCCATGATGTATATTTTGACCTTATGTAGAGACAATCAGCGTGGACCAGACTGTTGCACAAGCCTTCAAGCTGCGTGCCTACCAGGATGTCATTGTTAACATTGTCAACCCAAAGGTATAACCTCTGAAAGCTTTCTGCATCTCCACCATTTGTCATTAGAACAGAATCTCTCATAGTGTTGTCTTTTCTCGCAGGATGTAACACTGGACCTGGTGGAACTGACATTCAAGGACCAGTACATCGGCAGAGGAGACATGTGGAGACTAAAGAAGAGTCTGGTGGGACATGTGAAAGTTTAGGTGTCTAGGTATAATGTGTATACCCACAATTACAAAAGGATTTCACTTTTCCAATCTTTTTTTTCCAGGTGAGCACATGTGCTTATGTGACGCAAAAAGTGGAGTTTGCTGGAATCAGGTTCTAATCATAAATATAATTCTTTACACAATTCTGTACAGGAAACAAACACTATGTGTAAAGTAACAACTAATGTTGTTCTAAGGAAGTGACATTTACATACACTAGAAACTAGTGTGACTGTCAGCTGTTTCTGCTGCTCCATACTTGCTCATCATGTTTTTCCTTCTCCAGAGCCCAGGCCAGTGAACTCTGGGTGAAGGGAGAGAAAGTAACCTGTGGGTACATCAGTGAAGACACCAGGGTAAGAACAGTTCTAAAAGCAGATGCTGATATTCACCTACATTAAAACAATAAATGTCATTGTATTCACACATCTAAGAGTTTGACATTTTTCATGTAACAGTAAAACTGGGTGTTAGTCCTAGTTTGGCAGTTTACCACAGAGTTGTAGTTTGCAAGATTCTGATGCTAAATGGCACATTTATTGCAATTTGTCTGACTTTATTTTTGACTCACCTGTGTAATGACAAAAAAAACTCACTGATAAATTGCTTTATTAATGAAGTAAATAAATGAGCTGTGAAATGTTATTGCTTTAAGCAGGGTTCATACAGAGTTTGATTTTGTTAAGGTAACTTAAAGATGCTTGAAATTTACTCTAAAAGAGCTGTCATCGCATCAAACAAGATTTGATTTTAAAACCAAAAGCTGCTCTTTATCTTATTGTTTTATTATCTCTTTCCATATAGTGTAGTGCATCACAAATTGTAGTGCATTCAGCACATCATTGGGGAATGTTGTCATGTTGTTCGGGAAATAAAGTGTGTTGGAACTACTTATCTCATTTCCTATCCCAGGTACATCCAAAAAGCTTTGCTTCACACTGATATTATAGGATCACATGTAAACGCTTACAGAGAACTGACTTCATTTAGCTGTTAAAGCTCGCTATTACATAGTCACTACAGGAATATCTATGTTATTCATTGTTCTTAATTGTCTTGACCTTGTGGCACAGGTGGTGTTCAGATCCACATCTGCAATGGTGTACATCTTTATCCAGATGAGTTGTGAGATGTGGGACTTTGACATCTATGGTTAGTTGAAACCTTTGATTTGTGTCACAGCCAGAAAGCAGTTGTTATCTGTATATTTTATATCTCATTTGCATAAAGGTGTCTCTGGACGAAGTCTGACTGAATGCTTTGCTCTCAGGTGATCTCTACTTCGAGAAGGCTGTAAATGGTTTCCTGTCTGACCTTTTTGCCAAGTGGAAGGTTTGTGATTTTGTTTGTTTGCCCCTGTTGTAACAATTTCTTTTAAATATGATTATAAACTATTGGTTTATGATAAAACAGGAGAAGAACTGCAGTCATGAAGTGACGGTTGTACTTTTCTCACGTACGTTCTACAATGCCAAAACGATTGGTGAGTCTGTTTCCTATGTTGTCACAGTGATTTATAATCCATTGCCACATCATCAACAATACAAATATTTTGTCCTCAGAGGAATTTCCTGAGATTCTGAGAGGGTCCATTAGACAGGATCACGAGGGACGTTTTTATGAAGACTTTTACAGGTAACCATAGTTACTGTACATGGCCTGGACAGGCTGAGGCCTTTTGCCTTTTGTTCCTAACTGTTTTTTGATCAGGGTCGTGGCTCAGAATGAGAGACGGGATGAGTGGACATCATTATTGGTCACTATCAAGAAGCTCTTCATCCAGTATCCTGTCCTGGTGCGGCTTAAAGAAGCAGGTAGTGAATGAGTTGAGTGTTTGGCTGAATAATAGTTCTTTGGGTAAAGTGCCTTTTCTAACAAAATCGATGCTGTCTGTTTGTGTCTGTGTCCTTTTATACCAGATGGTTTTCCTGTTGGCTACAATTCAACTGCTGCTCAAGGGAACTACCTGGAGGCCATCAACCTTTCCTTCAATGGTAACTCTGTCACTCTGAAAAAAAAAAAAAGAAATTAGAGCAGGTTTTTTCAGGAACCTAGTTAAGTAAAGTCATGATCCTAGTTAAAATGTAAGATTTTTTTTATTTATTGTGCAATTATTATAATAAATAATTATTATTACTGAGATCACTTATGTAGACACAATTTCATAGAACTCCCTTTCACTATTTGTGAGCATCCATCCATCTATAAACAAAATGTATTACATTTTGCAGCTGTTTGTCTGTCCCATTCTTTTGAAGACGATATCTTAGAATTTGGCAACTTGGCAACTTCTTCTTGAGGACTGAAGGACGAATTGATTAGATTTTGGTGGTCAAGGGTCAAGGTCACTATGGTAAATCATAAATGGAATGCTTTTGTATAGCGCTTTTCTAGCTTTAGTGACCAATCAAAGTGCTGCAACACTCAAGATGATCAGTCTCACACACATTTATTCACTGGTTGCCGAAGCTACCTTACATGGTGCCACCATCAGTCGTTTCATTCATACACCAATGAGGCAATTTGGAGTTTAGTATCTTGCCCAAGGAAACTTGGACATGTAGACTTATGGTCAGGGAATGAACCACAACCCTCTGATCTGACCACTCTACCATCTGAGCCACCTTCACTCCAGCCAAGACCTCACTAGACACATTTAGTCCTAACTTTAGAATTCATAAAGTAGTTATTACAAGCTTACACAGAAATGTGAAACTAGTTTATAAAACTATTTTATTATTTTATAATATAATGAAGTGATAACATTTCATTAAAAAAAAAAAGGACAACTTCATTATGACATGAAAGTCATGCACGTCCATTAAATCTGCACAATCATGGGTAGGAATGGGAACAATATTCAACTAAAATGCTTAGTAAAGACAGTTTTAATGCAAAGATTATTTTAAAGGTAAATAAAGATACATTTGTGTGTTTGTTTGCTTTTTTAGTGGAGCAAATAGTTATTAATATATACACAACACTTTGCCAAGTATCCACAAGTGTGGGTATTGAAACATATTGAACTATTTGCATTTTTAGAACCTTGTAGCCTGTCTGCTCCTCTGTGTAAACAGCCTCCAGGTCTGTCTGATTTTCAGAGAAAAGAGTGCTTGGTGCCGAGGGTTGCGTGTTCGAATCCCGGTCCGGGCACTTCTGTATGGAGTTTGCAGGTTCTCCCC
>JAOWBC010000115.1:22511208-22521737 GCA_028566105.1 Hypoplectrus providencianus
TATATATAATTATTATTATTATTATTATTATTATTATTATTATTACTTTAGCTGGAATAATGGTGTTTGTACAGAATTTGATGGAGTCTGTGATAACAATAACCCTCTTGTACAGATGTCCATCAACTATACTCCAGTTGGTGCATGCCAGGGAGCCTTGGAGTTGTGTCATGGCATCCTGCAACCACTGTAAGGTGTAATAGTCTTGTGGCTTGTTGCTTTTTAAGTACTTATTTATATAGAGGAAGTAAACATATGTGGTCTACATCTGCTAATGGTGGCTATGAATAAGCACCGAGTGTGTTGGTGATATTGCGGCCTTCTGGTGGGTGTAACCAGATACTGCTGGAGTGATGGTAGTTCTCCATCAAGTCTACAGGTGTCAAAGTCCCCAACTTCAGGCATGATGCTACTCAGCATTGAGGTCCACTGGAGCAGTAGTTCATCAAAGCCATAGGTGAGTGGCTTGTTGCTGGTGTCAGGCAGCAGTGTAAGGCTGTAAAACGTTGAATAATATTCTAATATACGGTATCTATAATTAAATCTGCAGACTTCATATAAACCACTTATCAGTGCAACCTCCTCTGAAGATACCCTGACATGCTTGGGAGCAATGGATTCCTTATCTTATGTAACTAATTTTGATCTTATGTTGTCATATGTTATACATAGCAGCTCTGTAACCATAACATTAAGCCTGATGACCCCGAGCGGTAGCCTACATCTGAATTCCAACTCCAATTCAACTCCACATAGGTCATGATGGGGTTAGTTGGTCATTGTGTGACCCCTAAGGTTCCACAAACACAAGCTTTTTGGGTACAATTGGGGATGTCATTGATTATGTCTGCTATTTTTATTGAGTCTATGGTGTGTCATTTACATCACTGTTCAGTTTGAATGGTGTGTTCGGACGACAGCATGACTTGTGGGACAGCTCAGCAACTCAATACATAATTGATACATGGTAACTTACAAATATATCCTATATGCAGAATCTAAAATATACAATTTCTGATTATATGTCTGCAACACTGTTTGAAACTATCATTATACTGTAGACAGATAATTTGTGGGAAACAATTCTGCCGTCTCTAAGTGCTCATAATTGCATTTAAAAAAAATACACTGTGCCTGAAAGAAAACAGCTGAGCAGTCTCTAACACAGACTCAAGCTCTTAAACTAGGTAGTGCTTTTCAAACATGACTGAAGAATCTGTTAGTTATTATGTACTGTTTACCTTTAAAAAGTTTATGACCCAGCCACCATTTTAGAACAGTCAAGGAAGGACTAGAAACAGAGTTCTCACTCTTTTTCAAATCCTTGCGCTGGTTTATTTATTCATTCGCCCTTTTTTGGTTACTGCCTAATTCAGCCTTGAATTACAGACCTCTCACCCAGCAACACAGTTTTTTGTCTTTGTTCTCTCCTTTCTCCCTTATGCAAACAATTTTGGCTGCGTTGTCTAAAATAAAATATCATAATATAAAGTAGGAGTAAATTACTGCAAACAGTCTTTTCATGTTTGTTTTCATCAGATGGCCTGGCTAGGTTTATATTTAGTAACTGTAACCTTTACTATGCTACACCAGGTGGCCATGGCATCACACACACACACGCCCACTCACTGCAGCATGTGGTTTATTTTTTATATGTAGAATTGATTAATGCAACATGGGTAGTACTGATTGTCTTTTGAATACCTGTACCATTCTAGTGGCAAAGGCCGTGATGATGCATTTTCATCTTAATTCATATATTTTCTGAGGAAAAGCAGCATTATTATCCATCACATGAGTTGAACCCTGTTGGTGCTGCCTTTGCTGTAGGCTCCTGCTTAGGAGCAGCTTGTCCACTTCAGTGCCTGTTGAGAATGTGTGGGAGGAGGAGCGCGGGGGGCTGTGAGCAGATTAGCAGAGGAACAGATGAAGGTGAGTTGATGGCAGGTTAAGAAGGGATAGCTTGTAGCTTAAGCTACAGGCCTGCTTCGACTGCACTGATTGGAGCGACTTTGAAGCTGCAGCCAAAGGCCTCAGCAAACTCACTGACTCTGTGACATCATCCACCAGGTTTTGTGAGGACATTTGTTTGCAGACATAAACTTTCTGCACCTACAACAACAGCAAGCCATGGCTCGCAGCTAACATCAGGAAGCTGTGCCAAGCCAAAGAGGAGGCCCTGTAACAGCAGAACAGGCCTACGAACCACCCCTACAAAAGAGATCAAGGTAGCTTAGAGGAGCCACGGTCCCAAAAAGTCCTCTATCTCAGTGTTAAATGACTACTGGCCTATTGCTCTGATGTCTGTGGTCATGAAAACTTTGAAAGACTTGTGTTGAACCATCTGAAGGATCACAGGCTCCCTGCTGGACCTCCTGCAGTTTGCCTACCGGGCAATGCCTATTGTGGATGATGCAGTCAACATGGGACTGCAT
Source organism: Hypoplectrus providencianus (assembly GCA_028566105.1). Classification (NCBI taxonomy): domain Eukaryota; kingdom Metazoa; phylum Chordata; class Actinopteri; order Perciformes; family Serranidae; genus Hypoplectrus; species Hypoplectrus providencianus. The sequence continues at coordinate 22,513,644 of JAOWBC010000115.1, forward strand.
TACCTCCTGTAACACCTTGACACCCCAGGGACATACACAGAGATCCTGTTTGTTCCTTATCTGGAATGGTGACAAGTCTACTTAGAGATGGGTGATGGACCTGCTGGTTCTCTGGGGGGATCCACTTAAACCTGCTAAAGACATTGGAGATGACAGGGGACTCAACTGTGGACTTCCTAAGGATTTGAGAGTCCACAGTCTCCCAAAAGGGGACCTTCTGTATAGAGTCCATGATGAAAAAATCTCTCTGTCTGTCATTACCACTTCCATTATGGTGTGGTCTCCTCCCTATCTATTCATTTCTACAATGACAGTGCTGGCACATGATATCAATGCACTACCTGTACCAACCTGACACTGTAAGTAGAGAACATGAATTTGACCCTGGATAACAAACTGCCAGTCTTTGTAAACATGGTAGCAGTAATTCAGTTCACTCCTCCTTGACAGGATCAGGAGGATTGGCCTCTCAGCAGGGAGGTGACCCAGCTGCCAGTCTAGGCACCTCTCGCCTCAACTAGTATTACTTTCCCCTCCTATAGCCTGTCTCTGCCATCAGACCTCTTAAAAAGCTGCAGCTAATCAATAATGTTGCTACTTTAGTTAGCAACATTACCAAGTTTGCCCACATAACTGCAATGCACATTTCTCTGCATAATCTACCTTTTTATATCTAATTTTATAGATTTTAAAGAAAAACAAATGACAGCTGTTGTAAATTATGTCAGACATGGCCATTATTCAATATCATAGTTAATTATGATGGGCATCGTGTTGTTGGGTTGGGCCATGCCTAGTTCTACAGGCCACCAAAGGTAAGGGCCCTTTTTATCTTCAAGCTATGGTCAATTTCTACACTCTCTTTGCACTTGGTTCTGGTCCTCCTGTGTTGGAAGTCATTCAGCTATGTCACTTTTTCAGACCACAGTTAGACATCTCATGCTTGCACTTTTTTGCGTTTAAATTCTGCCAAAAGAAACTGATAAAGAATGTAGATGTTATGATGTTTGGCTGCATTTCACTCTTGTTGATGTGAACAAATATGTGCTATGCTTATACAAAGTGTTGTATTTTCCATTTGTAAATATAATAATGAATTTCCTATTATATTAGAGCTTTCCTGTTGATGTGTAAATGTCTCCTCTAAGGGATCATAAAAATCTCTCTCTGGATGATGAGACCCTTACTCTACCTAGGTAGGAAAAGAAGCAGAACTTAGAAAGCTCTGAGTGAAAGAAGTCCAAACAGAAAAAGTGGTTAAATAACATCAGCCATAATCTAGTCCAGAACACTGCGTACACTACACAGTAGTGATGTAATGTGTGTTTAATACTGCTGAGTCAGGCTGGAGGAGCTAGACTTCCATTATCACTGAGCTAAAAAAAAAACAAAAAAACCCTGTCACACACACATGCACACATAAACAACGACAGACAGTTTTGATATCTGCGTTTGCCTGTTTTGGAGACATTTGGAGACATATTTGAATATTATTTAATTCATAAAGAACATATTTGAAAACTGTGTTTACCTTCTGGAAATGTAGTTTTGTAGAACTGTACATTTTGCAGCTGTTTTGGAAGACTGCACATTCTGACACACTTGACCATTTTACTACATGGTCATGTTTATAAAAAAAATTGTTTTGCAAAGAAAGAGGGTAGGATCTCCAGCTGCTGACCTCTCAGTGTCTGTATTCTCACACAGCACAGTGGGCTAGCCCTCACTGTCAGTCAACCTGCAGCCTCATTGCAGGTTGACTGACACAAGTTTTAACTATAAAAAGCTTGAAATCCAAGAACATCGCAGAGGCTGGACTTAGTGAGGGGTCAGTTTAATTCATTTCAAAAGGCTGACAGGCGTAACAGACATTAATATACTGAATGTATTTTTTCCGGAGGATCAAATTAATGTTTGCCTAAACATTCCCCACACCTCTAAAATAATTTGAACACAAATACAATGTAAAGACTGATTAAGATTGAGACCTGTGCAACTGTTTTTGAACACAGAAAAAAAAATTGAACCAGCCAATCATGAAATCATCAATGATTATAAACATTTTTTTTAGCAAACCAGGGCTTATAATTGCTATGGTTAAGAAGAAATATTTTTTGTATAAAAAATGTATTCTGCAGCATTTTTCAACCAAAAAAATGTTTTTTGTATCTTCAGAGAACGCACATATTTAGTCAATGGCCTGTGTCAAATATAAGGGGGGAAGCTGTCTTATATCATTCCTTCAATCATGTACAGTGGTTATGGATGCTGGATTTTTGGTCTGGATGTGACACACACACACACACACACACACACACACACACATCATGAAAGCAGGCCAGCTGCTGTTAAATCCTGAAACGGACAAGTCACTCATCAGAATAGGAAAATCTGCTCACCACTTTGTAAGCAATCCTGGCAACGCTGCTACCTGTCAGGTTGACGTTTTTAATATAAACATCAGAGCAAACACCAAGAAATTGTGGGAAAAGAGGAGCACCTGCTATGATCCAGACCAAATGGACAAGCAAGCGACCCTGCATCCTGAAGCACAGAGGAATCAAGCACTGTGTGTGTTCTCTGCCAAACATTCTGCTGACCAGTGTACAGAGGGCATATCAGATAATAACAGATACCCTCTTGGCCATGCATTTTTGCATTTTTATGTGCCAAATAAAATTAATTAATTAAATGAATGCATTATTATGTTGCTATGAAACAGGAGCACTCATCCTGGAAAATGTTGGGCCATTGAGGACATTTTTTCTACTTTGAGACATTTAATAAATACTGGCTAATATCTGTGATGAACAAATACTTTCTTAATTAGTCTTGCTGCCACACATTCAAATGGCTTTCACTCGCCTCCCTTATATTTCTACTGTTTTCTTTTCAATTAAGTTTGGGAATGTAAATACTTTTTAGAAGAGCTTCACCTTTATTTCTTAAATCAATGCAGCACTTGTTAAGCATAAAGTCTGTCCCTTTCAGTGTGCTCTGTTGTGGGGTACTTTTTGACTCTTTATTTGAGACTAAGACAGACAATTAGATTAACTCAGTATGTTGTGACATCTGTGTTTCTTTTATTAACAGCTGTGACGCCCACTGACAACCTGCAGCACCTAGAGGAGAAGGGGGAAGTGTCCGATTCCAACAGCCAATAGCAAAAGCTCAGATCATAGGAGTAGCCGATCTGCTCCAAACTGGTAAAAAAAAAACATATATATTTATCTGACAAAACTAAAGATGCTCTTCATGTTTCTGTATATCAAAAAACACTGAATGAAAAAAAACAGAAAAAGTAGACTTTAAATCTAGACCCAATGAAATAACTAATATAAAAAAGGAAAATGTATTTGCATTATTCTAAAGAATTAATTTAAATATTTTATTCCCATTGCCCACAGTGGTGTTATTATGATTCCACAGGCCCAAGTGCAGGATACTAATGATTTGGGTCCAATTTGCACTGTATTGTTTGAGTGCACCGTAGTATTCTTGAGGGGTGCAGGGCTACTGACTTACCTGTACAGTACATATTAAGAGTTACGATAATTCCTTATTGAGAACATCAATGAAGGTGGTAGTTTATATTGATCAGAGTGATATGAGAAAAATATTGCATACTAACACTACTAACAACTGTTACCAATGAAACCACTGCAAACAATGGTTATTTTGTAGCAATATGACTAATTGAAAATGAGAAATAGTCATTTCATTCTGCATTTTTCATAATGAAATATTAATTATTTTATGCTGGGTCCAGGTAAAACTGTAGTATTGTCTTTCAATCAGCTCTGTGTGTACCTGGCCTGTACCACTTGCTGTCATTGGAGCACCTGCGTCGTTGCTGGAAAAGGAATTGTAATGTAATAGTAATGGAAACCCTGAATAAGCTATGATTAGCTCCTATTTGATACTACACATTCTAACTGAGCTTTTTTTTTTTTGCAGTAAGGCTCATCTGCATATAAATGGGCCGTAACGTGAAAAAAGAACCACAGAGGCACTATATGCTTGGCTTCACAGTGAGGGGTGCAATTCCACCTTTGCGGGTGCTTTGAGTATTACAAGGTTGTTTTTGCATAATTTGAAAATGCAAACCCCACAGTCCTTTAATGAATTTACCCCTGAATATGCTAAACTAAAATAAAACTATTGTAACTACATTAGACTACATAAGAACATTTGATTCCAGGCCATTGTGTTCAATGCAGAGTCCATTATTTTGTGATATACTTGCATTGTGATTGAGGCATCTTTTAGTTTATTCTAATGGGAAGAGTTTTCATGCTGGTGTTCAAAGAATGTAGAAAATGTGAGACACAGTTTCCATTTGACATTCCTTGTTATAGATCAGCTGACTTAAACACAAAGTCCTTTTTATTTATGAAAAACATACTCTGAAAAGTGTCCTGTTTAACGGTAGACAGGGAATAACATAAATAATGGCTGCATTCTTCTTGCCTATTACTGTTGAGTTGAAAAACAGGGATTCCAAAGTTATGTAATAATCTGATGAGAAAGGATTCAGTTGAAAAAAACCCCATTAATAGTCATTTCAGTTCTGTATGTCAAACAATTGGTGGAGGATGAGTGGCTTTATGAACTCTCTGACTTAAGCCAGTCAATTCTAATAAGGGTATAAAAGCAAGACTAAGACTATCATTATTACCATCAACTAAATATTAGAATAACCATTGCATAATCTGTTTTAAAAACTAAACTTGTTACAGAGATACATAAGCTGTATGAAGACAGCTCAAATAGTGGAGGGGTTGGGGGACAGACAATGAAGATTGCATGCAGCAGACCATATTGAACCCATATTGAAGTTTCCTCGGGTTTACTGCGTGTTATGCAACAATATTCATGGACATAAATCCATTCCTATAAATAGATTTACTGCTTAACCACTGTGTTGTTACCTGATTTCCAATAATAAATACACTTCCACTTGTATAAAGCCAGAATATGTATCCACTCCCATGTTAGAAGAATACCTGAAAATCCATTTTCCTGTATATGAATTTTTAACAAATAAAATAAAAATGTGTGATTAATTTGTGATACACTATGGATAATCATAACATAAATCACAAATTGGTGATTGGTGATTGTATAACAGCACCATGTCAGGGCTTCGTAAACCACTATTTATGCTCAACCAGGGCACTATGAATGGAAAGCTCGGCCTCCAAAAGGGAACGCTGAACTGTGATGAATACTGGTGGGAATGTGGCGTGCACTGGCTCATGCAGCTGAGAGCCTGGTTGGTTTCCCAGCAGTGCTCTGCTGCCTCTGCTAGACATGCATCCAACACAGGAAATAGAAAGAGCGAGAGGATCTGTGCGTTCGTGTGTGTGTGTGTATGTGCGTGCGTGTGTTTGCTATTGATTCTTGGCTGTATGCCCAGAGGTGATACATGGGAGAGAGACCTTAAACAAGAGCAAGAGAGGGGGTGGAGATTGGAGGACAGATCCACTAGAATTATATCATACATCCTTGTAAATGCTAACCAATGGTCACAACTAGTCATTTGGAAATAATCCTGACCAATTGGTATGGGGTTTAATAAAAGGGTTCAGTGATTGATGTTTCAGTTATCATTGAATTCAGTGCACACAGTGTGCACTAAGGAAGTCAGTAGACAACACTTTAGTGTAGTCAGTGTCATTGACCATCCACAAGTGATGTGATGTAGGCTGTCACTGGTTAGAAATTTGCCCTGGGCACTCTCCTCCAGAGGATCTGACCTGGGAATGTTGCAATGAATAGACCAAGAGCAACTACTATAGCAACACTATTTTTCAGGTTTTAAGGACCAAAGGTTCCCATATCAGCTATGCAGCAACATACTTGTGATTCCTGGTAAACACTGTAATAAATGACATAACAATCCATAATCCGAGAATTAAACAACAGCCAAGTGTTCCCTGGGAAAGAATAGGCCTGCAGGCATCCAGGGCTGAAAGCCACACTCTCTCATGACTATCATGTGTTCATAGAAAGAGGAAGACAGAGAGAGTGCGATTTGATTTTTAACTTTGACTTTGAAAATCGAATTTTGCATTCATCATGATACAAGTTAAATTGAGTATGTGAAGGTACAGGCCTGTAGGATATTGCAAGCCGAGATTTATTCACCTTTTCTCTGCAGTGTTCCCCTTTTCTGTCTGATACTGTGTTCTGCAGGAAATGAACAGGACAAATGTTCCTTATCCAGATGAAATCAGTCCTTCAGTGTGTTTATCTATGCCGTGTGTCAGTGGTTAACAAGACACAAAGAGACTGATTCGACTGTTAAAAGTCCACCTTACAACCTTTCGAACAAGATTTTATTTCTCCAATGATGTTTGCTTTGTTGTATTTGTATTAAATCTCATTAATCAATTATTGTTGTCAGTTATTATGACATTAAACCATTTTAGGTAGTTACCATTTGTTACACAGATTGTACCTTTTTAACTAGAGAAAGTGAAAGCCTCCCAAATATCACTCCAAGACCTTGAGAAACACACAAAAAAAACCCTGCTAGGAAAACATTTGGGAGATTTCTTTCAAATTTGGATGGTGAGCACAACTCTTTTTGAAACTGCTGAGAAGCCCATTTCTTTTGAATATAGGAAATTATCCTCGAGGTCACATACAGCAGCTCATTTTATTCAGTGAGGTCAAGTTTTTCTAACTAAAAAGTAAAAAACTAAAAAGTAGGAGGCTAGAAAAGATTCACCATCAGCCATATCTGAGGGGCCCTGTCCATCATGGTTGTGTCTGTTAAGATACTGCCAGATCCGTATTCCATGGGAATGTAATAGAAGTGATGTTACACTTGAATGTGTAATCTGTGAGTGGCTGACATCAAACTGCACCACCCCAGACACTGACAATGTAATCCCAAACACCAGGTTCCCTTATGAACAGCCAGAGGGCGGTAAGCTTCCATTCCTACACACTGTTAGTGTGAAGGCTGATGGGACACAGTGTAAAAAAATCTGTGAAGGTCATCCGGCCAATGTCAACTGGAGAAGTATTTGGCCAGAGTAAAAATTAATCAAATTACAGTTTTCCAATTGTAAAATCTGCATGTAAAAAAGGTTTAATGCTATAAGATTAAACCACCCAGAGAGTCAGAAACACTTGGCCCCATACAGGTCAGAACCCAGTCAGATACGTGACACTGTCATCTTACTTTACACAGTGGTCCCATGCATTACACAGAAAGTAGGCTCTGTGTGAGTGTGCGTGTGTGTGTGTGTGTCACAGCTATTCCTGCTATTGTTGCTAGGTGCATGATGTCACAATCTTACTGAAACCTCATTGGCTGTTTCTCTCTCCTGTTTTTTGTCTATTTCAGAAAGAGTGGCGAGCTAAAGGGAGTGTTGAAGCAAGCACGAGGAAACAGCGAGGCTTTCCTTTTCCCACCCCACTTTTTCTTTTCCTGCGGCCCTGTGGAAGCACTCATCCACACCACTGCACTGAAACACACTCATCACTTTTTGTCCTTCTTTCCATTCTGTCACTGTCCTCTTTGTCCCTCTTTTTACCTTTCTATCTGTGGGTCTTGGAACAGACAAGCTGAAGCTCAGCACCACAAGCCAGACACCTGAGTAAAGACAAGTAATATCAGCTGTTCTACCCATCCCTCTCAGGCGATGCAGTAGTATATATGAATACAGGACTTCACCAGCCCCCCAGCCTATAGTCTGACACGGAACCAAAGGGTGAGGAGGGCAAGGGGCTTCATCTCTTTCTAGATTTTCTCTTCTCCACATTGTGTCTTCATGTTTTGGGGGTCCTCCGGTGCCCCCGCCCTCTATCGACCCCCCCGTACCCGCTGCCACCACGGCCGGCCACCCCAGTCGCCTCGTTGCCATGCCGACAGAAACACTGGCTCCAGCCCTGCCAGATAGCAAGGCTGCTGGCCCCGCACCGGCCTTCAGTTCCACTGTACCCCTCCGCATCCTCAATAAGGGCCCTGACTACTTCAGGAGACAGGTACTGTGGCATTACATAACACTGAGTGTGTGTGTGTGTGTGTGTGTGTGTGTGTGTGTGTGTGTGTGTGTGTGTGTGTGTGTGTGTGTGTGT
>JAOWBC010000115.1:22538012-22552039 GCA_028566105.1 Hypoplectrus providencianus
GTCACATGACAAAACGTGTGCACGGTTACCTAGATACAAGGGGTGGGTCAACTTACCCACTGGCTCATCTCACCCCAATCTCCCCTATATATAAAATACAGTCGCATAAAAATATGTAATAAGTATGAAATGTAAAATAAAAAATAAAAAAAAAACTCTATAAACTCTGGCACAGAAATCGTCTCCTACTAAAATATAGTAGTGGCATCAGTGATGGGTAGATGGTTGGGGTGAAACAGCCAGAGACGAGCAGGTACTACATGGGTGGGTGGTGTCTGCTGCCTCTTCCCTACAGTCCTCAGTGACCTCCTACCCCCCAGTGAAGAGTTGTACAGTCTGATGGCCTGGGGAACAAAGGAGTTCCTGAGTCTGTTGGTCCGACAATTGGGAAAGAGCAGTCTGTTGCTGAACAGACTCCTCTGGCTGCTGATGACTGTATGTAATGGATGACTGGCCTTGTCCATAATGTCCAACAGTTTGTTAAGTGTCTGTATCTCCACCACTGTAACCAGAGAGTCCAGCTTCATGCCGCCCACAGAGCCGGCCCTCCTGATCAGTTTGTCCAGTCTGGATGCGACCTTCTTGGATGTGCTGCCTCCCCAGCACACCACGGTGTAAAAAAGGAGGCTGGCAACTACAGACTGGTAGAACATCCAGAGCAGTTTGCTGCAGATGTTAAAGGACCAGAGTCTCCTCAAGAAGTACAACCTGCTCCGGTTCTTCCAGTACAAGTGGCGGGTGTAAACCATGTTCATTAGCCTTGGATTTACCAAAGTCAGCAATATGTTGCAAATACCTGTAAACTAACTGAGAGCTAACATTAGTTATTTTCTGTTCAGTCATCTCATTGGGCAATCGTTTAGATCTCCCCTTCATTTAATGCTAAAGAGCTTCATGTCTGAGGCTTCTCTGAAGTTCAGTAAAGTTATTTCTGTAAAGATAGCTTTATGACATGAGGCTAACTGTTACCAAAAGATAAGTGATTGACATGCATTCATTATAATTGTCTAAACTGTTTTCTAAAAACTATAAATTGTTGCATCAATATGATTTTATTAGATGTGTGCTTCTCTTTTGCTTCAGTTTACATCCATTGTTGGTCTTTTGCGTTCGTGTTGCGGCTGTTTTGCGTTTGTTTTGCAGCTCTTGGCATTTGTGCATTTTTCTTTTGGAAAGCGTTTGGAATTTGCAAATCGCCTGACACTTCCTGGCCACCGTATCAATCATCTTCTCTGCTTATTTTTCTGTGTACCCCCTTGCCGTAATTCTTTCTTCCTCCGCTACCAACCCAAAGAGGAGGTCCACAGGGAGGCGAGAAGTTGAAGATGGGAGAAGGTAACCATATATATATAAAAGATAGTATGGGGAAAAGCATGGGTGCAGTCGTCAGGTTCCATCCACTGTTCGAAACCTGGACCCACGTGTATTATAACGACGGACCCCTTAACTGTCCAAAGTGCCTGTAAGAACTTTAAACCTTGTAGCCATTCATTTATTACCAACTAAAAATGTTGCTGTGACTTCTCTGTTGACCACACATGAGACCATGAACTGCCAGAACAAACAAAACAATATAATACATCTTATACATGAGAATAAGACATGAAAAATAGGATGAGAATGGGGGGGCCGTATGTCCATGTCCATCAACATGCACATTACCACTGGTGACCCCTACACTGATGTTAAACTCCCCATGGGCGAGCTGTCCTGCAAAGCTAACTTTTTCTGCTTTATACAACGACATTTCCTGATGACATACTCCCCAATATCCCTTTTATAAAAGGCCAATAAAATCTTTCTCTTGTGAGGCTTAAACCCTTTCTACACCAACATGTCCCATGTTGTCATGCAGGTGGGTGAGAGCTGTCTGTCTGTAGGTGGCTGGCAGGACTAGCTGTTTGCGACCAAGGGTTTTCCTATAAAGGAGGTCATTCTCCACATACAGCCTACCCCAGTCCAATGAGAGTTCCCTTATGGTTTTGTCAAATGTGCTATGTCTCTCCTCAGCCAGTTCTGTGTTGTTCTCCTTTAACCCTCTGGAGTCTAATCCATTTTCCCAGTGTTTTTTGTCTGCAGAGTATATTTTTTTGAAAGGCATTTATTTCCTCAAACCTTTGATGCATAATAAATTTATATTATATAAATCTTTTTTTTTTTTTTTTTTTTTTTGTCAGGACAACCAGACCTACCGGCGTTTTTATATGTCACATTGATTTGTAAAACGTTAGATAAGCCAGAAGACAAAGGACAAAATAAAGCAGAAATTTAATTTAAAGATTCAAAGATGAGTGGTTTACGTGTGTGGGACACATAGTCAATCACTCTCATCTTACTACCCTGATTTTGGTAGACAATAGCTCCTAGGCCTTGTTGAGAGGCATCAGTGTGAAGTATGAAGGGACTTTCAAAGTCTGGGTAGGCAAGCTCTGGCCAGTTGATTACAATGCCTATAAGACACTCGAGCATCTGCTCATGCTCACTGATCCACTCTACCGGGATGCCTAAAGGCAACCCTCGCAGCTACCTGACATCCCCCACTGTCTGTGGAGCTTTCCCCTTCAATTCCTGGACTGCCTCTTCATCCTTCGAATCCACCAACACTCCATTTTCAGACAGAAGCCCACCAACATACCTCACCTCTTTACGAAATAACTCTTTTTCGGCCTCAACTTGACCCCATAGCACTGCAGCGCTTGTAGTATGTTGTGCATCCAGAGAAGGCATGAAAAACTCATCCCTTAGGATATTCAGGAGATCCTCCATGCTTCTGTGGAAGGCTGTTGATCATTAGACAATTCAAAGGGTAACCTGACCCATTCATATAGACCCCAGGAGTTATGAAGGCAGATAGATGTCTGGAAACATCAGCAATGAAGCCTTGGTGATTGGCTTTACCCTGGTAAAACAAAGACACACTAAGATGAAAAACCAGCTATAGCCCCCAGTGAGTCTATCAAGTCATGTATGCAAGGAAGTGGGTGTACGTCCGGCACCATCTTTTTGTTGAGCAATCTGTAATCAATACAGAGGTGCAACGTCCCATTGTTTTTCCTTACACAAACAATAGGTGCAGCATATGGGGACTTTATATTCCACCGTATTACCAACAACTCCTGGATGTACTCTTTTACCTCACTATACAGTGGCTTTGGAATGGAAGCATAAGCCTTCTGAAAAGGGATTTTTCTCTGAGGCTGATTGACATCTGGAGAGTGGGAATGTATCCAGTGTCCTTACTGTCATGGGCAAACGTGTCAGACTCCTCAAGAAGCATTTCCTCTGCCAACCTTTGTTCCTGATTGAGGTGCCTGAGGTCAAAAAGTGGTTACCAAGGCTCAGTCAGGGGGGTCTGAGGAATGGTGACACGTTGACTTCAGCTCTAGCCGGTGTAGCTTGTAGTGCCTCAACCTGTTGTGTCTCTGTCTTTCTTGTCTATGTGATCTTGACTAGGTATTGGATGGATCTGAAAGGAGTTCCTTTTTTGGAGAGTGATTTCATATGGTGTGTGATTAGAAACAGGCACATTGACAAGTGGCCACCCACTCTTGCTGAACTCTAAAAGGCCCATCCCAACACTATTTTTGGAATTGCCCAAAGAATATGGAGCACCATCCAAGGTGCTGGCAGGAACACAATATGGCAGGGGTTCCCGGTCAATGCCCCAAATGTTGAAGTCCTCAATGAAAGTTACTGAAAGTAATGAGGATGTGGAAAACATTCTGGAGGCCACCTCAAACACCTTGTGTTCAGAAATATGCGGGCTGGCATGCATCATCGCCTCCATCCTCTTAAAACAGGCTTGTGGTGAAGAGGTGTGTGCTAGGTCCATGACTGGCCAGATAGTACTGTCGCGGGTTGGACCCTATTGCAGCACATATCAGAGGCACCTGAGTAGCCAGTTAAAAGGAGTTGGGCTGATGGGGGAGAGTTGGGGGGTATGGCTGAAAGGCAGTTAGGAGGAGGTAGGCTGAGTGGAAAATTACAAGGAGACTGAGCTGAATTGTGCCACTCTGTCACAACCACCACCATGTGGTAACTTTGTTCTCCTGAGGCAGAGCCACTCACCTGCTCCACCTTCTAGCAATCACACACCTGAACCCAGTCCACAATCTCACACCTGCCTGGTATCTGTAATTGCCTGCCTGCCCTGCATCTGTAATCACTCCCCAGCTATATAAGACTCAGTTGGACTTGGACACTTGCCAGATTGTCACTTGCAGTATGCAGTACTTTCCCGCGTCCCTCTACGGACTGTCTCCCAGTATTCGACCCTCGGTTTTTCCGCCTGTCTGTTGCCCCCGTTCCGAAATGCCTTCAGTCCCTGACGCCCCTGCTAAGCCTGACCCCCGGTCTTTGACCCCAAGTCTGCTTGCTACCAGATCTTCGACTGCGACTTTCTACGCTCTGCCCTCCCCGCTGCTAGGCACCTGGACCCACACTCACTATATTCTGCAGTTCTTGAGAATCTTACTTCTTCAGAAATAGCCTGAGAAATCATGAGCTGTTTAATTTGATGCTGTCTATGTTTACTGCCCATGTATAAAAAATAAAATAGAATAGTCACACTATGGAAATCTCTTTTTAATTGTCTGAGCTTACCTGCTACCTCCTGCTATCTGGCCTCATGTTGCTAGCTCTCTTCATTTACAGGAGTCATCACATGACCTGATAAAATTTAAATGGGGGAGCAGGCTGTACAACCTCTGTTTGTTTCATTCCAAAGTTATAATGAAAGGTAAATGCAGCATTATGATCTCTCTGTCTCAAATTCATTTGCAAGAACAACAACATGAATGTTATTCAAAAGGACTTAGTAAATAGCCTATGAGTGAGAGAAACAGCCATAATATTAGGAACTGTGTCTTTCTTTGTATGGAAAACATTTTGCCAGTTACCTGGGTACTGTTAAGGTAACCTACCACATGTTATGGTTTAGTTCTGTTTTTATCTTGGTCACTGCTATAGATTTATTTATCAGTTGATTTATATCTCCATGATAAATAGCCCAGTTTGCTTTGATGTTTACCAATTCAAGCAATGGGAGATCGAAGCAACAGCTGCAACTCAAACCTACAGTACATTGTGCATTTTCTATAGCACTTTACTGATATTGTGAACTAGCGAATTCTGAAAGAGGGTGAATCAGAAAATGCAGTTGTCTTGTTGCAGGATTTATACATACAAATATTAGGTATACTTGCTCACACATACACATACGATAATAACCGCTGATTTTGCAAATAACTTCAATACTCATCGTTAAAGATAAGCAGGAAAGACATTTAAGATACAAACCACTGATGTGAACAAACAGGAAGTGTCAAGGAAACAGTATCAGATAAAATCGTCACTCAGTTTGCACTTCTTGTACACCTCAAAACCTAATTTTTGTTTGAACATCAACTGTTACAACTCTTACAAAATATAGCTAGGTTTTTGCCAATACTCCCACATACCACCTAAGTTAACTCCTGTTTTTTCAGGATAACTTAAATGCCGACTTGTGCGCCAGTTTCTAAACGTTGTCTTACACACGTTCTTTCCTTCCCCTCACAATAAAATGTGTGCCATTGGCTGTGCATATAAAAGTTTTTTTTTTAAATGCATATCTACATTAAAATGTCATGATTTATGTAAGGGGAAACACAAAAAATAGAATATTACAGTAAGGTGGCCAGGCATTCTGTATTTATTTCAAATATGTGTTCTTCTTGTTTTATTGTTATGAAGCCTACACATGTAGGCTTCATAACCAATTTAATTCTGCATGTGGCAGTTGTTCATGGTAATGAAGGAATACATATTTAAGCAACTATATGGATCTTGTAACTAGTAAAAACATTTTTTTTAATTTATTAGTGATTAGGTTTAGCCTTCCTGCCACCACTGACCTGACAATGCAGCTCAAATTCCACATAAATAATAAGATCCTGCTCATACCTTAATACCCCTGGAATTTAATTCCTAACATGTTTTCCTGTCACATTTCTTTGGGAATATTGCAATATTTAAAAGGTCAAAAATGATTATAGGATTATAGGAAGTTTATGTAACTCATAGAAGGATCATATTTTAAAGATATGATGCCAGAATCATAGGATTTAAACAAGCCCTTGTTGGATATTAATCCCATATGAGAGATAAGAATGGTCATGTAAGCGCTAACAGTGTAACAGACAACTGTTGTGTCTAAGTCAGCAAATTTATAGAACAGCCAAGTAGTTCCTCCTATATACTGAGAAATATCTTTGCCAGTTTACAGGCAATTTACTGGTATTACAGAGGCAGCATATAAGTATGAACTAATTTAATGTTGCGCTAATTTAATGTTATTTAACAGCATTGTAGCAACATAGTTTACAGCTGATGCAAATATGTTACAGCAAATTCTAAGTGTTAATAGTAATAGTATCTACCCTCATCCCCCACCCACACACACACACACACACACACACACACACACACACCATACTGCCATCCTTTTGCAAATGTCTCTTTGTCACTACAACTCCTGAGCTCAGTTGGCTGTAGTTACACTTCAGTACATGCTCCTCATTGTCTTCCTCTCACTAAAGTCCCACATAGCTGCACTGGTGAGTATATTCAGCTTTTACAACAATGACATTTGTTTAACCTGTTTATAACACATGCTTTTGAGTGTAATATGTATGTATGAAGACATTCAGCTGGTTAATTCCGCCTTGAAATGGGGACATTATGAAATTGTAAGGACATCGTATCTCTTTAGGGTAGTCGTGTTTTTATCGGATCAGACAGAGCACAAGTTGTAAGCTAAACCTTGAACTTCAAACAAAATTCTGAAATTACCCATTAGACAGAAACTAATCTGTGATGGCAGATGATGTGGCAAGCCATAATTTGATTTAAACTCATTTAAAAGGCCTATCAGCCAATGCAAAGCTGCAGAAATGCACGTTATTATATGGTTTAAAAAGGCCAGCCATACTGTCAGGCTTTATTGACAACTATAAATCACATTATGACCATTATCTTATGTAAAATAAAACTGCTGAGCACCTTATAAGACACAGGTCAGGGAATGACACACAACATTAAAAAAAAGAATCAGAGATATTTCATACATAATCTTAGGATTTCTTCTTTGTGTGAATGACTTGACTGATTATTTGATCATCTGTTTATCAGTTCGGTAGTGTTTAGTAGTAGCTGATATAACTACATTATGAAAACATTATATACCAATTAAAATTTTCAGTTAGTAATGTTTTTTTTCTAGTCAAAAATATATTCCTAACCTTTGTAAAAACAGATTGTATTACTTAGTATAAAGAGAATACCTGCTGAACGATTAAATGATGGGTTATCAACAGTAAAAGTCTAAATCAAGCTATGTTGTAGCTGATCAAATCAGATTTTTTTTAAAAAGATGAAAAACTACCTCTAGTGTCCTGTCACTTAATGATTCATATATTTGCGTGAGACAGATTAGAGCATGAAAATGGCAGCATTGTAAGATTGATAGATTTGCATCTCAATTTGGGAGTAAAAGTGATATTATCTTGAATGACTCTTGAATCTAGATAACGTTTTGCCCCATGAAGTTGGGATGGACAAGGATTATGATGTGGTTTAATCCCTGTGCCAAGTATTCTACACAGGGCTTAATTTGTGCCTTGGCTTGTAAACAGAGTTTGCAAGTGCAAGCTTTGGTTCATCATGTAGATGGACACTAAATATAAAACCTAAATGTGTCTAGCTGTGTGATTTTCTGGGAACAAGTCTTACGCATCACTTAAGAGAAATAGGACTTTTGTACTGCTTTGTCAGCAGTTTCTGTTCTCTGTTTCGAGATAGTAACATAGTGAGTAATTTGTTTCACCGACTGTTGCTTCATAACACTAATCTGTACTTCTTTCTTTTTGAAGCCATTAATCCCTGAGATTTTATGTTTTTGGCCCCTTTTAGAGTTAACCATAGAAGCAAGTGCTCATACAGTTTAAATGTGTCATAAAAGCATTAAATATAGTATAAGAGAGATAAGACTTTATTGTCATTGCACTTGTTTCAGAGCAACGAGATTCGGTTTCAGTGACATCCCATTTAAGAACATAAAAAGACAGTGACATATGACATGGGGAGGACAGGATCAGGAGAAAAAAAGGCAACAATAGGGAGGAAGAGCATCTGTCTACACAAACGTCACGGAAAGTATCAAGATATCAGCCTTTAAAAGTCCATGTGGGGGAGCCAACTGAAGTAAAGATTATTTTGGGTCAGGCCAACGCTGTTATTTTGCTGCCTCCCATAAAGTCACCAGTTCTCTCTGTTAGGCAATCCAAAAAGTCCTAATCCGATGGCCCCTTACAGTCAAGCCGAGCCGATAACTTCTCCCAGGTGGAGTCCATCATTTGAAGTTTGCAAGTATTCTCGCATATTGCTTGAGTCTGAGTGTTGACAGCGTTGCACGTTCCCTCTATGAAGGGCAGCTTCTCACATACCAAAAGTGCTGCCAACGTCTTCCTAACTTTGCAATAAATCAGGAAACTGCCAGCTCCAGATAGCAGAAAGCCTGTTATCATAACTCCAGTTATGTAGATGTCAACATCCTCAACCAAAAGGATCGACAGGCATACGTATCCTGCCGCAAACAGCCCGGCGGGCTCTCCCTTGCCCAGTCCTCTCGTCGAGAAAATTTGATCAATTGCGCTGAGAGACCAGCTGATCAGATCCGTTACCTTAGGTTTCGAGATAGGAATGCAGAGGAAGGTTTCAATAGTTCAGACAGAGAGCACGAGCAGGGTGGATTGAGCAGGGAGGGAGAAGAAGAATGGCTGCCTTCCTTGAGAGCTGAAGAGAATTTGCATATGCATGATCAATTATATACAGCATAGTAGCTTACTAAACATGTAATTAACTATCTGCAGACAAGAAATTTTGATTTTCCATACTTGGGACTTAGATACAGTTTAAATCTTTTT
This sequence comes from Hypoplectrus providencianus, assembly GCA_028566105.1. Classification (NCBI taxonomy): domain Eukaryota; kingdom Metazoa; phylum Chordata; class Actinopteri; order Perciformes; family Serranidae; genus Hypoplectrus; species Hypoplectrus providencianus. The sequence continues at coordinate 22,546,976 of JAOWBC010000115.1, forward strand.
GACAGAGTAATGCAAAAAACTAATTAAGTAATTTCAAAGGATTTACATATTTCTTCTTGCCACTGTAGACTAACATAGATCTTCGATGTCTCCCAGGTCAAACCCCAGCCATGAGCAATGAGGACCAATTTGCGCTCTTCAAGGACCTATTTTACGATTCCATAAACATGACTGACCCAACCTATGTGGTCAGTGAACCTGTCCAGCTCTGTGATAAGGAGGCTGTCAACAACTTTGGTGCGGAATTCATCCCAGCATTTTACTATGCCAATTTCCTCCTGAGCTACCTGGGCAATGGGCTTGTCCTCATCATCATCTTTAAGTATGAGGATGTCAGCACAGTGACAAACATCTTCCTCCTGAATCTGGTCAACTCCAACCTTCTCTTTGCCTCCAGTCTCCCCTTCTTGGCAAAATACCATCAGTCTGAGTGGATTTTTGGCAAGGCCCTGTGTAAGCTTGTCAGCAGTGCCTACATCATTGGCTTCTACAGCTCCATACTCTTCCTCACACTCATGACATTTGACCGATACCTTGCAGTGGTGCATGCAGTAGCAGCTGCTAAGAGGAGAAAAAAGGCATACGCCATCATTGCATCAGTGGCTGTTTGGTGTATCAGTATTGTAGCAAGTGTCAAAGAGCTTGTTCTCCAAAATGTGTACAAGGATCCCATCAATGGACTGGTATGTGAGGAATCAGGATACCCCGAGGAGACCATGAAGCGCTGGCGTCTTGTAAGTTCTTACCAGCAGTTCCTGGTTTTCTTCCTCCTCCCTTTATTCATGGTGATGTACTGCTATATCAGCATCACTATCCGCATCCTCTCCACCCGCATGAGAGAAAAGTGCCGAGCAATCAAACTAATTTTTGTCATCATCCTTACCTTCTTTGGCTGCTGGACACCCTACAATATCACCATCCTCCTTCGAGCTATTCAGATGTCCAGCCCTAGTGAGAATAGTGACATGTGTTCTGACGAAACACACTTGGACTATGCACTGTATGTAACCCGGAATATCGCCTATTTGTATTGTTGCATTAGCCCTATGTTTTACACTTTTGTGGGAAAGAAGTTCCAGAGCCACTTCAGAAGGATGATTGCGAAGAAGATCCCCTGTCTGAAGAAACATGTGACACTCAGCAGCCAGAGCACAAGAACCACATCACAAAGGACACCACATTCAGCTTATGAGTACTAGCCAGATGGATAGGGTTTCTTTATCGTCACTGTATAAGCACACTTATGAATCCATAGAAAATATTTACAATATAGTATATGAAAAATATTCAGAAATTATATTTACATTGCAAGGTAAAAAGAAATACTAGAAAAGTCTATAATAAACACAAGAAAAGAATATATATCAGACAGAAAGTGATGGTTTTGTAATATACTCCTGAGTAAGGAGTAAGATGTAAGACAGTGGTAGAAGTTACAAAACATCAATAAAAAATAAATAAAAAATAAAAAATACTCTAATTCATCCCCATGGGACATTCATTTAGTCTAAGGTGCTATGCAACAGATGATCCGGGCACCTCACAGCGTCCTCAAACATCCTGAACATGCACCTCTTCCGATTTCCTCCAATGGGTCCAAACTAGCAACAAGCAAAAAAGAGGTCGCCCTTTTCAGTAGGAGAGCGTCCTTGTGACTCCAGTCACAGGCTTTTATCAGATGAATAAAATGATAGCATAAAAGAAAAAACAAAACAAAAAAAACACATTAATGAATACAGTCTTTTGAAGCTGGATAATAAGAATGGAAGGTTCAGGGTAACAGCGGATGAGTTTTTTTTCGTTCACGCATACATGGTTCTGTACTGCTTATAGGACAATAGATGGGTGAATAAGTTGTGGCCATGTTGGATCAGGTCGCTGCTGGTATTCCTGGCTTTACATTTAAGTCCTGAACTATATATTCCATATACCTAAATTTACTCCAGACATGGATCAGACTCCATTTACTTGTTGTCCTTGTTGTCCATCTCTTGTACATTCAAAAAATCTCATTTAGAAAGGATCAAATCTTGTTTCATCTTTTACTAAAGATATTTTTTTTCCAAAGCTAAGTGTTTTTTTTTTTTTATTTGGAACTTTTATTTTATATTTTTTACTTATTGTCTGTGCAAAGTCACCTTGAGGGGGAAAAAAAGTAAGTAGTCAATGATCCTTTGTGTTGCTGAATCATTTTATGCTGCTGTTTCAGACATGCTCATGGTTTTATTATGATTTCAAATGCCTTCATGTTGTTGATCCAGTGTTGAATACAAAGTGTATTAAAACATTATATCAAAGTACTCTGAAATTAATTTCTTAACCCTACAATAAATATGTTAGCACATCCTCTGTAATTGCTGTCACTTCATGTATTTTCTCTCTCTCTCAAATTCAAATAAATTGCTTTTTTTGTTGACAGAACATCTGGTCAAGAGTAGCTTCTTATTAACTTTTTTTCAAGAAATAAGTCAGCAGCGAGAGCAATAATGTGTTTTATCAGTGTGATTTAAAAAGTGATACTATTGTTAAATATCGTGAAAAAGAAACAGACAAACAAACAAACAAAAAAAAAACAACACTGGATCCTTACTTCATAATGAAACTAGGTAATGTCTCTTGGTAGCCCCACCCTGACTGGAAAACACCTCTATCTCTCATGAGTTATAACATTCCAGGTTTTTACAGGCTTTCTACAGGTTATACATCTACCAAAGCTTAGATACATGTGACGACATGGCATTATGTTTAGGGGGCAAGTTCCAAGCCAGAGCAGGTAAGCAAACCCTGAAAAGCCTTAAGCCTGCATTCTTTTAAAAATCTAAAAGGAAGGCCACCAACAGCAGTTGCAAAACATTTCCATTCTTATCTATTTTAATACTGTGGTGGTTCTGAAAGTCAACTGCAAGAAACAAGAAAAAAAGTGTCATGAAATGCTAAAATATTTCAATAACAAATACATTTTACAAAATGCAAGAATATTTCAAAATACACAAAACTCGCACAAAATATTTCATGAAACACAGACATATTTCATAGAATGCTAAAAAACATTTGATAAAATGCAAATATAAATTTCAATAAATAAAACGAGTTCATGAAATGTACAAGCAATCAATAAACACAAAAATATTTAGTTAAAACATAGGGTTAACTCTTTTCTCTGACCATCGTCTTTCTATTAAGACTTCTTTTTCAACATTGTGTTTCCATGTTGATATGTTCTGTATTGTCTTACTTTTAAGGTGGCAGGAGAGATAGAATAGAACAAAAAGAGAGGAACAAGTAAAAAAAACACACCACACACTTAGGCTGAAGCCAGCACTGCACTCTTCACAACAGAGGTGCTAATTTCATCAGTGTACTCCAAAAATACATGCTTTCAATGTAATCATTCACATGTGCTATTTGGCATTACATAACTGACATGACTACCTTGGCGAAGGTCTGCATTCTCTGAGTTAAATAGTTTTGCAGCTAGAGAAATGTTTTTGTGTTTTGTGAAATATTTCTATTTTTTCTGCATTTGATGAAATATATATCTGCTTTTGTGAAATGTTTTTATGTTTAATGAAATGTGTTAAGTGAAATTTATTTGAGTATTGTAATATATTTTGCCTCTCATGAATTAATCTGACATTTGGTAAGATGCAATTGACCTTAAGGGCCCCTGGACGATACAAAACGAGACAACTTCTCTTTTGATTTATTAATCCATTAAACAAAAAATGTCATGGCAATATTATGGTCTCAATATTAGTTTCAAGTCTTCTCCTAGACAATATGATGGTAATTGTGTAAATTAGGAAACTTGGGGAAAAAATGCGAGTGCCTGTCTTTCTGCTTTTCCCCTGTGTGTGAGTGTGCAGGGGCATGGCCTCCAGAGTCTCCCGCTCCTGCAAAATCACCTGCTGCAGCCGCAACTAATTTCCTCAACACTGGCAGTATATCCATAGACAGTACATGCCGCATTGGCTGCTGGGACATAAGAAATAAGGCCGCCATCTTGGGCAGGTCATCCGATCAATAGATGCCAGAGTAGGGCAGTATATTCCTGTGCTATTTGGTGCACTGTTGAGAAGAGGGCTTGAAGGATGACTTTTCAGGTAAGAGTGAACTTTACCATTGGTTGTATTTTGTGAATAGAATGTTATTGTACTGTATTAATGTCCACCAGCAACACTGAAGCCAGCTAACGTTAGCTAGGCAATGTTTAGAGCTGGTGTTCACCTGGATATTAGGCTAACTTTATAAATCTATATTCCATAACAGAGACTAAGATTACAACTGATACAAGAATGCTTTTGTAGAATAAAGCAAATATTTCTGGTGTAACACTGACCAGCACATTTTAGGTAGGTGACACAGGCTGTATTACTCATTATGCTTTACTCATATACTTTGGTTTATTATCAACATATATGAATTTTATTTTCCTTTTTTTTTTCTTTAAAAAATGTTTTGGGTTGACCCTCTCAAATCTCATATTGAGGGTTTTCGTAAGGACAAATATGTGAGGAAGAAGTGGAAGTGGCTTTGAGGAGGGAAGGATTTGCTGCTGGTGAGTCATCTGTGATTTGCAGTAAGCATTTTAAGGAGGATGAATTTGGACAGGACAGGTCGTCTGTCTCCGAGATGGTTCATGCTTCATCTTCAGCTTCCTGGTTCACCTCCAAAAAGTAGGTATATCATCATAATGCTTTTAGATTTCATATATGGTTATATTCTATTATCAATCACAGTGAGAAATATTTGTCCCTGTATAGTCTCTCTCTATATTCTTTACAAGTATTTTGCCTCTTCATTTTAAGGGAGAAGATTGGAAGGGAGGATGTTTTTCTGCATGGGGAACACATTGAGGATACGCAGTTTGCCATCCTTCCATCTCATCGTGTTGGTTGTGTCTGTGTTTCTCAGGATAAGGCTACACCATATCGGCAAACTCACATTTCTGACCTACAGGAAGGAGCACAAGAAAGACAGCAAACAGTTCCCTTTCAGGGTGTTTAGCTGAGTCTAGTCTCTGAGTCTCTCTCTCTCTCTCTCTCTCTCTCTCTCTCTCTCTCT
>JAOWBC010000115.1:22567450-22587400 GCA_028566105.1 Hypoplectrus providencianus
CGTGATAGAATCGCATCGTGGCATGTGAATCGTGATTCGAATCGAATCGTGACTTCTTTGGCAATACCCACCCCTAGTTCCACTGCTTCTTTCCCTCTCAGCCAGCCTGCTATGTAGAAGGCGGGGCTCACACACACACTGTCCTGGAGTTTAGTGAGTGTGTCACTGAAAGTTAAGTTTCTGCTCAGAAAGTTTGACGGAATATATATAGAATTGGTTGCAAAGCCGGTGTGGTTTGGGGTCATTTAGAATTTCAGCCAAAAGATTGAGTAGAGCCCAGGATAAGAGCAGTGGCAAAGCACGAACTGACCTCTTAAAGGAACCACACTGCTGTTTATAGTGGATGCGTTACATGCATTACAGATTTTCATAGGAAGTAAGAATTGTCCAAAAAAACATATTTCCCAAGTAGTTTTTTCTAATGTTGTTCATTTATTTATTTTCATCTCTGATATTTTAGTAATTCTGTCCCAAATTACATTCCAGTGTTTAATATTCTTGATGTATTCACGTAATATACATTTCATGGCTCTTGAAATAGATTTACTTGGATTGTTATGCTCCGCTATTATATCACCGGCATAAAGTTGTCCTAAAATGACATCAAAGATACTGTTTTTTATTGTGATAGATTCTGGTAAAATGTATTGTCCTAAAAAAGTAAATGTGACAGGCCTAGTATTGTGGGGATTTGTAAAAATGTATAACAATGCGTTACAGTACTTAACTGACAGTCTCTTAAGCGAGGTCTAATATTTCAGTTTTCCTCAGAGAGATGAGACGTCTGTTGACTGTTGAGGTTTTGTTCAATGTTCTCTGTTGTTCAGATAAAATCTTTGTTCATTTAAACTCCTTGAGACATGCGTTGCCTGTTGTTTTGTAATGCATATGAGAAAAGTCATTAACATACACCTGTCTCCCTCCCACTCCCTCTCACGCTCTCTCTCTCTCTCTCTCAAACACACACACACAAAGCTTTGCCCCTCCCCCACCCTGTCCCCCAAAACTCTGTCTCATATCAATCCTGATGAACGTGTAGGGAACAAAGACAGACCCCCACAAAAACACAGCCTAATGTTAGGAATATGTCCAATTATGAAGTAAAAGTGAACACTAGAACACTAGAAAAACAACATGTGGAAAAACGTCTATTTTTACATTTTCTTTCCAAAGAGATCTAGTGAACATACAAACAGTATGAGTTAGAAATAGATTAGCGCCAATGATTTGGGGAACCTCAAGTACTCTGATATAGGAAGATGGCCACATTAAAAAGTCATAACCACTCTTCTTTAATACAAGGTGATCTAATTATAGCATAGCATTTATACATGTAATTAACACATCTGTTAACTAACCAATTAGGACTCTCAGTGACATCTGTGTTTTGATAACTGACCAAATACAAACATCCCACCTAAGTAGAAAGAGCGTGGCATGAAGTGTAATAGACGCGTCAAAGTATAAAGCTTTTTGTTTGTCTGTGAGTCAGTGTTCACCTCCTACAAACTTCATGGTTAAAGTTCAAGAAGACTGAAAAGGGAGAGAAAACACATAAAAAAGTAGGAGTTGGGATGCTGTTACAGCACGATAAGAACTGGTTATATGATCAATCTGATGAAAGAGTCTACAGATTAGGGATGCTCCGTGCAGGATTTTGGGTTCTGATCACCGTGCCAATCTTAATAAAATCAGGATCTGTCTTTTTTCTCTCACTCTCGTGGATTTCATGTCATTTGATTGGCATTGTTTGATCGGTGATTTTGAAAACTCACGATCAAAACCGGTCATGGGCATATCGGCCGATCTCGATTGGAGCACCCCTACTACAGATCTGCCAGAGGCTAAGTGGGGCTTTGTCTGATTTGTACCACTTAATCACTTATTGTGACCATGCTAACATGCTAAAGTTTACTGTATGTGGTAATGTTTTTACTTCTTCACCATCTTAGATCAGGACTAAGAATGCTAGCATCTGCTATTTAGCCCTTAATACATTACAGCCGAGGAAGGTAATTAGTTTTATCTGGTATTTGTTAATTTATTCACCAGAATCAGTAGGCAGCCTCATTTTATTGATGTTATTGAGCTGAACCTATGTGTCTTTTGTGTGTGTGTTTTTTCTCTGATTCAGGAAAGTGTGAGGACAGCTTGGCCACTCCTCTCCCCTACAGCTCATTCACCAGTTCATCAGTGTATTCCAGAGGTTATGGAGCTGGTTACGCTAAACTCAGTCGAAAACAAGGTATACCTTTTTAATGTCAAGTTAACCATGTCTACTTATAAATAGCATGATCAACCACAATTAGCAATTAGATGACATGCTTCTCAGTCAACGCAACTGATATGAATATAATTGTTGGTGTCGTGTTTTAAAGGTTTTAGCAGTTTTATATTGTTTAAAATACCACTTTGTTCTGGAGAAACCTTACAGTAATGTGCTGTGTGCTTATGGCCTACAAAAGTGGAAATTACCAATCTCAGTACACTGATGGCTGCTATAAACTTGACTCCTCCAACTAATATTATAATTGCACATGATGTTTAGATCACTAACAATAGGTGGTGTCAAGCGAAGGGCTAATTGCTATGCTAAAGCTTCTTATTCCCTAGATTCTCTCTAGGTCCTTTGTCTTTCCCTTGCTTGAAGATTATACTCCAGCCTTCATGTTGTTTGATGCTCTCGCGCATCTTTTTAGTGTCCTGCATGATAGTCTCTTAAAATATTCTGTGCTTTCCCCTCATTTTCTTCTGCTTCTCACACCAACTACCAGCAACAAGTTCTTGTCATGTAGAACTTTTATTAGCTCAGAAAGTTGTTTTGAAATTGTGTTTTTAGCTCTAGCAATTGGAATTGGCCCAAAATGATCATGTCAGCTAGTCAAGACCAGAATTACTCAGCTTGGCAACCTGTCTTCTGATGGTACTAGCTGCTGGCCTCTCACTGAACATTACGTAATGATAATTCTGTCCATGGGAAATCACTGAATTACTTTTTCTAAGTAACTCAGGGCCCATCATGACAGGTGACTTGTTCAATGATTTGGGCAGGACCACATTGTGGGTCATCAGCACTGCTCTACTGGATCTCTGATTTTGCTCAGTAGGCTTTGCTGTTTGACAATCAAATCAAGATCCATTTACACAATTGACGTTCTATGTTGTTATAATGACCATGGTTTAAGAAAAACAGTTCCATTTAAATGGAGAGAGTGATTTGTCAATAAGCACCTGCTGAGCCAATCAGCTAACCTTACACTGCTCTCCTGAGTCATCCAAACATCTGTTTCAGCAGCTGTATGCATTCACCCCCAATGTTGTAAACTTCTCCTTTAGTGTTCAGATACAACTTTCTGCTCTTTTCCTTTAACCTTCATTTATCTTTTGTCCTCTTCACTCTCAACACAACTAGGTTCTGGAGGTTGGTCGCCCTTGGATACAGACCGTTATCAATGGTTACAGGTGGACCTGGGTTCTAGAAAGCAGGTGGTTGCCATCGCAACACAGGGTCGCCACAGAAGCTCTGACTGGACCAGCAAGTATCGGCTGCTTTACAGTGACACACAGAAAAACTGGAGGCCATATCTACAGGATGGAAACATCTGGGTAAGGAAGAAGCTTATGTCTTAGAAAGAATATAAAGATTCTAATAACTCAGTGGTACAGCATTTATCAAAAAGACCCAGTTGAATATTGTTTTTTTTTTTTTTTTTTTTTCAAAACATTTTTTTGGCGCTTCATTCGACAGTGTGATATACAGATTGAAAGAGGGGAATGATGCTCCATCGTCATTTATATTTATTGTTGTAATGTACTCTCTAAATAAATCTGATATTGTTTATCATGAAATGGTGGTTATTGAAGAATACATGAGAAGAGGACCTCAAAAATAATTGCATATTAAATCACAATCGCAATATTGAGGAGAAAAAATCGCAATTAGATTATTTTCCAAAATCGTTCAGCCCTATTGTCCATAGATAACTACTCTGGATGTCAATATTGTCTATTAGTCTATTAATGAATATTTACAGGGTTTTTTTTTACGTTGGCTGGGAAGTTTCAGGTGATTTGCAAATGCTTTGCAAAAGCAAAAAGCACGAATGCCAATAGCCGCAGCAAGAACGCAAAAGAGCCACAACACAAACGCAAAAGATTGACAATGGAAGTAAACTTACAATGGAAGCAGAGGAGAAGCACACCCCTCATCCCCCGCTACTCTGCTGTCCGTCTTAGGCTTTTAAGAAGCAGCCATTCAGAAAACATAGCTTTATGTTGTCAGACTAACCATTAGCCGCTAACATTAGCCAGTCTTACACATGTGAGCTGTACCATTAGCTTTCAGCAAAAGTAGATAACTTCACTGTGTCCCTATTGGCTAACATTCAATCAAAATATTACATTAAATAGTAATATTACTGAGCACGTTATAGTTTCAGCTAATTAAGTAGTATAAAACTATAGTCCAACTTCATATCCGTCGGACAGGCTAACGTTAGTGGCTAACGATTAGCCTAATGTTATAAATCTGTCTTTACGGAATTAACTTTACTGAATGAAGTTTACCTCCGTTATCGATCTTTTGCGTTCGTGTTGTGGCTCTTTTGCATTTGTGCTGCGGCTATTAGCATTCATGCTTTTCGTTTTTGCAAAGCGTTTTGAGTTTGCAAATCGCCTGACACTTCCAGGCCACTTGGATTATGAAAACCAATACTAAAATACTAATTGAAAAATATAACAAATATAAACATACTAATAATACTAAGAAACTTAAAATTATCAAATAAAAGAAATTTTAATATTTTGGATAATAACTATATTTGTGTATTTTCTAAATGTGTATGTCTAAATTGTGTATTTAATCCAAATTGAAAGAGGCATGTGCTACCTTTGCATCTTTACTCTCTCATGCACTTAAGCAAACCCTTCCCCAACCTGCTTGAAAAGACACATTCGTGACTGTATGTAAATTATCTTCAGTTCTGTGGGTTAGAAGGAGTTTTCATAAAAATAAAGAGAAGAACCTTGAAGCTCTGCCTGCTTCCTTTTCGTGCCCCTTGTTTGCTGGTATTTTAAAACCTGGATCTCGATGTACAGTATCTGTTTCTGCAACAGAACAACTGTCAACACTGATAATCTATTATTGATAAAGGATGCATCGTTTTCTCTTGGCTGGCTAATGAATCATTATAAGCATGATTGTTGTAGCCGCTTTTTTACTTTATTTCTCATGCACATTGCAATCCTATTGATATTACTGTTTTTGTTAAATTCATATAATGAAGGCACTAGAAACTGTTAGCTTAGCTTTTTATTGTCTCTTCTGCAATTTTCCTACTGAGGGTCCGGCTCTGTGTCATTGCATGTCATATTTTCAATGTGCACACAGTATAACCCTCAGGCAACTAGACAGAAAACAGATGGATTACTGTAACATGTAAATAATTACCATAGTGTAAAATGATGAGAAAAAAGAGCCACGATCCCATTGTTAGTCAAAATAAGAGGGTAAATCCCAGGCCCAATCCCCCTCTGACAGGCAGATTGGGGAAATGGAATGTGAATCAGCTGTTCAACTGACTTTAACAATTCAGATAACAGACACTCCTATACTGCTACTCCTATAATGGTGGTGCACTTCTTAAGAATTATTTTACAGAAAACACTGAGGTTGGGAAGAGTTTTCTACATCATTTTAATGTTTGCAAATATTTCGGGCGAAACTCAGGATTGCCAGGTTGTCGTTTCTCAGTTTCTCAGTTTTGATTTTTCTCAGGTGTCTGGAGTCTTCATCAAACTTTTCATTGGCTGATACCTCTTTTGTATTTGAAAATTGTGGCACACCAACAAATCATCTTGAAAATGAAAACAGCCACATTCAGTCTTGATTTCTTTCCTACTCAATTTCTTAAAGAAGCCATTGACACCTTTGGGTTGAATGTTTTGATGTTTGTTTGTTTAATGATTATTAAGATCTCTGGATGAGATATCCCCCTCTGCTTCAAACATGCTGTAGTTTAGCCAGGATTTCGAAGGTCTTTAATTGAAATTATATTTTGAAGTTAAAATATAATTAGGGCCCTAGTACCGACCTCCAAAGACAAGGATCCATTGAAATTGCTCCGTTTAATGAGGACTTAAGCACCAAAATTGGTGCGATGATCTATTGAAATTGAAAGAATTATGTCATAATGCCTTTGGGCTCAAAAGTAATTAAAAGCTCTGCAGTCCATCACACTATGTGGGCATGGCACAGTGGTGAAATATGGCATTTCACTATTAAATATTAAATTGTTATAACTTTGCCTCACATTGTCTAATACGTCCCAAATTTCCAGGGTCCATCCCTGAACACTTTTTCTTAACAATATTTCATAAAGCCCAGTACCTTATCCTTTAACTTTTCATAACATGAACCGTATTCAAGAGCTGTATGTAGTGTCAGTATATTCATAATTAATAAACATTGTCATACAGTCTTGAGTGAGTTAACATTGCACTCAGCAGAGACTGTGTAACTGCTCAGCGTTAACCATGCCCGCTTTCATAACTCATCGCCTTTTTGTCACTCAGTCTTTTTAGAGGTGTTGTTGCATGCACCAGGGACTTCTTATTTTAATAGTGTAATCTTTCTTCAATCCCTAATTTGGCCCGCACCGTTCATGCATCTTGACCTGTTTGTCGCAGATTCTTTTGGGAGGTGGCTGGTGATTGTGAGACCCATTTGAAATTGTTCACATTGTTTGAGCAAAACCAATGTGATCTTTGGATTCAGCACATCAAAACTATTCTAAATCAGCTAAATCAGGTCAACTTTCTAAGCAATCAGCTTTATTACATTTTTAATTCAGGTTGAAAAATCATAGACAACTTACAAAAAATGTACTTTTGTAACCCAGTGTTATTATTGTTATTCATGATTTTCAAATTTACCGTTTAACAAATAATCTTGATAAAATTAGTCAAGCACATTGTTATTTCTTGATTAAGATTTAAAATTGAAGTTATTTACTTGCACCCCTGAACAGCAGATTTGGGTATAAAAGGTGAATTCAGTATCAAATTCCTCATTACTGTTCACAATGGTAAAAGGTCGAGGACTCACTGAAAATGAAAGATTCCTCATTAAAGCACTTCATGATGCTGGATGGTCTCTGAGACAAATAGGCAACATTCTAAAATATGTATGCTTTCTCATGACAGGTAGTCCAATAAATTTGTTTAACACTATATATGCTCTCACCCAAAAAATCCAATGTCTCCTTTCTCTTGCGTGATTTGGATTTACAGTGACAGACAGATTGATTTACAATGTGTCAATGAATTGGCACAAAACTGCTTCAATGTAATAATTAAAAATAAGAAATCATACTCTTTATTATGATCCCCCAGAATGAACCAGTAAGTGTAGCCTAGGTCCTCTCTCTGCTAATATGAAGCCCAGCACCAGAAACCTTGCAGTAGGTCTTGACACAAACCTCCAGTTTTGCTTACTACAAATAAAAACCATCTCTAAAATTATACCCATGTCCTTACATTCTAACCTGGAAATAGTAATCCATGCATTAATCTCCTCTGGACTTGACCACCGTAACTCCCTCCTTTCTGGCATAAACCACACATCCTACTTTTAAAGACCTTCCTGCCAGAATTGTTCAGCATTGTTGTCACCGTGTGTTTCAGACATTTGAAGGGAATGTGAACAGTGAGGGTGTCATTCGCTATGAGCTGCAGCATGCCATCCTGGCTCGCTACATCCGCTTCATCCCAGTGGACTGGAGCAGGGAGGGACGCATCGGAGTGCGTCTGGAGCTTTATGGATGCTCATATTGTGAGTAGAAATCAAATCAAATGTGATTTTACAAGTTTGCTATTCTGTTAAGTTTATTGTCTAAGTATTGGTGGGTATCAGATATATGTCACAGCCAAACTATTCTTTACTTCTCTGGACTCAGTAAGCACAGGTGGAGCCTCTGCCATTGCAACTTAAATTGTGCAAGTCTGATAAAATATGCCTTAAGTGTTTTCGCGGCTCCAGACAAACATATTGCTTCACTTTAAATCCCTATTTCTAACTCTACCATTGTATCGGTCGTGGGAAACCACATTCCCAGCTCCTCAAAATCTAAGGTAAAGCTTTAGCAATTTTAACCATTAATTTAAATATGGGTCGTAGGGGGCTGGGACTAGTCAATGTTGGGCAACAGGCAGGGTACCAACAGTTCTCTGTAGCACCTTCCTGTGGGAAGGAGTTTAAACATTTGTGTCCAGGGTATTTCCTTGGCAAAAACATTCCAGGCGGAAGACTATATCCAGAGTTTAAGTTGAACGCAGTGAACACTATGTATGTTAAAATTTATAATGTGGGAGCATCAACAAGCAGCATTTGGGCTGAGTTTTGAAGGCCCCCCACATACACAGTACAGAGGTATAAAAGGCAGTAATACTTAGTCCTACAGTGGAATTATTAACTGTAGCATGGTATGTGCAGAAGCAGCTATTTTCTGATGTTGTTTTTTGTCTTACAGGGGCAGATGTGATCAGTTTTGATGGCCACGGTGTCATCTCCTACCGCTTCAGGAGTAAGAAGATAAAGATTGTCAAGGATGTCATCTCCCTTAAGTTTAGAACCACGGCTGGAGATGGGGTCCTGCTCCATGGAGAGGGACAGCAGGGAGACTACATTTCCCTGGAGCTGGCCAGGGCAAGACTACAGCTCAGCATCAACTTAGGTAGCCTTTTTTAATATCTGTGTGGTTTCAAAGACAACTCTGGCATCAGTCTTTACACATTGGGTGCACAATATTATAGGTGAGAGGAGGGAGACTACATCTCCCTGGAGCTGGTCAGGGCAAGACTGCACCTCAGTGTGCCTGTGTGGTTTCTATGACATCAAATGTCTTCTCTAGAGACAGATGTTTTTGCTGTTTTGAATTATAAAGACTGAATCATCTGATGCTGAAAATTATTTACAACCTGTGTCTGCCTGTGTGATTTTTTGCTTCTCTTAGGTAGTAACCAGTACGGTTCCATTCAAGGCCACACCTCTGTGACTAGTGGGAGCTTGCTGGATGATGACCACTGGCACTCAGTTGTGATAGAGCGTTACAGAAGGAATGTCAACTTCACTCTGGACCATCATACTCAGCAGTTCAGGACCAATGGAGAGTTTGACCACCTGGACCTAGACTATGAGGTACAGACCAAGGGTCATGCTGTCAGGCATTTTTATCATCTCAGCCTTGTGGAAAAATCCTGTGAGGGTTGAAGTGGTCTGCCAAATATTAAAAAAATGTGTAAAGTATGTATTAACACTACACTTAAGTGTAGTGGCCCCCAAAATGATCCATGAATAGGCCCATGGGGCTGTAGGTTTTTGTTCAAACCAATCAGCCCAACGGATTCAACTCATGAAATCACCTGAACTGTCTTCACTGAGTTGATTTATTGAATGAATTGTGCTCTTACTTGGTTAGACATGACACCATGCTCTAGTGTGTCTAGTTCATCCTCATGAAGAGATGCTTAACCTTAAAACATGTGAACCGATGAAAATCTTTTTTTTTTTTTCCATCTTTTTAGATGCTCATATTATGCTTTGTTATTCCTGTCCACACTAAATACACTTCCCTGAAAACTCCAACGGCCCGTTTTTTTTTTTCAGGTCATTCAGGTATTGGGTCATGTTAGCCAGGCAATTTTAATAACAAATCAATACCATTCATTATGTCTTGGGTACCCATCACCCCAGGCACCCTATAAGCATGCAGGCCATGTGATTGTGCTGTGTGTCTTGGATCAACGGCCAACAGGTGATGCTATTAAGTAGGGCTGAATGATTTTGGAAAATAATCTAATTGCGATTTTTTCCCCACAATATTGCGATTGCGATTTAATATGCGATTATTTTTGAGGTCCTCTTCTCATGTACTCTTCAATAACCACTGTTTCATAACAAACAATATTAGATTTATATAAAGAGCACAATACAACAATAAAGCAAACAAATCTGTGGCTTTACCACTTTAACATGTCTAACTTTTCATGAAACATGCAAACAAGCACTCTAAATACTGTCTTAACAGGACAGTCTATAAATATATAAATAAAATACACAGATGTAAAAAAAAATAAATAAATAAATAAAGTTTACTTATGTCTAGGCACATACTACACACATACACATGCTAAAGAGTAGGGAAATAAAGGGGAACAAATATCTGCTTTAACCAATTGGAAATTTTTAGGTAAATCAAAACCCTAATGAACACAAAAAACAAGTGTATGTTCTTATTAAACCTTGAGATGTCCTTTTTGAACACTGATAGAAACCTTATATTAACTCAGTAACAGCAGCACACAACATACTGAAGTGCAAAATGAGCGTTTCCCATACATAGAGCATTGTGTGGCACTGCGCCACAGATTGAAGACCAAGCACCACAAATCGCCCCCCCTCTGCCGAGAGAGCTATTGTCTGACAGTGAGGAGTTCCTGACAGTAAATGTATGTGTTGGTCACTGTAGCACAGTAAGCATTGCAGAGTAGTACAATCAGAATCATCCATACCATGTTACATTGTTTTGCTCTGTGCCCTCAGATCAGTTTCGGAGGGCTGCCTGTATCAGCGAAGCCAGGCTCGGGAGGCAGAGAGAACTTTGTGGGCTGCATGGAGGGAATCACCTACAATGGCGAAAACATAACAAACCTTGTCCGTAGGAAGAAGGTGGACACATCCAGCTTTGTAAGTCAACATTGTGTGTGTGTGTGTATGTGTGTGTGTGTTTGTGTGTGTGTATGGGGGGTGTTTTATGCCAGCGAACTTTACCAAGACGCGTGAACAACACCTATGCCACGGCATCAAACCTCTTATGTGTGCACTTAAATTCCATTCATTTTCAATGGACAGAAGAACATCACACGCCTTGCTTGTCATACGCTATGTGACGCGTGAACTACACCTCAAATACTTTAGATGCCTTAACGTGTGCATGTCTAGGCTGAAATAGTCTAAACTGTCTTATTGGTCTCTTTTAATAACACATGGACTGCTTGAACATGAAGCAAAGCAGCTAATAACTCAAAAGTCATCATCATAAAGTAAATAATTATCTGTACATTGAGATCAACATGCGCTACGTTCATTTGTGGCATACTTGTCACCCGTCATCCTTCATTATTTTGTATCCTGTCTCTCGTTCGCGTACTTATCAGTTCATTGTATGTGGGTGTTAGAATCTCTAGTTCGTTGATTGGAAGCCCGAGAAAAAGAATGGAGAAAAACTGGTCTCAATCAAAGCTTTATTCTGGTCAGCACTGGGCTCAAAGTGGCAGAGCTCCGGCAGGATCTCCGTCAGAATGAGCACCAAACAGTAGGAATGATGTTTATTTATCTTCTTGGGCTCTGCCCTATACATGAGCAGGCCAACCACTGTCTCATGTCTCTATCTGAGAATGTATGAAAAAAAGTGTTTGGATGCCACATTGAACTTATAATGACATGGGTGTGGTGTTTAACAGGATCCAGCTCAATAGTTTTTATTTATCTATCTTTCTGTTATAGGTATATTTTTTTGGCAACACAGCTAGAGATAGACTGGAAACATGTAGAGACATACAGCATAAACGTCTCAAGTTAGGAAAAAAGCTGCAGGGACTCAGCGTTTACCCCTAGGGTGCACACTCTACCATGTGAGCTAAAATGCACCCTTATTTTTCTTCTTTTTAGCTTTTAATATGTTGCAGGCCAAATGATTGTGCTGTGTGTGTTCTTTTATATTTGACTGTCACTGAGTTGGTGCAGGTTTTTTGTGGTTTCCATCCACAAGCAGGTAGGTCACACCGCGTTTGGTTAGAAAAGGTTCAGCACTTTGACCTCTGTCACTCTGCTGCTGTGTTGCTAAGATTGTCAGGGTCAAATTTACACCAACCAGGTACTAATTGGATCACATTTGTCTGTTCTGTGATTTACAAAAAAAAAAAAAACTTTTTTGTTTTAAACAAACCTTTCCTTCCCTGTCCTTCAATAGTTAATCATGATCTATGACAACTCTTCACTTTCTCCGAGTTTGAAACAAATGACATCATGGACAGGGTTCACAGGAAAAGGTTTAAAATTAAGCACTATCACGCAATTTGCATGTATGTCTGTAGATCTAGACAATGTATAAGACCTTGTCATTATATTTTCTTCAATGATTCAGCAATTTTTATATTTATTTATTTTTTTCCAAATGTCTCTATGGCCTTTCTCTGGCAAAAATAATAAAATTCAGATTAACAAAAAAGAGCAACAAGCTGATTTGTTGTGACAAGAAGAAGCTCAGGGCAAAGTTATTAAAGTCTTGTTTCTTCATTAATAGCCAATAGTGTTGATATGAGTTGAGAAGAATTGCTGGATATGTAAAAGGGCTCATGGGAACCTCTGATCTTTTCAAGCCTGATGCATTGTGGTACCTCAACAACCCATTTGTTATCTGTAGAGGGGAGTAATGAGTCAATTTCAGAAGTGTCAAGAGTGTCCTCACGAGGAGAGTGGTAAATACAATTACAATTACGTGCTGTGCGGTTTTGGTCACCCTGAACCTTGCAGAGACTTGCAAGACGGCAGAAAGGCGGTCAAGGTGTACTGGTTTTCCCAGCAATTTACATTTTTTTTTGTATATAGTAAATCAAAACTCTGCTCATTTTGGACAAGGCAGAAATGTGTGCATTGTTTACAACTTACATTTATTTGTTTCATCAAGTTGAAGTTTAGCTCATTTATTATTGCTAATGTGGACTGTGTGTAAGATCTGGCACTGTATGAGTCTGTGCAAGCTGCAGAAGAGTGTATAAAGTGTAAAATATGTTCCTATTGTGTGCCTAAAAAATTGACACTATCATGTGAATGACATTATACACAATATTAGCGCCAATTAAGTTGTATTTTTTGAGAAGAATTCATCAATCATGGCCTCAAATTTCCTCATTGTATCAAGGAAAAAGAAAAAAAAAGATAAAAATCGCAGTGAAACCGGATAAAGTGTGCAGGCCAAACTGTCTCCTAAACTGACTCCAGACTTACAGTGTATTTGTAACAATCGGATTTGAAGCTAATTGTTTTAAAGGTACCACTGACCATCGTAAAAAATGCAAAAGGGAAGTTTCTTTTAGAGCCTACATGGGTTGCACTAATATCCCAGCTGGAGTCATAATGTTGAAAGTTTAACAGAGCTAAACCTCTTTTAGTACTTGAGAGATGAAGAACAGTTTTCTGAATGTACGCAAGTCAACCACTCAATGACAATGAATGTATCAAGTGGGTATATGCTGAAAGGCGTGAAGAAACTTGGGCTAATCCTCTATTTTAACGTTTTTAGGTTGTGTTGTCCGATTTGTGACAAAGGAAGAAACGGCCATCTATTAAAGTCAAATGTACAGCAATCTGTTAGTAAGCTTAAATGTATGGGTGGACAGAGATGCTGATAAGAATTCACAGATAATCCCCTTCAGCACCACTTTTGGCAGGCAAGAGATCCTGAGGAAGTACTCGCTTTTCCCAAGGTTTAGTTTGTAACCCAGGTATTTTCTGAATTTCTCTCAATACTGAAATTTACAGTAAGAGGGAACACAGGATTTTAAATGTAAGGCAATAGCTCATCTGATACAAAGAAACTTTTTTGAGTATTACAAGTGTATACAAGTGTATAATACCATCCAATCCTTGTATAGTAGGGAGCCATATGACCAAGGGGTATGACAGCAATAGCAAAACGCAGTAAGGATAAGGAACAACCTTGATGATTGCCACAAGTCAGGAATAAATACCATTAATATTGATTGATGCTAAATTGGAGGAGTAAAGGAGGTAAATAAAAGAACAGGATTATAGCATCCAAATAATGTACAATTTTAGGTGAGTAATTGGGGGGAGAAAACAGGATATTCAGCAACCTCCTGGTGTTGGAAAGTGTGTCTTCCTTGGAAAAATCAGAGCTGGCATCATTTTTGGGGGGCTTCCGGCCAGGGCCTTAACCAATGTCTTAAAATTTATCTTCAAGAGGGAAACTGACCTAGAACTGCTACAAAGAAAAGGGTCCTTGTATTTTTGAACTACAAGGTGACAGAGACCTCTGGAAAAGTTGAGGTAGGTGACTCTTTAATAGAGGAGCATTGAACACTGTAACCAAATAAAGAGCAACTACAGAGAGGAAAGTCTTATAAAACTCTGTAGTGCGGCTAGACCCAAAGGCCCAGGTGACTTTATTTACTTGAGAAAGTGGTTAAAGGTGCATCATTACTTGATGTGACTCCAGTTAACCTGGGGATATATTAGATGATCAAGGGGATTAGGACCCCTCCCAGTCATGAGAGGAGGTGTCAGAAAAGTATAAGATGGCACAATAGTCAGATTCACGTCACTTATTACTAAAGTTCTGACATTATGTCTCCTGAAGGACATTTTATACAAGGGACAGGTCAAGAAGAACAGGCCAAGCTGTTTGATAAGATTGCCCACCTTGTCTCCCTGCAAAAAGTTGTTTGGCTTGCAAAAAAAAAAAAAAAAACCTTACAAAAGCAAATGAGAAGACAAATATGTGGAAATTGTAATAAAACAAGGACTAGATATTGAAGAGGTTAATTTACCTTTACCTATTTCCTCAATAGGGTACCTTAAATAGAAAACATGCCATGTGATTTAAAACTTTCATAAGCACTTAGTATATAACACAAATCTGATTAAGATATCTCATCTCTCACAGCGTTTTTCATTCAGTCCCATGGTTGTCCGTATTTAGAAGCGCAGCGTTAGCTTAGCTTAGCATACAGCGCCGTAATTGGGAGTTGCCACGTAGCCAGTCGTTCACAAAATAGTCATGAATGAAGTCGAGAATTTTCCTAATTTCATTGTTTGACCTGTACATTCAAACCGAATACACGTCAATGCCAATATCATGAAGGGTTTGCCTAGGACTGACAAAGTCTTGGGACTATATTGAGGCAAAGCACAGGCAAAGCACAGGCAAAGCACCACTGATAGGCGCAAAGTCACCATAGCACCTGAAACCGCAGGTGTGTTGACGGAAGTTGGGGGTTTTCAGGTGCTACGGTGACTTTGCACCTATCAGCTATTCTTTAAGGGACACCATGTATATTATGTATACACTTCAATGGCATTGTTAAACCCTTTGACATTCCAGGAAATGAAATGAACATTTATCACAGAAAGTGCATCCTAAATTGTGGTGTCTTTGCCTGAGCTGGAACTTTTAAATAAAAGTACAGAACCCTTGGTTTATTGGTAGAAAGTGTTGTGACTCTTGTATTTATCTCAGTCCAGTGTTCACTGTCTTTTGGTGTTTGACACGCCAATATGTGTACCAGCTATTTCACTAACTGTGTTAGTCTGCTGCTTGCTGTTGGACAGGTAGTGTTCAGAGGGTTTATTGAGGCTTTTCCCCAGAAAACACCTGTCTGCTGCTGAAAATTATGTTAATAAAAGTAAAATTGAATGACTGGAAAACAAAAGCAATGAGCTAAGGGAACTACAGTCACACCAAATTATACCTGTCACATTACACATTCATGGGTTCATTCTTGTTAAATAAATGTATTCAATTCTTATGCATACTATATTTATGTATTAAGTTTAACCAATTTGGTCGAACAAGATCGAACAAGCATAATCAAGCTTATTAACTTTAGGTAACACAACAAGTAAAATCTTTTCCTCTCTCTCTCTCCTTTTCCCTCTTTATCTACCACTGTAGCACAACCTGACATTTTCCTGTGCAGAGTCCAAGTCCTTCTCCGTATTCTTCAACTCCACATCTTTCCTGCAGCTGCCAGGTCAGAGTGACAGTGACACTCTGTCAGTCAGCCTGTCTTTTAGGACGTGGAACCCCAATGGGCTGCTGATGTTTACACATCTGGCCGACGGCTGGGTGGAGGTGGGACTGACGGAGGGCAAGGTCACTGTCTATATGAATGTGACACAAAAGAAGAACACACGTATTGACATCTCATCAGGTGAGATCAAGTCAACGGTCTACAGAATGGAAGTTCAGGAGGCCTCGATTAGTTCAGTAGTTCTTCCTTGATCGCAGTTTTTGTTTTTAGGCTTTCTTCATTCTTTGCTGTTGCCAAATTCATCTGCAAGTTCCTTGAGTAGAAATTGTTTTTCCTTTCCAGGTTCAGGTCTGAATGATGGCCAGTGGCACAGTGTTCATCTGAATGCACTGGAGAACTATGCTATGCTGACAATCGATGGAGATGAGGCATCCACGGTCAGAACAGCTATCCCCATCCAGATCCAGACTGGGGGAAGCTACTATTTTGGAGGTGAGTAGTCATTAACAAAAGTAGCAATCCAAAGTCATAAATATATGGAGGGGTAGTATATGCAGCACGTTTATTTTTTAGTTTGTGAATAATGTAATTTTTTATCAGTGGAAATGAAGTGTTTAAAATTTGTTATAACGCCTTAAAATATATGCAACACAAACACATTATTTAAAGAAACAGTATTGATTATTGTGAAAAAGGAGTAAAAAACGTGACTTACTTTTTCCAAGGCAGGGAGAACAGCAAAAGTTTAATTTTTTACAGTATTTCCATAGTGTTTTGCAATAATGACCTTTAACTCCCTACGCTTGTCTCCAGGTAACATCTTGCACGCCAACACCCGATCACTTCAGCGTTCCTTCCAGGGCTGCATGCAGATGATTCACATAGACGACCATCTAGCTGACCTCAGGGCTGTGGAACAGGGCCTCATTGGAAACTTTGAAAATGTCAGCTTGGATATGTGTGCCATCATAGACAGGTATAGAGAAATGTCAGAAATCTAAACTAAAGATTGTCATAAAATAAGAGAAAACACAGGCTATCAGTTGAGTGGTTCGTGTGCATTACAGCAAATATTGTGTTTTAAAAATGAGTGTCTTTTGTGTTCTACCTGTGTTCACATGAGTTTTCCTTTTACTGTCCATCTATGTGACATGTCAGGTGTGTCCCTAATCACTGCGAGCATGGTGGTCGCTGTTCTCAGACATGGGACACATTTAGCTGCAACTGTAGTGGCACTGGATACACAGGAGCTACTTGCCATACTTGTAAGTTTGTGTACAACACACACGCACCTGACATCAAGTGATCTGTTCTGTCACTATGGAGCAGTAAAAAAAAAATAACATAGAATCCTGGATACTAACCCAAGTTTAAACCACAACTCCCCTAACCCTAAGTGTAACCCCTGACTCAAAATAAACTTCAGCTTTTGTCACCATTTGCATAAGCCATCTCGTGCGTGTTCCTGAAAGAGACCTAGGTCATGCCCACCCAGGTACTTTGTGTCTGATGAGCTGTGTGTCTCCTCTGCAGCGTTGTATCAACAGTCCTGTGAGGAGTATAAACACCAGGGGAAAGGCTCAGGGAGCTATTGGATTGACCCAGATGGCAGTGGTTCCGTTACCCCCTTCAAAGTCACCTGTGACTTCACAGGTGAGATGTTTTGTGAAAAGTGTGTTGAATATCTTATTTTTTTTAGACTGTAAAAAATATTTTGTTGTAAGTGGTTGATTTAGAATTTTAGGCCAACCTAAGATATACTTTCAGCACTTAGCATTTGTTGTGTTGCTTACTGCATACCACAAAATGTATTTCTATGTATGTTTAAATCAGTCATGTTTGTGAATGTGACAGTAACTTCTGTGGTTATGGTTATATGCATCTGTAATACAATTTTTTCTGTATATATGTCATTATAAATATGCAAAAATATTGTATCATTAATCAGAATCTCTGCTGGGAAGATTACTGATATTTGTTTTTTTTTCCCCCCCCTTCTGTTAGACGGGAAGGTTTGGACGACCCTGAAGAACAACCTATCTCCTCAGACATTAGTGACAAGTGCAGACCTGGAGGGAAAGGCAGTGCTTCAGATCAATTATAATGTGACTGAAGAACAGGTAAACAATGCATACGTGCATGCTGTAACCTAATTCACCTGCTGTACATTTTATTTTGGAAGTAGGCCTAGTCATTGCAGCTTATTGTAATAGGATACAGCCACAAATGGAAGTAAGTTAAAGTTGCAATTCAAGCAAAAAAAAAAAAAATTGTTACATTTATTTTACTGATCATTGTACACAAGAAAATATGTCATAAGGTGAATTGGATTGTTGTAAATTATGTATTTATGTAATAAAAGCCTATATAAAAGTCATGAAAGCAATGCCAATGCCGGAATGAAGAACAGAAGGCAGCCACTATTACAGGCCTGTACTATATTGGCACACATTGGAATTAAGGACACATCGTAAAAGTGTCAATTTCCAGTTCAGTCAGTATCACCCCCACTCTGCCGCCCTTAGTTTCACTTTTAAGGCATATACTTGATTGATACTTGAAATGTCACCAGTGGAAGATGTGGGACCAGCAGATAAGATATGTATCTGTCATATATATAAAGCAGAGTGTCCAAGTCCAGTCAATCATTAGTCAAACTGTTAAAAGTGGGTTAAAAGTTTTTTTTTTTAAAAAAAAGGGAAAAGAACACGGGGGGAAAAAATCAATCTTTGGTGGCAAAATCTTTCAATTGTGAATTGTAATCAACTACAAAAACAGACCACTAAGAACCATCAGTTAAACATGAAATACGCCATTGGTAACCAAAAACCACCTGAAAAGAAGTTCTGTATTTCTCTCCTTCCTGTCTGTGTGTCCAGGTGTTGTCAGTCACAAGCAGTGCAGAGCACTGTGAACAGTACATTGCCTATGCCTGCAAAATGTCTCGTCTGCTCAACACTCCTGGTAAAGTATTTCTCAGAACTATCATCAGCCGATATTCCACAGCCTTACCTGCAACTTCTGTCACTGTTTTTACCATTTTGCAAATCCAGTGGTAAGCGGGGAATTAATTTGTTTTATTTCCTCTTTCAAATTTCTCCCAAATTAACCTCAAAATGTATCACAATCAGCCAATATTAGTTAGTAATGTTTCAACTGCAAAGAAAAAACAAAGAATAGATGTAAAAAACAATTATGATGTTTACGCATTCACCTACCTCATCTTCCAGTGTTCCTCCCCCACTGGCCCTCAGTGCACAGAGGCTCCTCTCTGACCGAAGCTTCCCCACACAGCCAGTATTGAACTGTGTTTTCCTGAGATTGTTTGATAAAGAACATAACCTACTGTCTGCCTGGCTGAGTGTTCTGCATTGGGTCTTCATTAGAGGTGTCAAAAGATATCGCAATACTTTGTGATAAAAAAAAAACAAAAAAAGTTATTTTAACTCCTAATCATCGATTTTTTTAGTCTTTGTGACCACTCAAAGCACATTAACACTACAAAACTGTGCTCATTTACCCTTTCACACATTCATACTAGTGGCTGAGGCTACCCTAAGCAATTGGGAACAAATTGACACACCAATCAACGCAGCATCCGGAGCAATTTGGGGTTTCAGTATCTTGCCCAAGGATACTTTGTCATATAGGCTTCCATGGTCAGGGACTGAACCACCAACCTTCCGATGAGTGGGCCACCTCTCTACCGTCTAAAATAAAAACATTTAACTGTTTCATGGTTAGATTCATTATGTCCATTTTTGTAGTAATTTTTTAATTCTTTTTGTAAAGACATATAGGTTTAGTGTTTACCTTCAACATGTTTCGGCCAGATCACTGGCCTTCCTCAGGATTTGTCACGTGATGGTCCTGTGACGCGTCTTTAAAACAGCTGATGTTCTACAGGGGGCGACCCGTCAGCTAAAGGCGTGACTGATGTGGTGGATACGAGGGAAACAGGACCCAAAAGCAGTCAGATTGGTTAGAGGTTTAAACAGATTTATTTTCAGTGCACAGGAGGTGAGGGAATGTTCAAAGTCCAGGGAAACAGAGAGGGTTGAGAGTGCTGGTCTGTGGCTTTCTTGAGGCACGGAGGGAGACACTGGAAGGCAAAGAGGA
>JAOWBC010000115.1:22591913-22602365 GCA_028566105.1 Hypoplectrus providencianus
CGAGCCGCAAAGCCTCTGCAGCCTACCTCAATTGGGAAGCACCTAGCCCTCAACCCTGATTGCTGGCAGTCACTGACCAGTCCTGAGTACTTGGAGAGCTTCCTTTCGAATGCTTCTTCCAAGCGGTCTTCCCACGGGACTGTCAGCTCCAGCATGACGACTTGCTTGGTGGCATCTGGGTTAGTACAACATCAGGGCGAAGGGTGGTGGCAGCAATGTGACTTGGGAACTTGAGTTGTTTTTCAAGGTCCACTAGCAGCTGCCAGTCCCTTGCAGAGGTCAGGATTCCTGCTGGTGCTCTTCCGCCCGGGGCAACGGATTCCCCAGCCCTGACAAAGGCCATGGTTTTCTTGGGGGTTGGAACTGCTTTGCCCATGCCAGTGCTGTGCTGATGGCTTCAGCGATGGTCTTCAGGACTTGGTCGTGCCTCCATCTGTAACGCCCTTCTCCTAGTGCCGTGGAGCAGCTACTTAGGACGTGTTCTAAGGTGCCTCTCTTTGAACACAGTGGGCAAACTGGCGACTCTGCTAAGCCTCAAGTGTGCAGGTTTGATGGGCTGGGCAGCACATCGTACACTGACTGTACGAGAAATTTGATGCGGTGAGGCTCAGATCTCCAGATATAAGTCCAGGTCACTTTCCTCTCTAACGCATTCTCCCATCTCGTCCAGGCCCCCTGCTGTCTCATGCCCACCGACTTGCAAGATCTAATTTCCTCCTCCGCTGCCCTCACCTCCTCTTGGACCAGGCGCCGCCTCTCCTTCCCCCTGGGGTTCACTTGTGGGGTCGGATAGGATCCTAGGCCTGCTCTGCCCCTTGTGACCACTCCCACAAGGGCCCTGTGGCGCAGCCTAGCTTCGGCCATTTGAACAGCCTCTTCCGCCTTCCACTTCCTGCCCGTCCTCACCTGAATTCCTGCATTGGCCACCTTTGGATCGCTGGAGTCTCTGTACAGCATCACTTCTCTTGCCCGTGTTACCTTGAATTCCTCCTTCAAGGATTTGAAGGGCAATTGAAGTTTATTACTGCGCCCGTAAAGTGCGATGCTGCTCAGGCTCTTTGGTAACTCCAGCCATCTCCGTAGTTGGTTGCTTACTTTCCTCTCCAAGGTCTCCACTGTTGACAATCTGATGGCATAGACAAGGAGAGGCCACAGAATCCTAGGGAGGATGTCATGCTGATAGATCCATGCTTTGTATTTTCCAGGGAGGCCAGATTTGTCCACAGATTTCAGCCAGCCATCTAGCTCAGCACAAGCTGTCCGAATAGATGGTTTGTCTTTGAGAGAGCTGTCAAAGACCTTGCCAAGACTCTTGACTGGCTTTTCTGTGATTGTTGGAATGGGTGTGCCTGCGATGTTAAAGCGGAACTTGTCCTCCACCTTTCCTTTCCTCAGTACCATGGATCTCGACTTAGCAGGTTTGAACCTCATTTGGGCCCACACCATCAACTTCTCCAGACCCTTCAAAATCCACCGGCATCCTGGGGCTGATTCAGTGGTGACTGTAAGGTCGTCCATGAATGCCCTGATGGGTGGCTGGCGTTGTCCAGTGCTCATGAGGGGTCCTCTACACTCTGGTTCAGCAGACTTTGTGAGCATATTCATGGCCAAGGAGAAAAGCGTCACAGAGATTGTGCAATTAGCCTCCGCTTAAGGTTTCACTCATCCAAGTGAGTTTGGGAGGGGGCAGATGTGGCCATGGGATGCATCAAAAAGCTTCTTGGGCCCATACTCTAAGACCACGAGGATGTCAGTCATATGGAATTGAATAAGCAATTTAAGATTGTTTTTGGGTTATTTACAGGTTCCATACTGTAACAAACATCCACATCCTGGAGCTTTTAACCATATCAATTTCAAACTTGGTCAGAACTATCTTTAGACCTTGCTTTGTTATCAGTGGTCAAAGCTGGCTTCTTAAAGATCGTCAGTCAGGTTTTGAGCTGTGCAATTCTCTGGTAAAAAAAAAAAAATCTATCTTTGTTATTCTGTTATTATTTGTTTCTATCTCAAAAAGTTCGACCTGGTGGATCGTCCTGATGGTCGAGTGTCTGGAGCAGTGATTTCAAAGATGGCCTGTCCGCTGCACTGAATGACACCGTCTCCTTAGCAATGAATTTAGTCATTGTAAAAGTGCACTCCTGACATATAGCATTGTCTCATTTTTATAACCCTTTGCTCATAAAGTAACCGCAAAGCTAGCTTTATTAGCAAGTAAACATCATAATAAGATTACCATGGCATATTGCTTTATTCTAATGCAATATTTAAATAGAAAAACACTGTGTTTGGCACTGGCTGCTGATGTCTGTGCCCTTGAATTTAGCTTAAAATTTTCCAGAACATATGACAAACTAGTAAACTGGAATAGACCGACTAAACAGAAAATCAGCCCATCTCTTTGTGAAGCTGTGTGTTCATTTATTTATTTAATTGTTCTTGGTAAAGGATGTCACAAATAGTGTAAGAGCATTGTCTTACCAACTTAACACATCAAACGATCATCTTTTACATGATTGTGTGATGTTTTAGCAGCATGCTTTAACAGTGTACTTGAGATTTTTTTGAGGGAATTCTGAAAGTTTTGGTTGTTTTGCTTGGTTCCTTATTTAGTGTCAAAGTGTTCAAGGAGGAAAAAAACTTTGTGCTTTTTTTGTAGAAACAGGACAGATTGACCCGATCCTGATTGAGCGCTACAACACACCAGGCTTTGTTGGTTGTCTGTCAAGAGTTCAGTTGAACAGTTTAGCACCATTGAAAGCTGCGCTACGCTCTGGCCTGGCAGCACCCGTCAGCACCCATGGGATCCTGGTCCCATCCAACTGCGGAGCCTCACCCCTGACCATCTCCCCCATGGCTTCGGCAAGTGACCCCTGGCACAAAGAACCAGGTACAGACACAGACGCACAGTGTTTTGACGACTATGCAAAATGGCACAGACATAATCTAAAACAGAGGACAGGATGCCAGAATTTAATGAGATGGCAATGTTTGTTCACAGCTGGAGCTGTTTCCCCCTTTAATGAAGAAAAGGCCAGCGGTGATGGGGTGGATCGCAACTCTGCCATAATTGGAGGTATATGTCATCTAACTTCCAGCTACCAAGTGGTAGAACTGCAGCTGGAAACAGTCCTTAAACAGTTCAGCACAGATAAAGATTCCAAACCCTGTTTACTGTTTCTATCATTATAGACCATTTAAAACACATGGAAGCAAACATAGAAAATATGAATTAACATGGCAATGCATGGGCCCCACGGTGGCGCAGTGGTTAGCACTCATGCCTTACAGCAAGAGTGCTTGATGCCGAGGGTTGCGAGTTCGAATCCCGGGCGGCCGGGCACTTCTGTATGGAGTTTGCAGTTCTCCCCGTGGGTTCATGGGTTTACTCGGGTTTCCTCCCACAGTCCAAAAACCTGCACATTAGGTGGATTGTCTGCCCTGTGATAGGCTGGTCACCTGTCCTGGTTGTACCCTGCCTCTGGCCCAGAGCCAGCTGAGATAGGCGCAGCCTCCCCGTGACCCGGGATTACCTGGATAAAGCGGTTCAGACAATGAATAAATGACAATGCGTTTCTTGTTCTTCCATCAAAAAAAAAAACATGGACAGTTAGCTTTGCTAGTGGAGAGGCATGCTAGTAACGGTGACTTCACTGACATGCCACATTACTTTCCATGAGGAGCACTATTTATTGTTTGTTTGTTTTAGTGTGGTTGTTAGTACAGCTTCAACAACATCAGACTGAGCATTTCTTTCTCCAGGTTACTGTTCTAAATGTAATGCATATTGTTGTTGTTTACAGGCATTATCTCCATGGTGATTTTCACTGTCCTCTGCATCATGGTCTTTGTGATCCGCCATATGTTTCGTCATAAAGGCTCCTACCACACAAATGAGGCCAAAGGAGCTGATTCAGCAGACTGCGCTGATGCCGCAATCATCGTCAACGACCCGGCCTTTACTGAAACAATCGATGAGAGCAAGAAGGAGTGGTTCATCTGAATCATCAACATGGACACATGACATTAGGATGTATGTAGTTTTCTAAGCATAGGGAGTAGTAGTGAGGTCACCACGTCTTGAACCTTGAGGATGTGCTGAGGGGTTTATTTCCTAACTTTATGGACAAATGGACACCATAGCGTTACAGTGTGGGTATTACAGCACAGGGCACAGTGCTGCCTAGAAGAGCCAATGTGGAGAGTGGAGAGAGGTTTCCTTTAACTTAATTTACAACGGACAGTGTGACAGGATGACAGCCTTCAGATGGTGTAGAGGACCGTGCCATAAAGTTATGGGCCTTGGATGAGTGAAGGTGCTCAATAGCTTTTATTTTAACATTTATTTTTACATCTACAAGCTTGATTTCACTTATATTTATGGAATTATTTATAATTTAATTTATTGCTTTTTTTTTTTGCAGTGTGCTGGTATTTGAGAAAATGATGGTAATAATCATTGATCCATAATCCTCAACATCTATAGGGATGTTCAAAAAAACTGCATCTTTTTTAAGTGTTAAATTTTATGTTATCTTTTGCCTTATTTAAGATTGATTTCAGTAAAGAAAGTAAAGTTTAATTTTAGCCTAAAGGAAATGTCACACTTTTATTTATTTTTGCATCAACATAATTGACATATGTCTCTCAACGATTTTTAGATGAATTGTTGAAACTCTTATTTATATGAATTAATCATATTTTATTGTACTGTTTCTGCTGCCAAATGAGGTCAGAGGTTAGAGCATCTTTTTAAGAATGAACTAAGCTCTGGCATATCACAAGAGCGTGACTCACTGTTTTGTTTGTTGGTCTGTTTTTATCTGTTAGATTTCTGAGAAAGAGGCTGTCATGTGAGCAACACCACTACATGTTAATGCAGGAAATGCTTGTCTTTAGTGATAAAATGTACCATAAAGTTTCCTTTTAAGGAGCATTACCACATTTGGAAACATTTATGTGTGCATTTTGACTCAGTCAGATAGGATTATACATATGTTGGTGGGTCTAGCACAGAGAGAGGTGGCAGGGTGAGTTTGGACTAGGTTGGCACAAAGAGTGGAACCTTGAGAAAACTGTGAGCACAGCTCTATCAAAAGTGAACAATCACCACTTCCAACAACTCAAAATCTGTTTGTTCTTAGCTAGTATGCTCTTTCCAAGATCCTTGAATTCCTATATTCCAATATTGACAGGTTTAAGCACTGTCTTATCTCGTCTGACAACCCTACTACGAGGACAGGTCTTTTGGTTCTTTCACACTTACGAGTACCATCCATCAATTAACTTTTTGTCTGTTTCTGAAAAAGAAGTTACATCCAGATCTCAGTCCAGTTCTGTTCTGTTTAACTAGACTGGCCAGCAGCCCACAAAAAAGGTTACTTAAAGGCTAGCAAGCTACCATGTATGCTACCAACAAAATGAGGAAGGTCAGATAGCTCAATGAATCAAACAAAGATCCCTTTTATTACTGATATGAACGGTACTAAATTAGACCAAATAACTGGTTTGTCAGGCACATTCTGAGCCAGGCCAACAGCTTAATGTATTCAGCCTGTGATTCATGAACACTGTTAGCTCTTCTGCACATTATCTTTGGACATCCTTTAATCAATTTATTAAAAAAAACAAATTAAGCTAAGTGATTTGTTTCCACTTGATGGCGCTATACCTGCAGTTTCTCCTTGCATCCAGTCATTCTGTTAAATGACATCGCCGTGTACTTCACCTATCTCTGTGCTAGATGGAAGGAAAAGATTGAGATAAGAACTGATACTGTTCTGTTTTATAAGGTCACGAGCAAAGCAGGTAACTTGTCAAAATATAAGTGTCTCTTTCCATTAAACGGACAAGTAATCAGCCTCCTATAGCTGCATGATTCCAATTTATACAGCTACTGAGAAAGTATTTCTTATTTCCAGTTAATGTTGTATTTTTAAAACATTCAAAAGTGTTATTGAGTGTTAAGGGTTTGTGAATGTGGGGTCTGGAGAACCTTAGATGTATTGCCATGTTGGGGCCCAACTCTTCCTGATGGGGGATGGCAGCACAGCAACTTCTGACTAACTCTTTAGATGGACTGAAAGACCTTAGTTCAGGGTTCTTTAAAAAAAAAAAAATCATAGACAGATCAGGTTTTTAAAGGACACATTTTCAATGTAGGAATACATTTTTGGAAAATATGTTTGTTACCCACATGCAAAACTATGGCATACATCCTGACATTTGATTGTATTGCATTTGTATTCCTTTAACTGCACTGCAGTGTAATGGCATGCTGTTTGTCACTGAATGGCACATATTTCAATTTTATAAATAACTGTAGCAACACATTGCCTTTTCTTCATGTTAAATGTATAAACTTTGCTTGACTGTTTCTTTCATAGCTGGTTTTTCATTCTTTTGTGCTTTTAATTGTCTTTAAAATGTAATATTTCCTACTGGGAGGAAAAGTAAAAATATGAGTACATCTCTCATTGGCTTATCTTAGTTTTTTGACCAAACAGATTCAGAACTTAACCTGATGTTTTCTGTCAGCTTTGGACAGAACATAACACCATATGTTAGAGATAAATGATAATCAATTCATGTTGATGTAAGCTACCTATAACATCAGAATATCTCAGCAGGTAATATATATTTTATTACAGATTAATGACTAAAGAAACTTTACATGCAATGATGAGCTGCATGTTTAAGTAATCTTCAGGTGATGTACCGCACGTCTTTGTGATATCTGCTGTAGATGTGCTATCAACCCCTGCAATCCAGCTCCCTTTACTCCAAACTTATTGACAAGTGGTTAAACATGTACAAGAGGACATGTTCACATGGTCCCAACCATTTGCAAAGGGCCCGGTAAAGGGACATTTCTGTATTCTATCAGATGTCTCGTTAATTGCCAGTTAATCATATGAATGCAGCCCCATGGGGGGATGATTTACATAGAAGTTGCATCAGCCAATTTGACCTTTTGCTGCGATATGCAATTTTCATTATATCAACATGCACAAGGACGTCTTTGTCAGTTTATTACTCTTCAGTGCTATTTCTGCACAGACTGTGTAGTAACCTCAGCCAGTGACAAATGAGTTCAAGGAGAGTACCTTAAGAGATGCCACAAGAAATGGCTCATTTTAGAGGGTGTTTTTTTTTTTTGCTAACTAACTACAAGATCACTCTTCATTATAAATACATTTCATTGAAATTGGCTGAGCAAAGGGTTGTATTACACATTTCCCAACAAACACATGCAACTACACACAAACACACTGAGCTTCTTATCACCTCATGGGGTAGACAACAGTAGATAAGCATGCAATTTTTCACCAACACCCAGTAATGTTCAAGGTCAAGAGCAGCAGATACTTTACTTGAACTTTATAGGCAGGTTGCCACTCATGAACATTATAAGGCAGTTAACAAGTATGCAGTAACCTTTAAGACGTTCAGTGGGCCATTTGGATACTTCGACTTAGTTTCAGCACAGACCCCAAAATACCCTTAATAAAAAGGACCTTAAATAGTATTCCTCTGCAAATTGTTCATGAACTACTTAAGTAAACGATTTGAGTACTTCTTCCACCGCTGTCAGTCTAAAGTCACATAAAGCAGTTTGACTAAAGGGTCCTGATTTGTCAGTGTGATAACTGTGATGTGACTAAGATTTAGGCAATATATGAAAATACTCAAAGTGAAGTTTCTTTTGTAGAGAATCAAAAGGAAATACACATAAGAAAGGTGCAGATTAATGTGATACAGAGTTGTCAGTAAAAATTATTACATTTTATTTAATTGACTACAAGCTTACTAGAACCTATATACCACTGAATATTTTCTGATATAACCCGTGGCATCACTGACTAATAATGTTACTGTTAATGTCACTATATATATACTCATCACTCATCACTAAAACGTGTCCTTAAACCTTAACTTTTAGTTGGTGGGTCATTATGTCACCACAGTACATGAAATGAAAGGTTCTCACTAATCGACACACAGATACTCAGTGCAGCCCTTTATTACCTGAGTTGTGATTTCTCTTGATAACGTTGTGACAAGCCTTCTCATATCAGCAGCTGTGTTGAGAAGCAGGGTGATTTATGTTTCATTTTTCCCCCATCTAGACACCAGACATACACCTTAATACCTCAGTTCCTTTTACTGAGGTTTTCATTCACTGATGTGAACTCACTTTCAGTGATGGAGACTTTCAGTTCATTGCCTGCAAACTGGGGGTTAGTCTTATGTCCGGACCAGAGGTGTCTGAGCTGTAGCAACATCACAGATGCAAGTTTGTTCTCTCTTTTGAGCCAAATGGATCCATTATTTCCAAAACTTCAGTTTGAATCACAGACATGTCCCTCCTATCCAAAGCAATATTTCTCAGCTTAATTGACTTTATCACTAGAGAACTAATGTCCACCGTGGGAGTACTCTCCAACCCTAGATAGATATGGGCAGACCTATAGGGACCTCACTGTACCCTGCTTTGGTCAATCTCAATCCCTCATCTTTACCAAGGGACACAACAAGATGATGTAAACCAACCAACCACTTTTAATGTAAACCTGTTCAATTGCTGGACATGAAGACTTTCATCTTGGCATGGTTGTTGGTACCAGACTGGCTTATCTGAGTATTTCACAAGCTGCTGATCTATTGGATCATGTCTTGGGTTTATGGAGAATGTTCCAAAAAGAGAAAATGTCCAGTGAGCAGGAGTTATCTGGGTCAAAATGCCTAGTTGGTACAAGAGCAGAATGGCTCTCATTCAAGGGGGCAAGCTGCTTGCCTGTCTGCTGATAGTAATAATGAGCTCCAAGAAGTCAGCTGCCTTGATAAAGAGAACTGAGATTTTATGTAATGTCTATTGCCTTATTCCTTCCTCAATATAGCAAGATGGTGCAGCTAAGCAATCTGAATCAGACCCACTGTTAATTTGATGTCCCATGTTAAAATCATCAGTTCATTGATTGGAAACCCAAGAAAAATGCCTGGAGAAAGTGCAAGCTTTATTCTGGTCACATGCAATACAATACAATACAATAAAACTGCGCTGGGACAGGGCAACGTCTGGCAATGTTAGCGGCTAATGGTTAGCCTGACATCATAAAGCTATCTTTTCTGAATGACTGCTTCTTAAAAGCCTCAGACAGATAAACAGATAATGTGTTTGTGTTGTGGCTCTTTTCCGTTTGTTCTGTGGCTATTGGCATTCTTGCTTTTTGCTTTTGCAAGACGTTTTGAGTTTGCAAATCACCTGACACTTCCCGGCCACCGTAGCTACCAGCTAAATTGCACTCTGCGTACCACTTCAGTGAATTCAACTCTGCAATCATGAAGAATGCTCTCACAGATTCTCAGAGCAGCCTTGAGTATCTGTGGTGAAATTTCTTTTCATAACAGCGACACAGACTTTCTTACACTGTGGACCAGCAGCTACATTGAGCATATGAGCAAAACTTAATATAATCATGTAAATATGATTATGAGTCTGCTTCCCATGCTATGACTAAACTGATGACTAGAGCATGGTTGCACAGTTTCAGTTGTGTGATGATTGACTTTACAGGCAGCCAGTGCAATAAGCTAGAAAAGAAAGAGAATTTGACTTCTGTCAGATCTCCAAGATTACCTACAGTGGTGCTACAAGCAGGGTAATGCCATCAAGGATAATTAAATATTTTGAAAATGTATTTCAGAGGTGTCCAGGCAACGGCACAGTAATTTCAGTTTAACATCAGGAAACGAATGATGAACGGTTGATTGTAGTAAGAATTTTTTAGAGTGAGCCTGCAATAAAGACAATTGGATTAGGTGTATAAAAGTCAAGTTAAAATTTATTATTCTTGTTTAAGAAGGAGCACTTAACAGTGCAACAAACAGCGAGGGGTTACAGCAGTTGTGACGTCTCTCCAGATCTGTAGTTAGCAGAAAAATGTCTAAGCCGTCTCTGAGCCTCATCCTGTTATGAACTTCTTCTATTTTTTTTCATAAAGAGTAACCTTGTCTAACCAGTTGCTAACCCTGAGATCAGGCACCAATCACTGCAAATTCGGCCAAACCAATCTGACAAAACTAATAAACTATGACTATTGAACTCTGATTAACAGTTGTCTTAACAATTATAGTTAAATTACCGTGTGTGTGAAGCCATTCTTTTATTTTCTGTGTTAAGCAAGACTTCAATAGACCTTAAACATCAAGTGCTGGGGTTCCCTGTTGTTTCGGTCTGTTGGCTGCTGCTCACATTGCTTCCAAAGTTAGCCAGCCACATCATTGTGTCTCAGCTAATTGTATGTCCCAGGCCGGGTGCTGGAGGAGAGAGCGGCCCTCTTCTTTGAGTAGAGCTGGGCTTGTCTCTCCATCCAAATATTCATTCATTCATTTTCCGAACCGCTTCATCCAGGTAATCCCGGGTCACGGGGAGGCTGTGCCTATCTCAGC